>CAXDIO010000151.1:0-600000 GCA_963989345.1 Clangula hyemalis
AACCCTAACCCTAACCCTAACCCTAACCCTAACCCTAACCCTAACCCTAACCCTAACCCTAACCCTAACCCTAACCCTAACCCTAACCCTAACCCTAACCCTAACCCTAACCCTAACCCTAACCCTAACCCTAACCCTAACCCTAACCCTAACCCTAACCCTAACCCTAACCCTAACCCTAACCCTAACCCTAACCCTAACCCTAACCCTAACCCTAACCCTAACCCTAACCCTAACCCTAACCCTAACCCTAACCCTAACCCTAACCCTAACCCTAACCCTAACCCTAACCCTAACCCTAACCCTAACCCTAACCCTAACCCTAACCCTAACCCTAACCCTAACCCTAACCCTAACCCTAACCCTAACCCTAACCCTAACCCTAACCCTAACCCTAACCCTAACCCTAACCCTAACCCTAACCCTAACCCTAACCCTAACCCTAACCCTAACCCTAACCCTAACCCTAACCCTAACCCTAACCCTAACCCTAACCCTAACCCTAACCCTAACCCTAACCCTAACCCTAACCCTAACCCTAACCCTAACCCTAACCCTAACCCTAACCCTAACCCTAACCCTAACCCTAACCCTAACCCTAACCCTAACCCTAACCCTAACCCTAACCCTAACCCTAACCCTAACCCTAACCCTAACCCTAACCCTAACCCTAACCCTAACCCTAACCCTAACCCTAACCCTAACCCTAACCCTAACCCTAACCCTAACCCTAACCCTAACCCTAACCCTAACCCTAACCCTAACCCTAACCCTAACCCTAACCCTAACCCTAACCCTAACCCTAACCCTAACCCTAACCCTAACCCTAACCCTAACCCTAACCCTAACCCTAACCCTAACCCTAACCCTAACCCTAACCCTAACCCTAACCCTAACCCTAACCCTAACCCTAACCCTAACCCTAACCCTAACCCTAACCCTAACCCTAACCCTAACCCTAACCCTAACCCTAACCCTAACCCTAACCCTAACCCTAACCCTAACCCTAACCCTAACCCTAACCCTAACCCTAACCCTAACCCTAACCCTAACCCTAACCCTAACCCTAACCCTAACCCTAACCCTAACCCTAACCCTAACCCTAACCCTAACCCTAACCCTAACCCTAACCCTAACCCTAACCCTAACCCTAACCCTAACCCTAACCCTAACCCTAACCCTAACCCTAACCCTAACCCTAACCCTAACCCTAACCCTAACCCTAACCCTAACCCTAACCCTAACCCTAACCCTAACCCTAACCCTAACCCTAACCCTAACCCTAACCCTAACCCTAACCCTAACCCTAACCCTAACCCTAACCCTAACCCTAACCCTAACCCTAACCCTAACCCTAACCCTAACCCTAACCCTAACCCTAACCCTAACCCTAACCCTAACCCTAACCCTAACCCTAACCCTAACCCTAACCCTAACCCTAACCCTAACCCTAACCCTAACCCTAACCCTAACCCTAACCCTAACCCTAACCCTAACCCTAACCCTAACCCTAACCCTAACCCTAACCCTAACCCTAACCCTAACCCTAACCCTAACCCTAACCCTAACCCTAACCCTAACCCTAACCCTAACCCTAACCCTAACCCTAACCCTAACCCTAACCCTAACCCTAACCCTAACCCTAACCCTAACCCTAACCCTAACCCTAACCCTAACCCTAACCCTAACCCTAACCCTAACCCTAACCCTAACCCTAACCCTAACCCTAACCCTAACCCTAACCCTAACCCTAACCCTAACCCTAACCCTAACCCTAACCCTAACCCTAACCCTAACCCTAACCCTAACCCTAACCCTAACCCTAACCCTAACCCTAACCCTAACCCTAACCCTAACCCTAACCCTAACCCTAACCCTAACCCTAACCCTAACCCTAACCCTAACCCTAACCCTAACCCTAACCCTAACCCTAACCCTAACCCTAACCCTAACCCTAACCCTAACCCTAACCCTAACCCTAACCCTAACCCTAACCCTAACCCTAACCCTAACCCTAACCCTAACCCTAACCCTAACCCTAACCCTAACCCTAACCCTAACCCTAACCCTAACCCTAACCCTAACCCTAACCCTAACCCTAACCCTAACCCTAACCCTAACCCTAACCCTAACCCTAACCCTAACCCTAACCCTAACCCTAACCCTAACCCTAACCCTAACCCTAACCCTAACCCTAACCCTAACCCTAACCCTAACCCTAACCCTAACCCTAACCCTAACCCTAACCCTAACCCTAACCCTAACCCTAACCCTAACCCTAACCCTAACCCTAACCCTAACCCTAACCCTAACCCTAACCCTAACCCTAACCCTAACCCTAACCCTAACCCTAACCCTAACCCTAACCCTAACCCTAACCCTAACCCTAACCCTAACCCTAACCCTAACCCTAACCCTAACCCTAACCCTAACCCTAACCCTAACCCTAACCCTAACCCTAACCCTAACCCTAACCCTAACCCTAACCCTAACCCTAACCCTAACCCTAACCCTAACCCTAACCCTAACCCTAACCCTAACCCTAACCCTAACCCTAACCCTAACCCTAACCCTAACCCTAACCCTAACCCTAACCCTAACCCTAACCCTAACCCTAACCCTAACCCTAACCCTAACCCTAACCCTAACCCTAACCCTAACCCTAACCCTAACCCTAACCCTAACCCTAACCCTAACCCTAACCCTAACCCTAACCCTAACCCTAACCCTAACCCTAACCCTAACCCTAACCCTAACCCTAACCCTAACCCTAACCCTAACCCTAACCCTAACCCTAACCCTAACCCTAACCCTAACCCTAACCCTAACCCTAACCCTAACCCTAACCCTAACCCTAACCCTAACCCTAACCCTAACCCTAACCCTAACCCTAACCCTAACCCTAACCCTAACCCTAACCCTAACCCTAACCCTAACCCTAACCCTAACCCTAACCCTAACCCTAACCCTAACCCTAACCCTAACCCTAACCCTAACCCTAACCCTAACCCTAACCCTAACCCTAACCCTAACCCTAACCCTAACCCTAACCCTAACCCTAACCCTAACCCTAACCCTAACCCTAACCCTAACCCTAACCCTAACCCTAACCCTAACCCTAACCCTAACCCTAACCCTAACCCTAACCCTAACCCTAACCCTAACCCTAACCCTAACCCTAACCCTAACCCTAACCCTAACCCTAACCCTAACCCTAACCCTAACCCTAACCCTAACCCTAACCCTAACCCTAACCCTAACCCTAACCCTAACCCTAACCCTAACCCTAACCCTAACCCTAACCCTAACCCTAACCCTAACCCTAACCCTAACCCTAACCCTAACCCTAACCCTAACCCTAACCCTAACCCTAACCCTAACCCTAACCCTAACCCTAACCCTAACCCTAACCCTAACCCTAACCCTAACCCTAACCCTAACCCTAACCCTAACCCTAACCCTAACCCTAACCCTAACCCTAACCCTAACCCTAACCCTAACCCTAACCCTAACCCTAACCCTAACCCTAACCCTAACCCTAACCCTAACCCTAACCCTAACCCTAACCCTAACCCTAACCCTAACCCTAACCCTAACCCTAACCCTAACCCTAACCCTAACCCTAACCCTAACCCTAACCCTAACCCTAACCCTAACCCTAACCCTAACCCTAACCCTAACCCTAACCCTAACCCTAACCCTAACCCTAACCCTAACCCTAACCCTAACCCTAACCCTAACCCTAACCCTAACCCTAACCCTAACCCTAACCCTAACCCTAACCCTAACCCTAACCCTAACCCTAACCCTAACCCTAACCCTAACCCTAACCCTAACCCTAACCCTAACCCTAACCCTAACCCTAACCCTAACCCTAACCCTAACCCTAACCCTAACCCTAACCCTAACCCTAACCCTAACCCTAACCCTAACCCTAACCCTAACCCTAACCCTAACCCTAACCCTAACCCTAACCCTAACCCTAACCCTAACCCTAACCCTAACCCTAACCCTAACCCTAACCCTAACCCTAACCCTAACCCTAACCCTAACCCTAACCCTAACCCTAACCCTAACCCTAACCCTAACCCTAACCCTAACCCTAACCCTAACCCTAACCCTAACCCTAACCCTAACCCTAACCCTAACCCTAACCCTAACCCTAACCCTAACCCTAACCCTAACCCTAACCCTAACCCTAACCCTAACCCTAACCCTAACCCTAACCCTAACCCTAACCCTAACCCTAACCCTAACCCTAACCCTAACCCTAACCCTAACCCTAACCCTAACCCTAACCCTAACCCTAACCCTAACCCTAACCCTAACCCTAACCCTAACCCTAACCCTAACCCTAACCCTAACCCTAACCCTAACCCTAACCCTAACCCTAACCCTAACCCTAACCCTAACCCTAACCCTAACCCTAACCCTAACCCTAACCCTAACCCTAACCCTAACCCTAACCCTAACCCTAACCCTAACCCTAACCCTAACCCTAACCCTAACCCTAACCCTAACCCTAACCCTAACCCTAACCCTAACCCTAACCCTAACCCTAACCCTAACCCTAACCCTAACCCTAACCCTAACCCTAACCCTAACCCTAACCCTAACCCTAAGCCCTAACCCTAACCCATAACCCTAACCCTAACCCTAATGACCCTAACCCTAACCCTGGCCTTTACCTTCAACCTCTGTTTGACTGTGACCCTGACCCTTTCCCTTACCCAGACTCTGAGCCTTCCACTGAATCTGTTCCTGACCCTGACACTGACCCCGACCTTGACTTTGACCCTTACCCTGACCCTGACTCTGACCCGAAGTCTGACTCTGAATATGAAGCTGCGATGATGAAGTGAGGATGATGTGATGATGCAGTTATCATGCTGCTATGATCGTGCGATGATATAGTGATGACACTGTGTTGATGCTGTGATGATGCTGTCACGGTGCTATGATGATGTTGTGATCATGTTGTTATAACGGTGCGATGATGCAGTGATCATGGTATGGTGACGTTGTGATGCAGTACTTTTGCTGTGTTTACCCTCTCGTGATGCTGCGATGACGCTGTTATAATGCTGTGATGAATCATTGATGATGCTTTGATGATGCAGCAGTGATGCTGTGATGACACTGTCGTGATGCTGTGCTCCAGACACTACCCTGTGACGCCATTCTGGGACATGACCCGACCCAGGGTCTATGGCCGGTATGGGGAATCTAACCTGCCACCTGGGGTGCAGGGGTCCAGACGTTACAATGTGACACCACTCGGGGAACCGAGTAGGGTCGTGTAGGACCCCGTGTAGAGTGGTGTCCATAGCTCAGCTCCATTCTTCGATTCCCCACACCGGCTTCTAGTGCCTTGTCATATCGGGTCTCCAAACTCAGGTACCAGCTCCAATTCCTTAAAACGGCCCCTAGTCCACTGGTAGAGTCGTGCCCCAGATATGGTCCTTGGTTCGTTTCCACGCACCGACCCCTAGACCCCGGCTCGGGCAAGGTCCCCAGCCCTGGGAATGAAGTTCCATTCCGCACTCCTGCCCCGCGTCCACAGGTAGAGTCGTGTCCCCGGATAGGGTCCCAGGTTCCATACCCTACACCGGCTTCTAGTGCAAGGGTCGTGTAGGGTCCCAAGCCCCGGGTACCAGCTTCGATTCCTTAAAACGGCCCCTAGGCCACTTGTACAATCGTGCCCCGGACATGGTCCTTGGTTCGATTCCACGCACCGACCCCTAGTCTCCGGCTCGGGCATGGTCCCCAGCCCTGGAAACGAAGTTTGATTCCGCACTCCTGCCCCGCGTCCACAAGGTAGAGTCGAGTCTCCGACTAAGGTCCCATGCTGGATTCCCCACACCGGCTTCTAGTGCCACGGTCGTATAGGGTCTCCAGCCGCGGGTACCAGCTTCGATTCCTTAAAACGGCCCCTAGGCCACTGGTACAGTCGTGCCCCGGATAGGGTCCTTGGTTCGATTCCACGCACCGACCCCTAGTCCCCGGCTCGGGCAAGGTCCCCAGCCCTGGGAACGAAGTTTGATTCCGCACTCCTGCCCCGGGTCCCCGGGTAGACTGTTGTCCCCGGATCGGGTCCCAGGTTCCATACCCTACAGCGGCTTCTACTCCCAGTGTCGTGCATGGTCCCCAGACCCCGGTCAATTTTTCGATTGACCGTATCGGCCCAAAGACCTCTGGTAGGGGAAGAGTCCCCAGCCCTGGAAACTAAGTTCCATTCCACACTTCTGTCCCAGGTCCCAAGGTAGAGTCGTGTCCCCGGATCGGGTCCCAGGTTCCATACCCTACACTGGCTTCTAGTCCCAGTGTCGTGTAGGATCTCCAGCCGCGGGTACCAGCTTCGATTCCTTAAAACGGCCCCTAGGCCACTGGTACAGTCGTGCCCCGGATAGGGTCCTTGGTTCGATTCCACGCACCGACCCCTAGTCCCCGGCTCGGGCAAGGTCCCCAGCCCTGGGAACGAAGTTTGATTCCGCACTCCTGCCCCGGGTCCCCGGGTAGACTGTTGTCCCCGGATCGGGTCCCAGGTTCCATACCCTACACCGGCTTCTAGTGCCAGGGTCGTATAGGGTCTCCACCCGCGGGTACCAGCTTCGATTCCTTAAAACGGCCCCTAGTCCACTGGTACAGTCGTGCCCCGGACATGGTCCTTGTTTCGATAACACGCACCGACCCCTAGTACCCGGGTCGGGTACGTTCCCCAGTCCTGGGAACGAAGTTCGATTCCGCACTCCTGCCCCGGGTCCCCGGGTAGACTGTTGTCCCCGGATCGGGTCCCAGGTTCCATACCCTACACCGGCTTCTAGTCCCAGTGTCGTGTAGGATCTCCAGCCCCGGGTACCAGCTTCGATTCCTTAAAACGGCCCCTAGACCACTGGTACAGTCGTGCCCCGGATAGGGTCCTTGGTTCCTTTCCACGCACCGACCCCTAGTCCCCGGCTCGGGCAAGGTCCCCAGCCCTGGGAACGAAGTTCCATTCCGCACTCCTGTCCCGGGTCCCAAGGTAGAGTTGTGTCCCCGGATCGGGTCCAAGGTTCCATACCCTACACCGGCTTCTAGTGCAAGGGTCGTGTCGGTTCTCCAGCCGCGGGTACCAGGTTCGATTACTTAAAACGGCCCCTAGGCCACTTGTACAGTCGTGCCCCGGACATGGTCCTTGGTTCGATTCCACTCACCGACCCTTAGTCTCCGGCTCGGACATGGTCCCCAGCCCTGGGAACGAAGTTCCATTCCGCACTCCTGTCCCGGGTCCCAAGGTAGAGTCGTGTCCCCGGATAGGGTCCCAGGTTCCATACCCTACACCACCTTGTAGTCCCAGTGTCGTGTAGGGTCCCCAGCCCCAGGTCACTATTTCGTTTGACCGTATCGGCCCAAAGACCTCTGGTAGGGGAACAGTCCCCAGCCCTGGAAACGAAGTTCCGTTCCGCACTCCTGCTCCGCGTCCACAAGTAGAGTCGAGTCTCCGACTAAGGTCCCAGGTTGGATTTCCCACACCGGCTTCTAGTGCCAGGGTCGTGTATGGTCTCCAGTCCCAGGTACCAGCTTCGATTCCTTAAAACGGCCCCTAGACCACTGGTACAGTCATGCCCCGGACATGTCAAGGTCAGGGTCAGGGTCACGGTAAGAAATAAAGTCAGGGTCAGGGTCATTGTCAAGGTCAAGGTCAAGGTCAGGGTCACGGTCAAGGTCAAGGTCAGGGTCAGGGTCAAGGTCAAGTTCAAGGTCAATTTCGGGGTCAGGGTCAAGGTCAAGGTCAGGTTCAGTATCAGGGTCAGGGTCAGGGTGAGGGTGAGGGTGAGGGTCAGGGTCAAGGTCAAGGTCAGGGTCAGGGTCAAGGTCAAGGTGAGGGGTAGGGTCAAGGTCAAGGTCAAGGTGACGGGTAGGGTCAGCGTCTTGGTCAGGGTCATGCCAGGTGCAGGGTCATTGTCAGGGTCAGGGTCAGGGTCAAGGTCAAGTTCAAGGTCAGGGTCAGGGTCAGGTTTAGGGTGAGTGTCAGGGTCAAGGTCAGGGTCCAGGTCAAGGTCAGGGTCAGGGTCATTGTCAAGCTCAAGGTCAAGGTCAGGGTCACGGTCTAGGTCAAGGTCAAGGTCAGGGTCAGCGTCAGGGTCAGGTTTAGTGTGAGGGGCAGTGTCAGGGTCAAGTTCAAGGTCAGGGTCATGGTCAGGGTAAGCGTCAGACTTAGGGTCAAGGTCAAAGTCAAGGTCCGGGTCAAGTTCAAGTTCAGGGTATGGGACAATGTCAAGGTCAAGGTCAGTGTCAGGGTCAAGGTCAAGGTCAATTTAAAGTTCAGGGTCAATGTCAAGGTCAAGGTCAGGGTCTGGGTCAAGGTCAAGGTAAGGGTCAGGGTCAAGGTCAAGGTCAGGGTCAGGGTCAGGGTCAGGGTCAAGGTCAAGTTCAAGGTCAATTTCGGGGTCAGGGTCAAGGTCAAGTTCAAGGTCAGGTTCAGTATCAGGGTCAGGGTCAGGGTGAGGGTGAGGGTGAGGGTCAGGGTCAAGGTCAAGGTCAGGGTCAGGTTCAAGTTCAAGGTGAGGGGTAGGGTCAAGGTCAACGTCAAGGTCAAGGTCAAGGTCAGGGTCAAGGTCAGGGTCAGGGTCAAGGTCAAGGTCAGGATCAGGGTCAGGGTCATATTCAAGTTCAGTGTCAGGGTCATTGTCAGGGTGAGGGTCAAGTCCAAGGTCCGGGTCAGGGTCAGGGTCAGTTTTAGGTCAAGGTTGAGGGTCAAGGTCAGGGTCAGGGTCAAGGTCAAGGCTCAAGTTCAAGGTCAATTTCAGGGTCAAAGTCAGGTTCAGGGTTAGGTTCAGGGTCAGGCTGAGGATTATGGTGAGGGTCAGGGTTAGGGTCAGGGTCAGCATTAGGATCAGGGTTAGGGTCACGTCATGGTGATGGTAAGACTGAAAGTCAGGGTCAAGGTCAGGGTCAAGGTCAAGTTCATGGTCAGGGTCAGGGTCAAGGTCAAGGTCAGGGTAAGGGACAGGGTCAAGACAAAGGTCAGGGTCATGGTCAGGGTCAGGGTCAGACTTAGGGTCAGGGTCAAGGTCAGAGTTCAGGTCAAGATCAGGGTCAGGGACAATGTCAAGCTCAAGCTCATGGTGAGGGTCAAGGTCAAGGTCAAGGTCAGGGTCAATGTCAAGGTCAAGGTCAGGGTCAGGGTCAAGGTCAAGTTCAGGGTCAGGGTCAAGCTCAAGGTCATTGTCAGAGTCAGTGTCAGGTTCAGAGTGAGGGTCAGCGTCAGGGTCAAGGTCAAGGTCAAGGTCAGGGTCAGGGTCAAGGTCAAGTTCAAGGTCAATTTCGGGGTCAGGGTCAAAGTGAAGTTCATGTTCACTATCAGGGTCAGGGTGAGGGTGAGGGTGAGGGTCAGGGTCAGGGTCAAGGTCAAGGTCAAGGTCAGGGTCAGGGTCAGGTTTAGGGTGAGTGTCAGGTTGAGGGTCAGGGTCAAGGTCAAGGTCAGGGTCAGGGTCAAGGTCAAGGTCAAGGTGAGAGTTAGGGTCAAGGTCAAGGTCAAGGTGAGGGGTAGGGTCAGCGTCTTGGTCAGGGTCAGGTCAGGTGCAGGGTCAAGGTCAGGGTTATTGTCAGAGTCAGTGTCAGGTTTAGGGTGAGGGTCAGCATCAGGGTCAAGGTCAAGGTCAAGGTCAGGGTCAAGGTCAGGGTCATTGTCAAGTTCAGTGTAAGGGTCATTGTCAGGGTG
Organism: Clangula hyemalis; assembly: GCA_963989345.1. Next base: position 9,704 of record CAXDIO010000151.1, read on the forward strand.
AGGGTCAAGGCCAAGGTCCGGGTCAGGGTCAAGGTCAAGGTCAAGGTCAAGGTCAAGGTCAAGGTCAGGGTCAGGGTTAGGTTTAGGGTGAGGGTCAGGGTCTGGGTCAAAGTCAAGGTAAAGTTCAAGTTCAAGGTAAGGTTCAGGCTCAAGTTGAAGGTCAGGGTCATTGTCAAGTTCAAGGTCAGGGTCAGGGTCAAGGTCAGGGTCAGGGTCAGGGTCAAGGTCAGGGTCAGGGTCAGGTTCAAGGTTAAGGTCAAGATGAGGGATAGTGTCAGTGTCCCGTTCAGGGTCAGGGTTAGGTTCAGGTTCAAGGTCATGGTCAGTGTCAGGGTCAGACTTAGGGTCAAGGTCAAAATCAAGGGCAGGGTCAAGGTCAAGGTCAGGGTAAGGGACAAGGTCAAGGTCAAGGTCAGGGTCATGGTCAGGGTGTAGGTCAGGGTCAAGGTCAAGGTCAAGTTCAATTTAAGGGTCAATGTCAAAGTCAAGATCAGGGTCAGGGTCAAGGTCAAGTTCAGGGCCAGGGTCAATTTCAAGGTCAGGGTCATGGTCAGGGTCAGGGTCAGACTTAGGGTCAGGGTCAAGGTCAGGGTCCAGGTCAAGGTCAGGGTCAGGGACAATGTCAAGATCAAGCTCAGGGTGAGGGTCAAGGTCAAGGTCAAGGTCAGGGTCAATGTAAAGGTCAAGGTCAGGGTCATGGTCAAGGTCAAGTTCAGGGTCAGGGTCAAGGTCATTGTCAGAGTCATTGTCAGGTTTAGAGTGAGGGTCAGCGTCAGGGTCAAGGTCAAGGTCAATGTCAGGGTCAGGGTCAGGGTCAAGGTCAACTTCAAGGTCAATTTCGGGGTCAGGGTCAAGGTCAAGGTCAGGTTCAGTATCAGGGTCAGGGTCAGGGTGCGAGTGAGGGTCAGTGTCAGGGTCAAGATCAAGGTCAAGGTCAGGGTCAGGGTCAAGGTCAAGTTCAAGGTGAGGGGTAGGGTCAGCGTCTTGGTCAGGGCCAGGTCAGCTGCAGGGTCAGTGTCAGGGTCAGGGTCAAGGTCAAGGTCAAGGTCAGGGTCAAGGTCAACGTCAGGGAAAGGGACAGGGTCAAGGTCAAGGACAGGGTCATGGTCAGGGTCAGGGTCAGGGACAAGTTCAAGGTCAAGCTCAGGGTGACGGTCAGGGTCAAGGTCAAGGTCAGAGTCAAGGTCAAGGTCAATGTCAGGGTCAGTGTCAGGTTTAGGGTGAGGGTCAGCATCAGGGTCAAGGCCAAGGTCCGGGTCAGGGTCAGGGTCAGTTTTAGGGTGAGGTTCAGGGTCAAGGTCAGGGCCAGGGTCAGGGTCAAGGTCACGTTCAGTGTCACGGTCACGGTCAGACTTAGGGTCAGGGTCAAGGTCAGGGTCAAGGTCAATGTCAAGGTCAAAGTCAGGTTCAGGGTTAGGTTCAGGGTCAGGCTGAGGATTATGGTGAGGGTCAGGGTTAGGGTCAGGGTCAGCATTAGGACCAGGGTTAGGGTTAGGTCAGGGTCATGGTCAGGGTGAGGGTCAGGTGCCGGGTCAGGGTCACGGTAAGACATAAAGTCAGGGTCAGGGTCATTGTCAAGGTCAAGGTCAGGGTCAGGGTCAGGGTCAGGGTCAAGTTCAAGGCCAAGGTCAAGGTCAGGGTCACGGTCAAGGTCAAGGCCAGGGTCAGCGTCAGGGTCAGGTTTAGTGTGAGGGGCAGGGTTAGGTTCAGGTTCAAGGTCAGGGTCATGGTCAGGGTCAGGGTCAGACTTAGTGTCAAGGTCAAGGTCAAGGTCCCGGTCAAGTTCAAGTTCAAGGTAAGGTTCAGGCTCAAGTTGAAGGTCAGGGTCAGGGTCAAGTTCAAGGTCAGGGTCAGGGTCAAGGTCAGGGTCAGGGTCAGGGTCAAGGTCAGGGTCAGGGTCAGGTTCAAGGTTAAGTTCAAGATGAGGGATAGTGTCAGTGTCCCGTTCAGGGTCAGGGTTAGGTTCAGGTTCAAGGTCAGGGTCATGGTCAGGGTCAGGGTCAGACTTAGGGTCAAGGTCAAAATCAAGGGCAGGGTCAAGGTCAAGGTCAGGGTAAGGGACAAGGTCAAGGTCAACGTCAGGGTCATGGTCAGGGTGAGGGTCAGGGTCAATGTCAAAGTCAAGATCAGGGTCAGGGTCATGGTCAAGTTCAGGGTCAGGGTCAAGTTCAAGGTCAGAGTCAGGTCAGGTGCAGGATCAGTGTCATGGTCAGGGTCAAGGTCAAGGTCAGGGTCAGGGTCAAGGTCAACATCAGGGTAAGGGACAGGGTCAAGACAAAGGTCAGGGTCATGGTCAGGGTCAGGGTCAGACTTAGGGTCAGGGTCAAGGTCAGGGTCCAGGTCAAGGTCAGGGTCAGGGACAATGTCAAGATCAAGCTCAGGGTGAGGGTCAAGGTCAAGGTCAAGGTCAGGGTCAATGTAAAGGTCAAGGTCAGGGTCATGGTCAAGGTCAAGTTCAGGGTCAGGGTCAAGGTCATTGTCAGAGTCATTGTCAGGTTTAGAGTGAGGGTCAGCGTCAGGGTCAAGGTCAAGGTCAATGTCAGGGTCAGGGTCAGGGTCAAGGTCAACTTCAAGGTCAATTTCGGGGTCAGGGTCAAGGTCAAGGTCAGGTTCAGTATCAGGGTCAGGGTCAGGGTGCGAGTGAGGGTCAGTGTCAGGGTCAAGATCAAGGTCAAGGTCAGGGTCAGGGTCAAGGTCAAGTTCAAGGTGAGGGGTAGGGTCAGCGTCTTGGTCAGGGCCAGGTCAGGTGCAGGGTCAGTGTCAGGGTCAGGGTCAAGGTCAAGGTCAAGGTCAGGGTCAAGGTCAACGTCAGGGAAAGGGACAGGGTCAAGGTCAAGGACAGGGTCATGGTCAGGGTCAGGGTCAGGGACAAGTTCAAGGTCAAGCTCAGGGTGACGGTCAGGGTCAAGGTCAAGGTCAGAGTCAATGTCAAGGTCAATGTCAGGGTCACGGTCAAGGTCAAGTTCAGGGTCAGGGTCAAGGTCAAGGTCATTGTCAGAGTCAGTGTCAGGTTTAGGGTGAGGGTCAGCATCAGGGTCAAGGTCAAGGTCAGGGTCAGGGTCAGGGTCATTGTCAAGTTCAGTGTCAGGGTCATTGTCAGGGTGAGGGTCAAGGCCAAGGTCCGGGTCAGGGTCAGGGTCAGTTTTAGGGTGAGGGTCAGGGTCAAGGTCAGGGTGAGGGTCAGGGTCAAGGTCACGTTCAGTGTCACGGTCACGGTCAGACTTAGGGTCAGGGTCAAGGTCAGGGTCAAGGTCAATGTCAAGGTCAAAGTCAGGTTCAGGGTTAGGTTCAGGGTCAGGCTGAGGATTATGGTGAGGGTCAGGGTTAGGGTCAGGGTCAGCATTAGGACCAGGGTTAGGGTTAGGTCAGGGTCATGGTCAGGGTGAGGGTCAGGTGCCGGGTCAGGGTCACGGTAAGACATAAAGTCAGGGTCAGGGTCATTGTCAAGGTCAAGGTCAGGGTCAGGGTCAGGGTCAGGGTCAAGTTCAAGGCCAAGGTCAAGGTCAGGGTCACGGTCAAGGTCAAGGCCAGGGTCAGCGTCAGGGTCAGGTTTAGTGTGAGGGGCAGGGTTAGGTTCAGGTTCAAGGTCAGGGTCATGGTCAGGGTCAGGGTCAGACTTAGAGTCAAGGTCAAGGTCAAGGTCCCGGTCAAGTTCAAGTTCAAGGTAAGGTTCAGGCTCAAGTTGAAGGTCAGGGTCAGGGTCAAGTTCAAGGTCAGGGTCAGGGTCAGGTTTAGGGTGAGTATCAGGTTGAGGGTCAGGGTCAAGGACAAGGTCAGGGTCAGGGTGAGGGTCAGGGTCAAGGTCAAGGTGAGAGTTAGGGTCAAGGTCAAGGTCAAGGTGAGGGGTAGGGTCAGCGTCTTGGTCAGGGTCAGGTCAGGTGCAGGGTCAGGGTCAGGGTCAAGGTCAAGGCCAAGGTCAGGGTACAGCTCAAGGTCCGGGTCAGGGACAAGTTCAAGGTCAAGCTCAGGTTGAGGGTCAGGGTCAAGGTCAAGATCAAGGTCAAGTTCAGGGTCAATGTCAAATTCAAGGTCAGGGTCAGGGTCAAGGTCAAGTTCAGAGTCAGGGTCAAGGTCAAGGTCATTGTCAGAGTTAGTGTCAGGTTTAGGGTGAGGGTCAGCATCAGGGTCAAGGTCAAGGTCAAGGTCAGGTTCAAGGTCAGGGTCAGGGTTAGGTTTAGGGTGAGGGTCAGGGTCAGGGTCAAGGTCAAGTTAAAGTTCAAGTTCGAGGTAAGGTTCAGGCTCAAGTTGAAGGTCAGGGTCAGGGTCAAGTTGAAGGTCAGGGTCAGGGTCAAGGTCAGGGTCAGGGTCAGGGTCAAGGTCAGGGTCAGGGTCAGGTTCAAGGTCAAGGTCAAGACCAGGGATAGTGTCAGTGTCCCGTTCAGGGTCAGGGTTAGGTTCAGGTTCAAGGTCAGGGTCATGGTCAGGGTAAGGGTCAGACTTAGGGTCAAGGTCAAAGTCAAGGTCCGGGTCAAGTTCAAGGTCAGGGTAAGGGACAATGTCAAGGTCAAGGTCAGGGTCAGGGTCAAGGTGAAGGTCAATTTAAAGTTCAGGGTCAATGTCAAGGTCAAGGTCAGGGTCTGGGTCAAGGTCAAGGTAAGGGTCAGGGTCAAGGTCAAGGTCAGGGTCAGGGTCAGGGTCAAGGTCAAGTTCAAGGTCAATTTCGGGGTCAGGGTCAAGGTCAAGGTCAAGGTCAGGTTCAGTATCAGGGTCAGGGTCAGGGTGAGGGTGAGGGTGAGGGTCAGGGTCAAGGTCAAGGTCAGGGTCAGGTTCAAGTTCAAGGTCAGGGTCAGGGTCAGGTTTAGGGTGAGTGTCAGGGTGAGGGTCAGGGTCAAGGTCAAGGTCAGGGTCAGGGTCAAGGTCAAGGTGAAGGGTAGGGTCAAGGTCAACGTCAAGGTGAGGGGTAGGGTCAGCGTCTTGGTCAGGGTCATGTCAGGTGCAGGGTCAGTGTCAGGGTCAGCGTCAAGGTCAAGTTCAAGGTCAGGGTCCAGGTCAAGGCCAGGGTCAGGGGCAAGGTCAAGGTCAAGGTCAAGGTCAGGGTCATAGTAAGGGTGAGGGTCAGGGTCAAGGTCAAGGTCAAGTTCAATTTAAGGGTCAATGTCAAAGTCAAGATCAGGGTCAGGGTCAAGGTCAAGTTCAGGGTCAGGGTCAAGTTCAAGGTCAGAGTCAGGGTCAGGTTTAGGGTGAGGGTCAGGGTCTGGGTCAAAGTCAAGTTAAAGTTCAAGTTCAAGGTAAGGTTCAGGCTCAAGTTGAAGGTCAGGGTCAGGGTCAAGTTCAAGGTCAGGGTCAGGGTCAAGGTCAGGGTCAGGGTCAGGGTCAAGGTCAGGGTCAGGGTCAGGTTCAAGGTTAAGTTCAAGATGAGGGATAGTGTCAGTGTCCCGTTCAGGGTCAGGGTTAGGTTCAGGTTCAAGGTCAGGGTCATGGTCAGGGTCAGGGTCAGACTTAGGGTCAAGGTCAAAATCAAGGGCAGGGTCAAGGTCAAGGTCAGGGTAAGGGACAAGGTCAAGGTCAACGTCAGGGTCATGGTCAGGGTGAGGGTCAGGGTCAATGTCAAAGTCAAGATCAGGGTCAGGGTCATGGTCAAGTTCAGGGTCAGGGTCAAGTTCAAGGTCAGAGTCAGGTCAGGTGCAGGATCAGTGTCATGGTCAGGGTCAAGGTCAAGGTCAGGGTCAGGGTCAAGGTCAACATCAGGGTAAGGGACAGGGTCAAGACAAAGGTCAGGGTCATGGTCAGGGTCAGGGTCAGACTTAGGGTCAGGGTCAAGGTCAGGGTCCAGGTCAAGGTCAGGGTCAGGGACAATGTCAAGATCAAGCTCAGGGTGAGGGTCAAGGTCAAGGTCAAGGTCAGGGTCAATGTAAAGGTCAAGGTCAGGGTCATGGTCAAGGTCAAGTTCAGGGTCAGGGTCAAGGTCATTGTCAGAGTCATTGTCAGGTTTAGAGTGAGGGTCAGCGTCAGGGTCAAGGTCAAGGTCAATGTCAGGGTCAGGGTCAGGGTCAAGGTCAACTTCAAGGTCAATTTCGGGGTCAGGGTCAAGGTCAAGGTCAGGTTCAGTATCAGGGTCAGGGTCAGGGTGCGAGTGAGGGTCAGTGTCAGGGTCAAGATCAAGGTCAAGGTCAGGGTCAGGGTCAAGGTCAAGTTCAAGGTGAGGGGTAGGGTCAGCGTCTTGGTCAGGGCCAGGTCAGCTGCAGGGTCAGTGTCAGGGTCAGGGTCAAGGTCAAGGTCAAGGTCAGGGTCAAGGTCAACGTCAGGGAAAGGGACAGGGTCAAGGTCAAGGACAGGGTCATGGTCAGGGTCAGGGTCAGGGACAAGTTCAAGGTCAAGCTCAGGGTCAAGGTCAAGATCAAGGTCAAGGTCAGAGTCAATGTCAAGGTCAATGTCAGGGTCACGGTCAAGGTCAAGTTCAGAGTCAGGGTCAAGGTCAAGGTCATTGTCAGAGTCAGTGTCAGGTTTAGGGTGAGGGTCAGCATCAGGGTCAAGGTCAAGGTCAGGGTCAGGGTCAGGGTCAGGGTCATTGTCAAGTTCAGTGTCAGGGTCATTGTCAGGGTGAGGGTCAAGGCCAAGGTCCCGGTCAGTGTCAGGGTCAGTTTTAGGGTGTGGTTCAGGGTCAAGGTCAGGGTCAGGGTCAGGGTCAAGGTCACGTTCAGTGTCACGGTCATGGTCAGACTTCGGGTCAGGGTCAAGGTCAGGGTCAAGGTCAATGTCAGGGTCAAAGTCAGGTTCAGGGTTAGGTTCAGGGTCAGGCTGAGGATTATGGTGAGGGTCAGGGTTAGGGTCAGGGTCAGCATTAGGACCAGGGTTAGGGTTAGGTCAGGGTCATGGTCAGGGTGAGGGTCAGGTGCCGGGTCAGGGTCACGGTAAGACATAAAGTCAGGGTCAGGGTCATTGTCAAGGTCAGGGTCAGGGTCAGGGTCAGGGTCAGGGTCAAGTTGAAGGTCAGGGTCAGCGTCAGGGTCAGGTTTAGTGTGAGGGGCAGGGTTAGGTTCAGGTTCAAGGTCAGGGTCATGGTCATGGTCAGGGTCAGACTTAGGGTCAAGGTCAAGGTCAAGGTCCCGGTCAAGGTCAAGGTCAGGGTAAGGGACAAGGTCAAGGTCAGGGTCAGGGTCAGGTTGAGGGTCAAGTTCAAGTTCAAGTTCAGGGTCAATGTCAAGGTCAATGTCAGTGTCAAGGTCAAGGTTAAGTTCAAGTTCAGGGTCAATGTCAAGGTCAGGGTCAGAGTCAGGGTCAAGGTCAAGTTCAAGGTCAATTTCGGGGTCAGGGTCAAGGTCAAGGTCAGGTTCAGTATCAGGGTCAGGGTCAGGGTGCGAGTGAGGGTCAGGGTCAAGATCAAGGTCAAGGTCAAGGTGAGGGGTAGCAGCGTCTTGGTCAGAGTCAGGTCAGGTGCAGGATCAGTGTCAGGGTCAGGGTCAAGGTCAAGGTCAACGGCAGGGTCAAGGTCAAGGTCAGGGTAAGGGACAAGGTCAAGGTCAGGGTCATGGTCAGGGTGAGGGTCAGGGTCAAGATCAAGGTCAAGTTCAATTTAAGGGTCAATGTCAAAGTCAAGATCAGGGTCAGTGTCAAGGTCAAGTTCATGGTCAGGGTCAAGTTCAAGGTCAGGGTCAGGGTCAGGTTTAGGGTGAGTGTCAGGGTGAGGGTCAGGGTCAATGTCAAAGTCAAGATCAGGGTCAGGGTCAAGGTCAAGTTCAGGGTCAGGGTCAAGTTCAAGGTCAGAGTCAGGTCAGGTGCAGGATCAGTGTCATGGTCAGGGTCAAGGTCAAGGTCAGGGTCAGGGTCAGGGTCAAGGTCAAGGTCAAGGTGAGGGGTAGGGTCAGCGTCTTGGTCAGGGCCAGGTCAGCTGCAGGGTCAGTTTCAGGGTCAGGGTCAAGGTCAAGGTCAAGGTTGGGTCATGGTCAACGTCAGGGAAAGGGACAGGGTCAAGGTCAAGGACAGGGTCATGGTCAGTGTCAGGGTCAGGGACAAGTTCAAGGTCAAGCTCAGGGTGATGGTCAGGGTCAGGGTCAAGGTCAAGGTCATTGTCAGAGTCAGTGTCAGGTTTAGGGTGAGGGTCAGCATCAGGGCCAAAATCAAGTTAAAGTTCAAGTTCAAGGTAAGGTTCAGGCTCAAGTTGAAGGTCAGGGTCAGGGTCAAGTTCAAGGTCAGGGTCAGGGTCAAGGTCAGGGTCAGGGTTAGGGTCAATGTCAGGGTCAGGGTCATGGTCAGGTTGAGGGTCAGGTTGAAGTTCGTGGTCAGGGTCAGGGTCAGGGTCAGGGTCAAGGTCAAGGTCAAGGTCAGGGTCAAGGTCAAGGTCAAGGTCAGGGTCAGGGTCAAGGTCAAGTTCAGGGTCAGAGTCAGTTTTAGGGTGAGGGTCAGGGTCAAGGTCAGGGTCAGGGTCAGGGTCAAGGTCACGTTCAGTGTCACGGTCACGGTCAGACTTAGGGTCACGGTCAAGGTCAGGGTCAAGGTCAATGTCAGGGTCAAAGTCAGGTTCAGGGTTAGGTTCAGGGTCAGGCTGAGGGTTATGGTGAGGGTCAGGGTCAGGGTCAGCATTAGGATCAGGGTTAGGGTCAGGCCAGGGTGAGGGTCAGGTGCCGGGTGATTTTCAGGGTCACGGTAAGACTTAAAGTCAGGGTCAAGGTCAGGGTCAGGGTCAAGTTCAAGGTCAAGCTCAGGGTGAGGGTCACGTCAAGGTCAGGGTCAAGGTCAGGGTCAGGGTTAGGTTTAGGGTGAGGGTGAGGTTCAGGTTCAGGGTCAGGGTCAGATTTAGGCTGAGGGTCAGGGTCAGGGTCAAGGTCAAATTAAAGTTCAAGTTCAAGGTAAGGGTCAGGCTCAAGTTCAAGGTCAGGGTCAGGGTCAAGGTCAAGGTCAGGGTCAGGGTCAGGTTTAGGGTTAGGGTCAGTGTCAGGGTCAGGGTCAGTTTCAGGGTCAAGGTCAGGGTCAGGGTCAAGGTCACGTTCAGTGTCACGGTCAGACTTAGGGTCAGGGTCAAGATCAGGGACAAGGTCAATGTCAGGGTTAAAGTCAGGTTCAGGTTTAGGTTCAGGGTCAGGCTGAGGATTATGGTGAGGGTCAGGTTTAGGGTCAGGGTCAGCATTAGGACCAGGGTTAGGATTAGGTCAGGGTCATGGTCAGGGTGAGGGTCAGGTGCCGGGTCAGGGTCAGGGTCAGGGTCATTGTCAAGGTCAAGGTCAAGGTCAGGGTCAGGGTCAGGGTCAAGTTCAAGGTCAAGGTCAAGGTCAAGGTCAAGGTCAGGGTCACGGTCAAGGTCAAGGCCAGGGTCAGCGTCAGGGTCAGGTTTAGTGTGAGGGGCAGGGTTAGGTTCAGGTTCAAGGTCAGGGTCAGGGTCAGGGTCAGGGTCAGACTTAGGGTCAAGGTCAAGGTAAAAGTCCGGGTCAAGGTCAAGGTCAGGGTCAGGGTCAGGGTGAGGGTCAAGGTCAAGTTCAAGTCCAGGGTCATTGTCAAGTTTGATGTCAGGGTCAAGGTCAAGGTAAGGGTCAGGGTCAAGGTGAAGTTCAAGGTCAATTTCAGGGTCAGTGTGAAGGTCAAGGTCAGGTTCAGTATAAGGGTCAGGGTCAGGGTGAGGGTGAGGGTCAGGGTCAAGATCAAGGTCAGGGTCAGGTTCAAGTTCAAGGTCAGGGTCAGGGTCAGGTTTAGGGTGAGTGTCAGGGTGAGGGTCAGGGTAAAGGTCAAGGTCAGGGTCAGGGACAAGTTCAAGGTCAAGCACATGGTGAGGGTCAGGGTCAAGGTCAAGTTTAGGGTCAGGGTCAGGGTCAAGGTCAAGGTCATTTTCAGAGTCCGTGTCAGGTTTAAGGTGAGGGTCAGCGTCAGGGTCAAGGTCAAGGTCAAGGTCAGGGTCAGGGTCAGGGTTTTTGACAGGGTGAGGTTCAAGGCCAAGGTCCGGGTCCGGGCCAGGGATTGGTTTAGGGTGAGTGTCAGGGTCAGGGTCAAGGGCAAGGTAAGGGTCAGGCTCAAGTTCAAGGTCAGGGTCAGGCTCAAGGTCAAGGTCAATGTCAGGGAAAAGTTCAAGGTCAAGCTCAGGGTGCGGGTCAGTGTCAAGGTCAAGGTCAAGGTCAAGGTCAGGTTCAATGTCAAAGATAAGGTCAGGGTCAGGGTCAAGGTCAAGTTCAGGGTAAGGGTCAAGTTCAAGGTCATTGTCAGAGTCAGTGTCAAGTTTAGGGTGAGGGTGAGGGTCAGGGTCAAGGTCAAGGTCAAGGTCAGGGTCAGGGTCAGTGTCAGGGTCATTGTCAAGTTCAGTGTCAGGGTCATTGTCAGGGTGAGGGTCAAGGCCAAGGGCCGGGTCATGGTCAGGGTCAGGGTCCGTTTTAGGGTGAGTGTCAGGGTCAAGGTCAGGGTCAGGGTCAAGGTCAAGGTCAAGGCCAAGGTGAGGGATAGTGTCAGTGTCCCGGTCAGTGTCAGGGTTAGGTTCAGGTTCATGTTCAGGGTCATGGTCAAGGTCAAGGTCCGGGTCAAGGTCAAGGTCAAGGTCAGAGACAGTTTCAAGTTCAATGTCAGGGTCAGGGTCAGAGTCAGGTCAGACTTAGGGTCAGGGTTAAGGTCAAGGTCAAGCTCAGGTTGAGGGTTAGGGTCAAGGTCAAGTTTAAGTTCAGGGTCCATGTCAATGTCAAGGTCAGGGTCAGGGTCAAGGTCAAGTTCAGGGTCAGGGTCATTGTCGGGGTGAGGGTCAAGGCCAAGTTTCGGGTTAGGGTCAGGGTCAGTTTTAGGTTGAGGGTCAGGGTCAAGTTCAGGGTCAGGGTCAAGTTCAAGGTCAGAGTCAAGTTCAGGGTGAGTGTCAGTTTTAGTGTTAAGGTCACGGTCAGGTTTAGGGTGAGCGTCAGGTTCAGTTCTAGGGTCAGGGTCAGGTTTAGGGTGAGTGTCAGGGTGAGGGTCAGGGTCAAGATCAAGTTCAAGGTCAGGGTCAGGTTCAAGTTCAAGGTCAGGGTCAGGGTCAGGGTAAGGGTCAGGGTCAAGGGCAGGTTAAAGATCAAGGTCAAGGTCAGGGTCAGGGTCAAGGTCAAGGTCAGGGTCAAAGTCAGGTTCAGGGTAGGGTTTGGATTAGAGTCAGGGTTAGGGTCAAGTTCAAGTTTACAGTCAGGGTCAGGGTCAGGGTCAGGGTCAGGGTCAGGGTCACGGTCAGACTAAGTGTCAGGGTCAAGGTCTGGGTCAAGTTCAAGGTCAGGGTAAGGTCAAGTTCAAGGTCAGGTTCATTGTCAGGGTTAGTGTCAGGGTCAAGGTCAAGGTCAGGGTCAGGGTCAGGGTCAAGGTCAAGGTCAGGGTCAGTGTCAAGGTAAAGGTCAAGGTCTAGGTCAATGTCAGGGTCAGGGTCAAGGTCAAGATCAAGGTGAATGTCAATTTCGGGGTCAAAGTCAGGTTCATGTTCTGGGTCACGGTCAGGGTCAAGGTCAAAGTCAGGGTCAAAGTCAGTTTCAGGGTTAGGGTCAGGGTGAGGGTGAGGATTAGGGTCATGGTCAGTGTTAGGGTCACGGTCAGGATTATAGTCAGGGTTAGGGTCAAGGTCAGGGTCACAGTAAGCGTCAGGGTCAGGTGCAGGGTCAGGGTCACGGTCAGACTTAGTGTCAGGGTCAAGGTCAAGGTCAAGGTCAGGGTCAGGGTCAGGGTCAAGTACAAGGTCAGGGTCAGGGTCAGGGTCAAGTTCAAGTTCAAGGTCAGGGTCAGGGTCAGGGTCAAGGTCTGGGTCAAGGTCAAGGTGAAGGTCAGGGTCACGGTCAGGGTCAAGGTCAAGGTCAGGGTCAGAGTCAGCGTCAATGTCAGCGTCAAGCTCAGTGTCAAGTTCAAGGTCAGAATCACGGTCAAGGTCAAGGTCAGGGTCAGGGTCAGTTTCAGGGTCACGGTCAGGGTCAGGGTCAGGGTCACGGTCAGAACAAGTGTCAGGGTCAAGGTCTGGGTCAAGTTCAAGGTCAGGGTAAGGTCAAGTTCAAGGTCAGGTTCATTGTCAGGGTCAGTATCAGGGTCAAGGTCAAGGTCAGGGTCAGGGTCAGGGTCAAGGTCAAGGTCAGGGTCAGTGTCAAGGTAAAGGTCAAGGTCTAGGTCAATGTCAGGGTCAGGGTCAAGGTCAAGATCAAGGTGAATGTCAATTTCGGGGTCAAAGTCAGGTTCATGTTCTGGGTCACGGTCAGGGTCGGGGTCAGGTTCAGGGTCAAGGGCAGGTTAAAGATCAAGGTCAAGGTAACGGTCAGGGTCAAGGTCAAGGTAAGCGTCAAAGTCAGTTTCAGGGTTAGGGTCACGGTGAGTGTGAGGATTAGGGTCAGGGTCAGGGTTAGGGTCACGGTCAGGATTATAGTCAGGGTTAGGGTCAAGGTCAGGGTCACAGTAAGCGTCAGGGTCAGGTGCAGGGTCAGGGTCACGGTCAGACTTAGTGTCAGGGTCAAGGTCAAGGTCAAGGTCAGGGTCAGGGTCAGGGTCAAGTACAAGGTCAGGGTCAGGGTCAGGGTCAAGTTCAAGTTCAAGGTCAGGGTCAGGGTCAAGGTCTGGGTCAAGGTCAAGGTGAAGGTCAGGGTCACGGTCAGGGTCAAGGTCAAGGTCAGGGTCAGGGTCAGCGTCATGGTCATGGTCAGACTTAGGGTCAGGGTCAGGGTCAGGGTCAAGTTCAAGGTCAAGCTCAGTGTCAAGGTCAAGGTCAGGGTCAGGGTCAGGGTCAAGCTCAAGGTCAAGTTCAAGGTCAGTGTCAAGGTCAGCGTCAAGCTCAGTGTCAAGTTCAAGGTCAGAATCACGGTCAAGGTCAAGGTCAGGGTCAGGGTCAGTTTCAGCGTCACGGTCAGGGTCAGGGTCAGGGTCAAGGGCAGGTTAAAGGTCAAGGTCAAGGTAAGGGTCAGGGTCAAGGTCAAGGTCAGGGTCAAAGTCAGGTTCAGGGTTAGGGTCAGGGTCAGGATTAGAGTCAGGGTTAGGGTCAAGTTCAGGTTCACAGTCAGGGTCAGGATTAGAGTCAGGGTTAGGGTCAAGTTCAGGTTCACAGTCAGGGTCAGGTGCAGGGTCAGGGTCAGGGTCAGAGTCAAGTTCAATGTCAGGTTCAGGGTCAGGGTCAAGGTCAAGGTCAGGGTCAGGGTCAGGGTCAAGTTCAAGGTCAGGGTCAAGGTCAAGTTCAGTGTCAGGGTCAAGGTCAGTGTCAGGGTCAGGGTCAGGGTCAGGGTCAGGTTCAGTTTTAGGGTGAGGGTGAGTGTTAGATTTAGGGTCAAAGTCAACGTCAAGAGCAAGGTCAGGGTCAGGCTCAAGGTCAAGGTCAGTGTCAGGGTCAATGTCAGTTTTAGGGTGAGTGTCAGTGTGATTGTCAGGGTCAAGGTCAAGGTCAAGGTCAGGGTCAAGGTCAGGGCCAATACAAGGTCAAGGTCAGGTTCAGTGTCAAGGTCAAGTCAATGTCAGGTTCAAGGTCAAGATCAAGTTCAGGGTCAGTGTCAAGGTCAAGGTCAACGTCAGGGTCAATGTCAGTGTCAAGCTCAGTGTCAAGGTCAAGGTCAGGGTCATGGTCAAGGTCAAGGTCAGGGTCAGGGTCATTGTCAAGGTCAAGGTCAGGATCAGGGTCAGGTTCAGGTTCAGGGTCACGGTCAGGGTCAGGGTCAGGGTCAAAGGCAGGTTAAAGATCAAGGTCAAGGTAACGGTCAGGGTCAAGGTCAAGGTAAGCGTCAAAGTCAGTTTCAGGGTTAGGGTCAGGGTAAGGGTGAGGATTAGGGTCAGGGTCAGGGTTAGGGTCAGGGTCAGGATTATAGTCAGGGATAGGGTCAAGGTCAGGGTCAAGGTAAGCGTCAGGGTCAGGTGCAGGGTCAGGGTCACGGTCAGACAGTGTCAAGGTCAAGGTCAAGGTCACGGTCAGGGTCAATTTCAAAGTCAGGGTCAGGGTCAGGGTCAGGGTCAGGGTCAATTTCAAGGTCAGGGTCAGGGTCAGGGTCAGGGTCAATTTCAAGGTCAAGGTCAGGGTCAGGGTCATGGTCAGGGTCAATTTCAAGGTCAAGGTCAGGGTCAGGGTCAAGGTCAAGGTCAGGGTCAGGGTCAAGGTGAAGGTCAAAGTCAGGGTCAGGGTCAAGGTCAAGGTCAGGGTCAGGGTCAGGGTCATGGTCAGACTTAGGGTCAGGGTCAGGGTCAGTGTCAGGTTTAGGGTCAGGGTTAGGGTCAGGGTCAGGGTTAGGTTTAGGTTCATGGTCAACTTCAGGGTCAGGGCCAATGTGATGATCAGGGTCAGGGTTAGGATTAGGGCCAGGGTCAGGGTCAGACTTAGGGTTAGGTTCAGGGTCAGGTTTAGGGTCAGGGTCAGCTTCAGGGTCAGGGTTAGACTTATGGTTAGGGTCAGGGTTATTGTCAGGGTCATGGTCAGGGTTAGTGTCAGGGTCAGTGTCAGGGTAAGGGTCAGAGTCCCAGTCAGGGTTACGGTCAGGGTCAGGGTTAGGGTCAGGTTTAGGGTTAGAGTCAGGGTTAGGGTCAGGGTGAAGTTCAGGGTCAGGTTCAGGGTCAGGGTCAGGGTTAGGGTCAGGTTCAGATTCAGGGTCAGGGTCAGGGTCAGGGTCAGGGTTAGTGTCAGGGTCAGGATCAAGATCAGGTTAAGGGTCATGGTCAGGGTCATGGTCAGGGTCAGGGTACGGGTCAGGTTTAGGGTCAGGGTCAGGGTCATCATCAGGGTTAGCATTAGTGTTAGGGTCAGGGTCAGGTTCAGGGTCAGGGTCAGGGTCAGGTTCAGACTTAGGGTTAGGGTCTGGTTCAGACTTAGGGTTAGGCTCAGGGTCAGTGTCATGGTTAGGGTCAGGGTCAGGGTCAGGTTTAGGATCAGGTTTAGGGTCAGGGTCAGGATCAGGTTTAGGGTCAGGGTCAGACTTAGGGTTAGTGTCAGCGTCAGGGTCAGGGTCAGGTTTAGGGTCAGGGTCAGGGTTAGGTTCAGGGTCAGGGTCAGTGTCAGTGTCAGGGTCAGGTTCAGGGCTAGGGTCAGGGTCAGGGTTAGGGTCGAGGTCGCAGGTTCGATTCCCCATACCGGCCAAAAAACCCCGGGTCGGGTCGGGTCCCCACGTGGCGTCACAGGGTAATGTCTGGACTCTGGCACCCGAGGTTGCAGGTTCGATTCCCCATACCGGCTAAAAAACCCTGGGTCGGATCGGGTCCCCAGGTGGCGTCACAGGGTAATGTCTGGACCCCGGCACCCGATGTCGCATGTTTGATTACCCATACAGGCCAAGAAACCCTGGGTCGGGTCGGGTCCCCAGGTGCCGTCACAGGGTAATGTCTGGACTCTGGCACCCAAGGTCGCAGGTTCGATTCCCCATACCAGCCAAAAAACCCCGCGTCGGATCGGGTCCCTGAGTGTCGTCACAGGGTCATGTCTGGACTCTAGCACACGAGGGACCACCGACATACTCATAGCATCATCACACCATCACAACATCATCATCGTAGCATCATCAAAGAATCATGACTGCATCATCACAGCATCATTACAGCATCATCGCATCGTCATCCCTGCATCACCACTGCATCATCACATCATCAAAGCATCATCACAAAATCATCACTGCATCATCACTGCATCATTACAGATTCATCACTGCATCATCAAAACATCATCACAGTGTCATGACAGCATCATCACAAAATCATCACTGCATCATTGCAGGGTCATTACAGCATCATCACAGCGTCATCACTGCGTCATCAAAGCATCATCACAGCATCATCAGATTGTCATCAAAGCATCATTACACTCATGATAGCATCATCACATCATCATGAAAGCATCATCGCAGCATCATCATTGCATCACCTCAGCATCATCACAGCATCATTACTGCATACTCTCTGCATCATCACAGAATTATCTCAACATCATCACAGCATCATTACTGCTTACTCACTGCATCATAACTGCATCATCACATCATCATCACAGCATCATCACTGCATAATGACAGCACCATCACAGCATAATCGCTGAGTCATCACAGCGTCATCACTACATCATCACAGCATCATCACATCATCATCAGAGTCATCATAGCTTCATCACTGCATCATCAATGCGTCATCACATCATCATCACAACATCATAGCTGCATTATCACAGCATCATCAGAGCGTCATTACAGCATCATCACAGCATTATCACTGCATCATCACATCGTCATCACTGCATCATCAGAGCGTAATAACAGAATCATTAAAGCATCATGACTGCATCATCACATCATCATCATAGCATCATAGCTGCATAATCAAAGAGTCATCACAGCATCATCACTACATCATCAAATTGTCATCACTGTATCATCACAGCATCATCATAGCATCATCACTGCATAATCACAGTGTCATAACAGCATCATTACAACACCATGACTACGTCATCACAGCATCACGACAGCGTCATTACAGTGTCATCACAGCATCATCACTGCATTATCACAACATCATCACAACATCATCACTGCGTCATCAGAGCATCATCACTACATAATCACTTCTTACTCAGTGAATCATCACTGCATCATCACATCATCACAGCATCATCTCAGCATAATCACAGTATCATCACAGCGTCATCACTACATCATCAATGCATCATCACTGCATCATCACAGCATCATCACTGCATCATCACAGCATCATCAGAGCATCATCACAGCATCCTCACAGCATCATCACAGAGTCATCACAGCATCATCACTGCATAATCACTGCATCATCACAGCATCCTCACAGCATCAATACAGCGTCATCACAACGTCAACAATGCATCATTACAGCATCATCTCAGTATAGTCACAGCATAATCACTGCATAATCACTGCATCATCATATCGTCATCACTGCATCATCACTGCATCATCACAGCACCATCACAGCATCATTACTGCAGAATCACTGCATCATCACAGCATCATAGCTGCATAATCACAGCATCATCACATCATCATCGCATAGTCATCACAGCGTCATCACTGCATCATCACAGCATCATCACAGCATCATTACTGCAGAATCACTGCATCATCACAGCATCCTCACAGCGTCATCGCAGCATCATCACAGCATCATCGCATCATCATCACAGGGTCATGACAGCATCATCACTGCATAATCACCGCATAATCACAGCATCATCACAGCATAATCACAGTATCATCACAGCGTCATCACTACAT
Source organism: Clangula hyemalis (assembly GCA_963989345.1). The sequence continues at coordinate 26,803 of CAXDIO010000151.1, forward strand.
CATCACTGCATCATCACAGAATCATCACTGCGTCATCACAGCATCATCAGAGCATCATCACAGCATCATCACATCATCATCTCAGCATCATTACTGCTTACTCACTGCATCATCATAGCATCATCACATCATCATCACAACATCATCAGTTTCATGTCAGCATCATCACTGCATAATCACTGCATCATCACAGCATCCTCACAGCATCAACACAGCGTCATCACAGCGTCATCAATGCATCATTACAGCATCATCTCAGTATAGTCACAGAATTATTACAGCATAATCACTGCATCATCATATCATCACTGCATCATCACTGCATCATCACTGCATCATCACAGCACCATCACAGCATCATTACTTCAGAATCACTGCATCATCACAGCATCCTCACAGCAACATCGCAGCATCATCACAGCATCATCACACTGTCATGACAGCATCATCACTGCATAATCACTGCATAATCTCCGCATAATCACAGCATCATCACATCATCATCACAATATCATCACAGCGTCATCACTACACATCACTGCATCATCACTACATCATCACAGCATCATCACTTCGTCATCATCAGAGCATCATCACAGCATCATCACTGCATCCTCACTGCATCATGAGTGCATCATCATCACAGCATCATAACTGCATCATCAAAGCATCATCTCGGCATAATCACAATGTCATAAATACATCATCACTCCATCATCACAGCATTATCACATCATCATCACAACGTTTTCAGTGTCATCACAGCATCATAACAACGTCACCAAACTGTCATCACAGCATCATCACCAAATCATCACAGAATCATCACAGCATCATTACTGCATCATCACAGCATCTTTGCATCGTCATCAGAGCATCACCACTGCATCATCACATCATCATCTCAGCATCATCACAGCATCATTACTGCTTACTCACTGCATCATCACAGCGTCATGACAGTGTCATCACTGCATCATAACATCATAGCTTCATCATCAGAACATTATCACAGCATCATCACTGCATCATCACATCATCATTATAGCATCTTCACTGTCATCAATACATCATCACAGCATCATCACATCATTATCACAGCATCATCAGTGTCATCTCAGCATCATCACTGCATCATGACTGCATCATAGCAGCATAATCACAGCATCATCACAGAATCATCACAGCATCATCATAAGGTCATCACAGCATCATCACTACGTCATCAGATTGTAATCACAGCATCATCACAGTGTCCTCACTGAATCATCACTGCACCATCACTGCAACATCACAGCATCATCTCAGCATCATCATGGCATCATTACTGCATCATCACTGCTTACTCACTGCATCATCACAGCATCATCTCAGCATCATCACAGAATCATTTCTGCATAATCATTGCATTTTCACAGCGTCATCACAGTATCATCACTGCATCATCACAGTGTCATCACAGCATCATCAAAGCATCACGACAGCGTCATCTCACCATCACGACAGCGTCATCAAAGCATCATCACTGCATCATAACAACATCATCTCAGCATCATCACAGAATCATTTCTGCATAATCACTGCATCATCATAGTGTCATCACAGTATATTCACTGCATCATCACATCATCACAGTGTCATCACAGAATCATCACTGAATCATCCAAGCATCATCCAAGCATCATCACAGCACCACCAATGCATCATCACAGTATCATCACTGCATAATCACTGCATCATCACCGCATCATCACTGCATCAACACTGCATCATTGCTGCATCATCACATCATTGTCACAGTATCATCAAAATATCATCACAGCATCATCACACCATCATAACAACATCATCACAGCGTCATCACAGTATCGTAAATGCATCATCACAGAATCATCACTGAATCATCATAGCATCTTCATATCATCATCACAATATCATCACAGCATCATCACTGCATCATCACTGCATAATCACTGCATCATCACCACATCATCACAGCATCATCACTGCATAATCACTGCATCATCACAGCATCATCACATCGTCATCAAAACATCATTACAAGTATCAACACAACATAATCACAGTGTCATCACAGCATCATCATTGCATCCTTACTGCATGATCACAGCATCTCCGCATCGTAATCACATCATCATCACTGACTCCTCACTGAATCATCACTGTACCATCACTGCATCATCAGAGCATAATCTGAGCATAATCTCAGCATAATCACAGCATCATCACAGAATCATCACAGCATCATTACTGCATCATCACAGCATCTTTGCATCGTCATCAGAGCATCACCACTGCATCATCACTACATCATCACATCATCATCACAGCATTTTAGCTACATAATCACAGAATCATCATAGCGTAACGACAGCATCATCACAACATCATTACAGCATCACCACAGCGTCATCGTAACATCATGACTGTATCATCACAGCATCATCACAGCATCATCACGGCATCGTTACAGCATCGTCATATCATCATAACTGCATCATCACAACAACATAACAAAATCATCAAAGCATCGTCACAGCATCATCACCGTGTCATCACAGCGTCATAACTGCATCGTCACTGCATCTAAACTGCATCATCACAGCTTCATCACTGCAGCATCACAGCATCATCAAAGCATCATCGCAGCATCATCACATCATCATCACTGCATCATCACAGAATCATTACTGTTTACTCACTGCGGCATCACAGCATTATCACGGTGTCATAACTGCATCATCACTGCACCATTACTGCATCATCACAGTGTCATCTCAGCATCATCACAGCATCATTACTGCCTAATCATTGCATTATCACAACGTCATCACAGTATCATCAGTGCATCATCACAGCATCATTACTGCATCATCACATCATCATCACAGAATCACGATAGTGTCATCACAGCGTCATCACTGCATCATCACAGCGTCATCACTGCATCATCACTGCATCACCACAGTATCATCACAGCATCATCACAAAATTATAAGAGCGTCATCACAGCGTTATTACTGCATCATCACAGCATCAATAGAGCATCATCACAGTGTCATCACAGCGTTATCACAGCGTCATCACAGCATCATCACAGCATCACGACATCATCATCACAGCTTCACGACAGTGTCATGAGAGCGTCTTCACAGCATCATCACTACATCATCACAGCATCATCACTGCGTCATCAGAGCATCATCACAAAATCATCACAGCGTCATTACTGCATCATCACTGCATCATCACAGTGTCATCACCGCATCATCACTGCATTGTCACAACATCATGGCGTCATAATAACTGCATCATAACAGCATGATCAAAGCATCATCACAGCGTCATCACAGCGTCATAACTGCATAAACACTGCATCATCAAAGAACCATCACAGCATCATCACAGCGTCATAACAGCATCATCAGAGCATCATCACATCGTCATCACATCGTCATCAAAGAATCTTCACAGCATAATCGCTATGTCATCATAGCATCATCATAATATTATCACAGCTTCATCACAGCGTCATAAAAACATCATCACTGCATCATCACAGCATCATCATTATTGCATCATGACTGCATCATTACAGCATCATCAGAGCAGAATCAGTGCGTCGTCACAGCATCATTACTGCATCACCACATCATCACTGTGTTATCGCAGCATCATCACAGCATCATCACAGAATCATCACAGCATCATTGCAGCATCATCACAACATCATCGTAGCATCATCATGCATCATCACAGCATCATTACTGCATCATCACAGCATCACCACAGCATCATCACTGCATCATCACTGAATAATCACAGCATCATCACTGCATCATCACGGCATCGTTACAGCATCGTCATATCATCATAACTGCATCATCAAAACAACATAACAAAATCATCAAAGCATCATCACAGCATCATCACCGCGTCATCACAGCGTCATAACTGCATCGTCACTGCATCTAAACTGCATCATCACAAAATCATCACTGCATCACATCATAATCACAACATCATCAAAGCGTCATCACAGCATCATCACTGCGTTATCACAGCATCATCTCAGCATCATCACAGTATCATTACTGCTTATTCACTGCATCATCACAACATCATCACAGCGTCATTACAGTGTCATAAATGCATCATCACAGTGTCATCAAAGCGTCCTAACTGCATAATCACTGCATCATCGCAGCTTCATCACAGCATCATGACAGCGTCATCACAGCATCAAAAATGCATAATCACTTCATCCTCACATCATCATCATAGCATCATAGCTGCATAATCATAGAGTCATCACAGCATCATCACTACATCATCAAATTGTCATCACTGTATCATCACAGCATCATCATAGCATCATCACTGCATAATCACAGTGTCATAACAGCATCATTACAACACCATGACTACGTCATCACAGCATCACGACAGCGTCATTACAGTGTCATCACAGCATCATCACTGCATTATCACAACATCATCACAACATCATCACTGCGTCATCAGAGCGTCATCACTACATAATCACTTCTTACTCAGTGAATCATCACTGCATCATCACATCATCACAGCATCATCTCAGCATAATCACAGTATCATCACAGCGTCATCACTACATCATCAATGCATCATCACTGCATCATCACAGCATCATCACTGCATCATCACAGCATCATCAGAGCATCATCACAGCATCATCACAACATCATCACAGAGTCATCACAGCATCATCACTGCATAATCACTGCATCATCACAGCATCCTCACAGCATCAATACAGCGTCATCACAACGTCAACAATGCATCATTACAGCATCATCTCAGTATAGTCACAGCATAATCACTGCATAATCACTGCATCATCATATCGTCATCACTGCATCATCACTGCATCATCACAGCACCATCACAGCATCATTACTGCAGAATCACTGCATCATCACAGCATCATAGCTGCATAATCACAGCATCATCACATCATCATCGCATAGTCATCACAGCGTCATCACTGCATCATCACAGCATCATCACAGCATCATTACTGCAGAATCAATGCATCATCACAGCATCCTCACAGCAACATCGCAGCATCATCACAGCATCATCGCATCATCATCACAGGGTCATGACAGCATCATCACTGCATAATCACAGCATAATCACAGCATCATCACAGCATAATCACAGTATCATCACAGCGTCATCACTACATCATCACTGCATCATCACTACATCATCACTGCGTCATCACAGCATCATCAGAGCATCATCACAGCATCATCACAGCATCATCACAGCATCATCACATCATCATCTCAGCATCATTACTGCTTACTCACTGCATCATCATAGCATCATCACATCATCATCACAACATCATCAGTTTCATGTCAGCATCATCACTGCATAATCACTGCATCATCACAGCATCCTCACAGCATCAACACAGCGTCATCACAGCGTCATCAATGCATCATTACAGCATCATCTCAGTATAGTCACAGAATTATTACAGCATAATCACTGCATCATCATATCATCACTGCATCATCACTGCATCATCACTGCATCATCACAGCACCATCACAGCATCATTACTTCAGAATCACTGCATCATCACAGCATCCTCACAGCAACATCGCAGCATCATCACAGCATCATCACACTGTCATGACAGCATCATCACTGCATAATCACTGCATAATCTCCACATAATCACAGCATCATCACATCATCATCACAATATCATCACAGCGTCATCACTACACATCACTGCATCATCACAGCATCATCACTTCGTCATCATCAGAGCATCATCACAGCATCATCACTGCATCCTCACTGCATCATGAGTGCATCATCATCACAGCATCATAACTGCATCATCAAAGCATCATCTCGGCATAATCACAATGTCATAAATACATCATCACTCCATCATCACAGCATTATCACATCATCATCACAACGTTTTCAGTGTCATCACAGCATCATAACAACGTCATCAAACTGTCATCACAGCATCATCACCAAATCATCACAGAATCATCACAGCATCATTACTGCATCATCACAGCATCTTTGCATCGTCATCAGAGCATCACCACTGCATCATCACATCATCATCTCAGCATCATCACAGCATCATTACTGCTTACTCACTGCATCATCACAGCGTCATGACAGTGTCATCACTGCATCATAACATCATAGCTTCATCATCAGAACATTATCACAGCATCATCACTGCATCATCACATCATCATTATAGCATCTTCACTGTCATCAATACATCATCACAGCATCATCACATCATTATCACAGCATCATCAGTGTCATCTCAGCATCATCACTGCATCATGACTGCATCATAGCAGCATAATCACAGCATCATCACAGAATCATCACAGCATCATCATAAGGTCATCACAGCATCATCACTACGTCATCAAATTGTAATCACAGCATCATCACAGTGTCCTCACTGAATCATCACTGCACCATCACTGCAACATCACAGCATCATCTCAGCATCATCATGGCATCATTACTGCATCATCACTGCTTACTCACTGCATCATCACAGCATCATCTCAGCATCATCACAGAATCATTTCTGCATAATCATTGCATTTTCACAGCGTCATCACAGTATCATCACTGCATCATCACAGTGTCATCACAGCATCATCAAAGCATCACGACAGCGTCATCTCACCATCACGACAGCGTCATCAAAGCATCATCACTGCATCATAACAACATCATCTCAGCATCATCACAGAATCATTTCTGCATAATCACTGCATCATCATAGTGTCATCACAGTATATTCACTGCATCATCACATCATCACAGTGTCATCACAGAATCATCACTGAATCATCCAAGCATCATCCAAGCATCATCACAGCACCACCAATGCATCATCACCGCATCATCACATCATCAACACTGCATCATTGCTGCATCATCACATCATTGTCACAGTATCATCAAAATATCATCACAGCATCATCACACCATCATAACAACATCATCACAGCGTCATCACAGTATCGTAAATGCATCATCACAGAATCATCACTGAATCATCATAGCATCTTCATATCATCATCACAATATCATCACAGCATCATCACTGCATCATCACAGCATCATCACTGCATAATCACTGCATCATCACCACATCATCACAGCATCATCACTGCATAATCACTGCATCATCACAGCATCATCACATCGTCATCAAAACATCATTACAAGTATCAACACAACATAATCACAGTGTCATCACAGCATCATCATTGCATCCTTACTGCATGATCACAGCATCTCCGCATCGTAATCACATCATCATCACTGACTCCTCACTGAATCATCACTGTACCATCACTGCATCATCAGAGCATAATCTGAGCATAATCTCAGCATAATCACAGCATCATCACAGAATCATCACAGCATCATTACTGCATCATCACAGCATCTTTGCATCGTCATCAGAGCATCACCACTGCATCATCACTACATCATCACATCATCATCACAGCATTTTAGCTACATAATCACAGAATCATCATAGCGTAACGACAGCATCATCACAACATCATTACAGCATCATCACAGCGTCATCGTAACATCATGACTGTATCATCACAGCATCATCACAGCATCACCGCAGCGTCATCACTGCATCATCACAGCATCATCACAGCATCATCACGGCATCGTTACAGCATCGTCATATCATCATAACTGCATCATCACAACAACATAACAAAATCATCAAAGCATCGTCACAGCATCATCACCGCGTCATAACAGCGTCATAAGTGCATCGTCACTGCATCTAAACTGCATCATCACAAAATCATCACAGCTTCATCACTGCAGCATCAGAGCATCATCAATGCATCATCACTGCATCATCACAGCATCATCACTGCATCATCACAGCATCATCAGAGCATCATCACAGCATCCTCACAGCATCAATACAGCGTCATCACAACGTCAACAATGCATCATTACAGCATCATCTCAGTATAGTCACAGCATAATCACTGCATAATCACTGCATCATCATATCGTCATCACTGCATCATCACTGCATCATCACAGCACCATCACAGCATCATTACTGCAGAATCACTGCATCATCACAGCATCATAGCTGCATAATCACAGCATCATCACATCATCATCGCATAGTCATCACAGCGTCATCACTGCATCATCACAGCATCATCACAGCATCATTACTGCAGAATCACTGCATCATCACAGCATCCTCACAGCAACATCGCAGCATCATCACAGCATCATCGCATCATCATCACAGTGTCATGACAGCATCATCACTGCATAATCACCGCATAATCACAGCATCATCACAGCATAATCACAGTATCATCACAGCGTCATCACTACATCATCACTGCATCATCACAGAATCATCACTGCGTCATCACAGCATCATCAGAGCATCATCAGAGCATCATCACAGCATCATCACAGCATCATCTCAGCATCATTACTGCTTACTCACTGCATCATCATAGCATCATCACATCATCATCACAACATCATCAGTCTCATGTCAGCATCATCACTGCATAATCACTGCATCATCACAGCATCCTCACAGCATCAACACAGCGTCATCACAGCGTCATCAATGCATCATTACAGCATCATCTCAGTATAGTCACAGAATTATTACAGCATAATCACTGCATCATCATATCATCACTGCATCATCACTGCATCATCACTGCATCATCACAGCACCATCACAGCATCATTACTTCAGAATCACTGCATCATCACAGCATCCTCACAGCAACATCGCAGCATCATCACAGCATCATCACACTGTCATGACAGCATCATCACTGCATAATCACTGCATAATCTCCGCATAATCACAGCATCATCACATCATCATCACAATATCATCACAGCGTCATCACTACACATCACTGCATCATCACTACATCATCACAGCATCATCACTTCGTCATCATCAGAGCATCATCACAGCATCATCACTGCATCCTCACTGCATCATGAGTGCATCATCATCACAGCATCATAACTGCATCATCAAAGCATCATCTCGGCATAATCACAATGTCATAAATACATCATCACTCCATCATCACAGCATTATCACATCATCATCACAACGTTTTCAGTGTCATCACAGCATCATAACAACGTCATCAAACTGTCATCACAGCATCATCACCAAATCATCACAGAATCATCACAGCATCATTACTGCATCATCACAGCATCTTTGCATCGTCATCAGAGCATCACCACTGCATCATCACATCATCATCTCAGCATCATCACAGCATCATTACTGCTTACTCACTGCATCATCACAGCGTCATGACAGTGTCATCACTGCATCATAACATCATAGCTTCATCGTCAGAACATTATCACAGCATCATCACTGCATCATCACATCATCATTATAGCATCTTCACTGTCATCAATACATCATCACAGCATCATCACATCATTATCACAGCATCATCAGTGTCATCTCAGCATCATCACTGCATCATGACTGCATCATAGCAGCATAATCACAGCATCATCACAGAATCATCACAGCATCATCATAAGGTCATCACAGCATCATCACTACGTCATCAGATTGTAATCACAGCATCATCACAGTGTCCTCACTGAATCATCACTGCACCATCACTGCAACATCACAGCATCATCTCAGCATCATCATGGCATCATTACTGCATCATCACTGCTTACTCACTGCATCATCACAGCATCATCTCAGCATCATCACAGAATCATTTCTGCATAATCATTGCATTTTCACAGCGTCATCACAGTATCATCACTGCATCATCACAGTGTCATCACAGCATCATCAAAGCATCACGACAGCGTCATCTCACCATCACGACAGCGTCATCAAAACATCATCACTGCATCATAACAACATCATCTCAGCATCATCACAGAATCATTTCTGCATAATCACTGCATCATCATAGTGTCATCACAGTATATTCACTGCATCATCACATCATCACAGTGTCATCACAGAATCATCACTGAATCATCCAAGCATCATCCAAGCATCATCACAGCACCACCAATGCATCATCACCGCATCATCACATCATCAACACTGCATCATTGCTGCATCATCACATCATTGTCACAGTATCATCAAAATATCATCACAGCATCATCACACCATCATAACAACATCATCACAGCGTCATCACAGTATCGTAAATGCATCATCACAGAATCATCACTGAATCATCATAGCATCTTCATATCATCATCACAATATCATCACAGCATCATCACTGCATCATCACAGCATCATCACTGCATAATCACTGCATCATCACCACATCATCACAGCATCATCACTGCATAATCACTGCATCATCACAGCATCATCACATCGTCATCAAAACATCATTACAAGTATCAACACAACATAATCACAGTGTCATCACAGCATCATCATTGCATCCTTACTGCATGATCACAGCATCTCCGCATCGTAATCACATCATCATCACTGACTCCTCACTGAATCATCACTGTACCATCACTGCATCATCAGAGCATAATCTGAGCATAATCTCAGCATAATCACAGCATCATCACAGAATCATCACAGCATCATTACTGCATCATCACAGCATCTTTGCATCGTCATCAGAGCATCACCACTGCATCATCACTACATCATCACATCATCATCACAGCAATTTAGCTACATAATCACAGAATCATCATAGCGTAACGACAGCATCATCACAACATCATTACAGCATCATCACAGCGTCATCGTAACATCATGACTGTATCATCACAGCATCATCACAGCATCACCGCAGCGTCATCACTGCATCATCACAGCATCATCACAGCATCATCACGGCATCGTTACAGCATCGTCATATCATCATAACTGCATCATCACAACAACATAACAAAATCATCAAAGCATCGTCACAGCATCATCACCGTGTCATCACAGCGTCATAAGTGCATCGTCACTGCATCTAAACTGCATCATCACAAAATCATCACAGCTTCATCACTGCAGCATCACAGCATCATCAATGCATCATCACTGCATCATCACAGCATCATCACTGCATCATCACAGCATCATCAGAGCATCATCACAGCATCCTCACAGCATCAATACAGCGTCATCACAACGTCAACAATGCATCATTACAGCATCATCTCAGTATAGTCACAGCATAATCACTGCATAATCACTGCATCATCATATCGTCATCACTGCATCATCACTGCATCATCACAGCACCATTACAGCATCATTACTGCAGAATCACTGCATCATCACAGCATCATAGCTGCATAATCACAGCATCATCACATCATCATCGCATAGTCATCACAGCGTCATCACTGCATCATCACAGCATCATCACAGCATCATTACTGCAGAATCACTGCATCATCACAGCATCCTCACAGCAACATCGCAGCATCATCACAGCATCATCGCATCATCATCACAGTGTCATGACAGCATCATCACTGCATAATCACCGCATAATCACAGCATCATCACAGCATAATCACAGTATCATCACAGCGTCATCACTACATCATCACTGCATCATCACAGAATCATCACTGCGTCATGACAGCATCATCAGAGCATCATCACAGCATCATCACAGCATCATCACAGCATCATCACATCATCATCTCAGCATCATTACTGCTTACTCACTGCATCATCATAGCATCATCACATCATCATCACAACATCATCAGTTTCATGTCAGCATCATCACTGCATAATCACTGCATCATCACAGCATCCTCACAGCATCAACACAGCGTCATCACAGCGTCATCAATGCATCATTACAGCATCATCTCAGTATAGTCACAGAATTATTACAGCATAATCACTGCATCATCATATCATCACTGCATCATCACTGCATCATCACTGCATCATCACAGCACCATCACAGCATCATTACTTCAGAATCACTGCATCATCACAGCATCCTCACAGCAACATCGCAGCATCATCACAGCATCATCACACTGTCATGACAGCATCATCACTGCATAATCACTGCATAATCTCCGCATAATCACAGCATCATCACATCATCATCACAATATCATCACAGCGTCATCACTACACATCACTGCATCATCACTACATCATCACAGCATCATCACTTCGTCATCATCAGAGCATCATCACAGCATCATCACTGCATCCTCACTGCATCATGAGTGCATCATCATCACAGCATCATAACTGCATCATCAAAGCATCATCTCGGCATAATCACAATGTCATAAATACATCATCACTCCATCATCACAGCATTATCACATCATCATCACAACGTTTTCAGTGTCATCACAGCATCATAACAACGTCATCAAACTGTCATCACAGCATCATCACCAAATCATCACAGAATCATCACAGCATCATTACTGCATCATCACAGCATCTTTGCATCGTCATCAGAGCATCACCACTGCATCATCACATCATCATCTCAGCATCATCACAGCATCATTACTGCTTACTCACTGCATCATCACAGCGTCATGACAGTGTCATCACTGCATCATAACATCATAGCTTCATCATCAGAACATTATCACAGCATCATCACTGCATCATCACATCATCATTATAGCATCTTCACTGTCATCAATACATCATCACAGCATCATCACGTCATTATCACAGCATCATCAGTGTCATCTCAGCATCATGACTGCATCATAGCAGCATAATCACAGCATCATCACAGAATCATCACAGCATCATCATAAGGTCATCACAGCATCATCACTACGTCATCAGATTGTAATCACAGCATCATCACAGTGTCCTCACTGAATCATCACTGCACCATCACTGCACCATCACAGCATCATCTCAGCATCATCATGGCATCATTACTGCATCATCACTGCTTATTCACTGCATCATCACAGCATCATCTCAGCATCATCACAGAATCATTTCTGCATAATCATTGCATTTTCACAGCGTCATCACAGTATCATCACTGCATCATCACAGTGTCATCACAGCATCATCAAAGCATCACGACAGCGTCATCTCACCATCACGACAGCGTCATCAAAGCATCATCACTGCATCATAACAACATCATCTCAGCATCATCACAGAATCATTTCTGCATAATCACTGCATCATCATAGTGTCATCACAGTATATTCACTGCATCATCACATCATCACAGTGTCATCACAGAATCATCACTGAATCATCCAAGCATCATCCAAGCATCATCACAGCACCACCAATGCATCATCACAGTATCATCACTGCATAATCACTGCATCATCACCGCATCATCACATCATCAACACTGCATCATTGCTGCATCATCACATCATTGTCACAGTATCATCAAAATATCATCACAGCATCATCACACCATCATAACAACATCATCACAGCGTCATCACAGTATCGTAAATGCATCATCACAGAATCATCACTGAATCATCATAGCATCTTCATATCATCATCACAATATCATCACAGCATCATCACTGCATCATCACAGCATCATCACTGCATAATCACTGCATCATCACCACATCATCACAGCATCATCACTGCATAATCACTGCATCATCACAGCATCATCACATCGTCATCAAAACATCATTACAAGTATCAACACAACATAATCACAGTGTCATCACAGCATCATCATTGCATCCTTACTGCATGATCACAGCATCTCCGCATCGTAATCACATCATCATCACTGACTCCTCACTGAATCATCACTGTACCATCACTGCATTATCAGAGCATAATCTGAGCATAATCTCAGCATAATCACAGCATCATCACAGAATCATCACAGCATCATTACTGCATCATCACAGCATCTTTGCATCGTCATCAGAGCATCACCACTGCATCATCACTACATCATCACATCATCATCACAGCATTTTAGCTACATAATCACAGAATCATCATAGCGTAACGACAGCATCATCACAACATCATCACAGCATCATCACAGCATCACCGCAGCGTCATCACTGCATCATCACAGCATCATCACAGCATCATCACGGCATCGTTACAGCATCGTCATATCATCATAACTGCATCATCACAACAACATAACAAAATCATCAAAGCATCGTCACAGCATCATCACCGCGTCATCACAGCGTCATAAGTGCATCGTCACTGCATCTAAACTGCATCATCACAAAATCATCACAGCTTCATCACTGCAGCATCACAGCATCATCAATGCATCATCACTGCATCATCACAGCATCATCAGAGCATCATCACAGCATCCTCACAGCATCAATACAGCGTCATCACAACGTCAACAATGCATCATTACAGCATCATCTCAGTATAGTCACAGCATAATCACTGCATAATCACTGCATCATCATATCGTCATCACTGCATCATCACTGCATCATCACAGCACCATCACAGCATCATTACTGCAGAATCACTGCATCATCACAGCATCATAGCTGCATAATCACAGCATCATCACATCATCATCGCATAGTCATCACAGCGTCATCACTGCATCATCACAGCATCATCACAGCATCATTACTGCAGAATCACTGCATCATCACAGCATCCTCACAGCAACATCGCAGCATCATCACAGCATCATCGCATCATCATCACAGGGTCATGACAGCATCATCACTGCATAATCACCGCATAATCACAGCATCATCACAGCATAATCACAGTATCATCACAGCGTCATCACTACATCATCACTGCATCATCACAGAATCATCACTGCGTCATCACAGCATCATCACAGCATCATCACAGCATCATCACAGCATCATCACAGCATCATCAGTTTCATGTCAGCATCATCACTGCATAATCACTGCATCATCACAGCATCCTCACAGCATCAACACAGCGTCATCACAGCGTCATCAATGCATCATTACAGCATCATCTCAGTATAGTCACAGAATTATTACAGCATAATCACTGCATCATCATATCATCACTGCATCATCACTGCATCATCACTGCATCATCACAGCACCATCACAGCATCATTACTTCAGAATCACTGCATCATCACAGCATCCTCACAGCAACATCGCAGCATCATCACAGCATCATCACACTGTCATGACAGCATCATCACTGCATAATCACTGCATAATCTCCGCATAATCACAGCATCATCACATCATCATCACAATATCATCACAGCGTCATCACTACACATCACTGCATCATCACTACATCATCACAGCATCATCACTTCGTCATCATCAGAGCATCATCACAGCATCATCACTGCATCCTCACTGCATCATGAGTGCATCATCATCACAGCATCATAACTGCATCATCAAAGCATCATCTCGGCATAATCACAATGTCATAAATACATCATCACTCCATCATCACAGCATTATCACATCATCATCACAACGTTTTCAGTGTCATCACAGCATCATAACAACGTCATCAAACTGTCATCACAGCATCATCACCAAATCATCACAGAATCATCACAGCATCATTACTGCATCATCACAGCATCTTTGCATCGTCATCAGAGCATCACCACTGCATCATCACATCATCATCTCAGCATCATCACAGCATCATTACTGCTTACTCACTGCATCATCACAGCGTCATGACAGTGTCATCACTGCATCATAACATCATAGCTTCATCGTCAGAACATTATCACAGCATCATCACTGCATCATCACATCATCATTATAGCATCTTCACTGTCATCAATACATCATCACAGCATCATCACATCATTATCACAGCATCATCAGTGTCATCTCAGCATCATCACTGCATCATGACTGCATCATAGCAGCATAATCACAGCATCATCACAGAATCATCACAGCATCATCATAAGGTCATCACAGCATCATCACTACGTCATCAGATTGTAATCACAGCATCATCACAGTGTCCTCACTGAATCATCACTGCACCATCACTGCAACATCACAGCATCATCTCAGCATCATCATGGCATCATTACTGCATCATCACTGCTTACTCACTGCATCATCACAGCATCATCTCAGCATCATCACAGAATCATTTCTGCATAATCATTGCATTTTCACAGCGTCATCACAGTATCATCACTGCATCATCACAGTGTCATCACAGCATCATCAAAGCATCACGACAGCGTCATCTCACCATCACGACAGCGTCATCAAAGCATCATCACTGCATCATAACAACATCATCTCAGCATCATCACAGAATCATTTCTGCATAATCACTGCATCATCATAGTGTCATCACAGTATATTCACTGCATCATCACATCATCACAGTGTCATCACAGAATCATCACTGAATCATCCAAGCATCATCCAAGCATCATCACAGCACCACCAATGCATCATCACAGTATCATCACTGCATAATCACTGCATCATCACCGCATCATCACATCATCAACACTGCATCATTGCTGCATCATCACATCATTGTCACAGTATCATCAAAATATCATCACAGCATCATCACACCATCATAACAACATCATCACAGCGTCATCACAGTATCGTAAATGCATCATCACAGAATCATCACTGAATCATCATAGCATCTTCATATCATCATCACAATATCATCACAGCATCATCACTGCATCATCACAGCATCATCACTGCATAATCACTGCATCATCACCACATCATCACAGCATCATCACTGCATAATCACTGCATCATCACAGCATCATCACATCGTCATCAAAACATCATTACAAGTATCAACACAACATAATCACAGTGTCATCACAGCATCATCATTGCATCCTTACTGCATGATCACAGCATCTCCGCATCGTAATCACATCATCATCACTGACTCCTCACTGAATCATCACTGTACCATCACTGCATCATCAGAGCATAATCTGAGCATAATCTCAGCATAATCACAGCATCATCACAGAATCATCACAGCATCATTACTGCATCATCACAGCATCTTTGCATCGTCATCAGAGCATCACCACTGCATCATCACTACATCATCACATCATCATCACAGCATTTTAGCTACATAATCACAGAATCATCATAGCGTAACGACAGCATCATCACAACATCATTACAGCATCATCACAGCGTCATCGTAACATCATGACTGTATCATCACAGCATCATCACAGCATCACCGCAGCGTCATCACTGCATCATCACAGCATCATCACAGCATCATCACGGCATCGTTACAGCATCGTCATATCATCATAACTGCATCATCACAACAACATAACAAAATCATCAAAGCATCGTCACAGCATCATCACCGCGTCATCACAGCGTCATAACTGCATCGTCACTGCATCTAAACTGCATCATCACAAAATCATCACAGCTTCATCACTGCAGCATCACAGCATCATCAAAGCATCATCGCAGCATCATCACATCATCATCACTGCATCATCACAGAATCATTACTGTTTACTCACTGCGGCATCACAGCATTATCACGGTGTCATAACTGCATCATCACTGCACCATTACTGCATCATCACAGTGTCATCTCAGCATCATCACAGCATCATTACTGCCTAATCATTGCATTATCACAACGTCATCACAGTATCATCAGTGCATCATCACAGCATCATTACTGCATCATCACATCATCATCACAGAATCACGATAGTTTCATCACAGCGTCATCACTGCATCATCACAGCATCATCTCAGCATCATCAGAGACTCATCACAGCGTCATCACTGCATCATCACTGCATCACCACAGTATCATCACAGCATCATCACAAAATTATAAGAGCGTCATCACAGCGTTATTACTGCATCATCACAGCATCAATAGAGCATCATCACAGCGTCATCACAGCGTTATCACAGCATCATCACAGCATCACGACATCATCATCACAGCTTCACGACAGTGTCATGAGAGCGTCTTCACAGCATCATCACTACATCATCACAGCATCATCACTGCGTCATCAGAGCATCATCAAAAAATCATCACAGCGTCATTACTGCATCATCACTGCATCATCACAGCGTCATCACCGCATCATCACTGCATTGTCACAACATCATGGCGTCATAATAACTGCATCATAACAGCATGATCAAAGCATCATCACAGCGTCATCACAGCGTCATAACTGCATAAACACTGCATCATCAAAGAACCATCACAGCATCATCACAGCGTCATAACAGCATCATCAGAGCATCATCACATCGTCATCACATCGTCATCAAAGAATCTTCACAGCATCAATGCTATGTCATCATAGCATCATCATAATATTATCACAGCTTCATCACAGCGTCATAACAACATCATCACTGCATCATCACAGCATCATCATTATTGCATCATGACTGCATCATTACAGCATCATCAGAGCAGAATCAGTGCGCCGTCACAGCATCATTACTGCATCACCACATCATCACTGTGTTATCGCAGCGTCATCACAGCATCATCACAACATCATCACAGAATCATCACAGCATCATTGCAGCATCATCACATCATCATCACAACATCATCGTAGCATCATCATGCATCATCACAGCATCATTACTGCATCATCACAGCATCATCACAGCATCATCACTGCATCATCACTGAATAATCACAGCATCATCACTGCATCATCACGGCATCGTTACAGCATCGTCATATCATCATAACTGCATCATCACAACAACATAACAAAATCATCACAGCATCATCACCGCGTCATCACAGCGTCATAACTGCATCGTCACTGCATCTAAACTGCATCATCAAAAAATCATCACTGCATCACATCATAATCACAACATCATCAAAGCGTCATCACAGCATCATCACTGCGTTATCACAGCATCATCTCAGCATCATCACAGTATCATTACTGCTTATTCACTGCATCATCACAACATCATCACAGCGTCATTACAGTGTCATAAATGCATCATCACAGTGTCATCAAAGCGTCCTAACTGCATAATCACTGCATCATCGCAGCTTCATCACAGCATCATGACAGCGTCATCACAGCATCAAAAATGCATAATCACTTCATCCTCACATCATCATCATAGCATCATAGCTGCATAATCATAGAGTCATCACAGCATCATCACTACATCATCAAATTGTCATCACTGTATCATCACAGCATCATCATAGCATCATCACTGCATAATCACAGTGTCAT
This sequence comes from Clangula hyemalis, assembly GCA_963989345.1. Next base: position 46,155 of record CAXDIO010000151.1, read on the forward strand.
AACAGCATCATTACAACACCATGACTACGTCATCACAGCATCACGACAGCGTCATTACAGTGTCATCACAGCATCATCACTGCATTATCACAACATCATCACAACATCATCACTGCGTCATCAGAGCGTCATCACTACATAATCACTTCTTACTCAGTGAATCATCACTGCATCATCACATCATCACAGCATCATCTCAGCATAATCACAGTATCATCACAGCGTCATCACTACATCATCAATGCATCATCACTGCATCATCACAGCATCATCACTGCATCATCACAGCATCATCAGAGCATCATCACAGCATCATCACAACATCATCACAGAGTCATCACAGCATCATCACTGCATAATCACTGCATCATCACAGCATCCTCACAGCATCAATACAGCGTCATCACAACGTCAACAATGCATCATCACAGCATCATCACTGCATAATCACTGCATCATCATATCGTCATCACTGCATCATCACTGCATCATCACAGCACCATCACAGCATCATTACTGCAGAATCACTGCATCATCACAGCATCATAGCTGCATAATCACAGCATCATCACATCATCATCGCATAGTCATCACAGCGTCATCACTGCATCATCACAGCATCATCACAGCATCATTACTGCAGAATCACTGCATCATCACAGCATCCTCACAGCAAAATCGCAGCATCATCACAGCATCATCGCATCATCATCACAGTGTCATGACAGCATCATCACTGCATAATCACCGCATAATCACAGCATCATCACAGCATAATCACAGTATCATCACAGCGTCATCACTACATCATCACTGCATCATCACAGAATCATCACTGCGTCATGACAGCATCATCAGAGCATCATCACAGCATCATCACAGCATAATCACAGTATCATCACAGCATCATCACTACATCATCACTGCATCATCACAGAATCATCACTGCATCATAAGAGCATCATCACAGCATCATCACAGCATCATCACATCATCATCTCAGCATCATTACTGCTTACTCACTGCATCATCAGAGCATCATCACATCATCATCACAACATCATCAGTTTCATGTCAGCATCATCACTGCATAATCACTGCATCATCACAGCATCCTCACAGCATCAACACAGCGTCATCACAGCGTCATCAATGCATCATTACTGCATCATCTCAGTATAGTCACAGAATTATTACAGCATAATCACTGCATCATCATATCATCACTGCATCATCACTGCATCATCACTGCATCATCACAGCACCATCACAGCATCATTACTTCAGAATCACTGCATCATCACAGCATCCTCACAGCAACATCGCAGCATCATCACAGCATCATCACACTGTCATGACAGCATCATCACTGCATAATCACTGCATAATCTCCGCATAATCACAGCATCATCACATCATCATCACAATATCATCACAGCGTCATCACTACACATCACTGCATCATCACTACATCATCACAGCATCATCACTTCGTCATCATCAGAGCATCATCACAGCATCATCACTGCATCCTCACTGCATCATGAGTGCATCATCATCACAGCATCATAACTGCATCATCAAAGCATCATCTCGGCATAATCACAATGTCATAAATACATCATCACTCCATCATCACAGCATTATCACATCATCATCACAACGTTTTCAGTGTCATCACAGCATCATAACAACGTCACCAAACTGTCATCACAGCATCATCACCAAATCATCACAGAATCATCACAGCATCATTACTGCATCATCACAGCATCTTTGCATCGTCATCAGAGCATCACCACTGCATCATCACATCATCATCTCAGCATCATCACAGCATCATTACTGCTTACTCACTGCATCATCACAGCGTCATGACAGTGTCATCACTGCATCATAACATCATAGCTTCATCATCAGAACATTATCACAGCATCATCACTGCATCATCACATCATCATTATAGCATCTTCACTGTCATCAATACATCATCACAGCATCATCACATCATTATCACAGCATCATCAGTGTCATCTCAGCATCGTCACTGCATCATGACTGCATCATAGCAGCATAATCACAGCATCATCACAGAATCATCACAGCATCATCATAAGGTCATCACAGCATCATCACTACGTCATCAGATTGTAATCACAGCATCATCACAGTGTCCTCACTGAATCATCACTGCACCATCACTGCAACATCACAGCATCATCTCAGCATCATCATGGCATCATTACTGCATCATCACTGCTTACTCACTGCATCATCACAGCATCATCTCAGCATCATCACAGAATCATTTCTGCATAATCATTGCATTTTCACAGCGTCATCACAGTATCATCACTGCATCATCACAGTGTCATCACAGCATCATCAAAGCATCACGACAGCGTCATCTCACCATCACGACAGCGTCATCAAAGCATCATCACTGCATCATAACAACATCATCTCAGCATCATCACAGAATCATTTCTGCATAATCACTGCATCATCATAGTGTCATCACAGTATATTCACTGCATCATCACATCATCACAGTGTCATCACAGAATCATCACTGAATCATCCAAGCATCATCCAAGCATCATCACAGCACCACCAATGCATCATCACAGTATCATCACTGCATAATCACTGCATCATCACCGCATCATCACTGCATCATTGCTGCATCATCACATCATCAACACTGCATCATTGCTGCATCATCACATCATTGTCACAGTATCATCAAAATATCATCACAGCATCATCACACCATCATAACAACATCATCACAGCGTCATCACAGTATCGTAAATGCATCATCACAGAATCATCACTGAATCATCATAGCATCTTCATATCATCATCACAATATCATCACAGCATCATCACTGCATCATCACAGCATCATCACTGCATAATCACTGCATCATCACCACATCATCACAGCATCATCACTGCATAATCACTGCATCATCACAGCATCATCACATCGTCATCAAAACATCATTACAAGTATCAACACAACATAATCACAGTGTCATCACAGCATCATCATTGCATCCTTACTGCATGATCACAGCATCTCCGCATCGTAATCACATCATCATCACTGACTCCTCACTGAATCATCACTGTACCATCACTGCATCATCAGAGCATAATCTGAGCATAATCTCAGCATAATCACAGCATCATCACAGAATCATCACAGCATCATTACTGCATCATCACAGCATCTTTGCATCGTCATCAGAGCATCACCACTGCATCATCACTACATCATCACATCATCATCACAGCATTTTAGCTACATAATCACAGAATCATCATAGCGTAACGACAGCATCATCACAACATCATTACAGCATCATCACAGCGTCATCGTAACATCATGACTGTATCATCACAGCATCATCACAGCATCACCGCAGCGTCATCACTGCATCATCACAGCATCATCACAGCATCATCACGGCATCGTTACAGCATCGTCATATCATCATAACTGCATCATCACAACAACATAACAAAATCATCAAAGCATCGTCACAGCATCATCACCGCGTCATAACAGCGTCATAAGTGCATCGTCACTGCATCTAAACTGCATCATCACAAAATCATCACAGCTTCATCACTGCAGCATCAGAGCATCATCAATGCATCATCACTGCATCATCACAGCATCATCACTGCATCATCACAGCATCATCAGAGCATCATCACAGCATCCTCACAGCATCAATACAGCGTCATCACAACGTCAACAATGCATCATTACAGCATCATCTCAGTATAGTCACAGCATAATCACTGCATAATCACTGCATCATCATATCGTCATCACTGCATCATCACTGCATCATCACAGCACCATCACAGCATCATTACTGCAGAATCACTGCATCATCACAGCATCATAGCTGCATAATCACAGCATCATCACATCATCATCGCATAGTCATCACAGCGTCATCACTGCATCATCACAGCATCATCACAGCATCATTACTGCAGAATCACTGCATCATCACAGCATCCTCACAGCAACATCGCAGCATCATCACAGCATCATCGCATCATCATCACAGTGTCATGACAGCATCATCACTGCATAATCACCGCATAATCACAGCATCATCACAGCATAATCACAGTATCATCACAGCGTCATCACTACATCATCACTGCATCATCACAGAATCATCACTGCGTCATCACAGCATCATCAGAGCATCATCAGAGCATCATCACAGCATCATCACAGCATCATCTCAGCATCATTACTGCTTACTCACTGCATCATCATAGCATCATCACATCATCATCACAACATCATCAGTCTCATGTCAGCATCATCACTGCATAATCACTGCATCATCACAGCATCCTCACAGCATCAACACAGCGTCATCACAGCGTCATCAATGCATCATTACAGCATCATCTCAGTATAGTCACAGAATTATTACAGCATAATCACTGCATCATCATATCATCACTGCATCATCACTGCATCATCACTGCATCATCACAGCACCATCACAGCATCATTACTTCAGAATCACTGCATCATCACAGCATCCTCACAGCAACATCGCAGCATCATCACAGCATCATCACACTGTCATGACAGCATCATCACTGCATAATCACTGCATAATCTCCGCATAATCACAGCATCATCACATCATCATCACAATATCATCACAGCGTCATCACTACACATCACTGCATCATCACTACATCATCACAGCATCATCACTTCGTCATCATCAGAGCATCATCACAGCATCATCACTGCATCCTCACTGCATCATGAGTGCATCATCATCACAGCATCATAACTGCATCATCAAAGCATCATCTCGGCATAATCACAATGTCATAAATACATCATCACTCCATCATCACAGCATTATCACATCATCATCACAACGTTTTCAGTGTCATCACAGCATCATAACAACGTCATCAAACTGTCATCACAGCATCATCACCAAATCATCACAGAATCATCACAGCATCATTACTGCATCATCACAGCATCTTTGCATCGTCATCAGAGCATCACCACTGCATCATCACATCATCATCTCAGCATCATCACAGCATCATTACTGCTTACTCACTGCATCATCACAGCGTCATGACAGTGTCATCACTGCATCATAACATCATAGCTTCATCGTCAGAACATTATCACAGCATCATCACTGCATCATCACATCATCATTATAGCATCTTCACTGTCATCAATACATCATCACAGCATCATCACATCATTATCACAGCATCATCAGTGTCATCTCAGCATCATCACTGCATCATGACTGCATCATAGCAGCATAATCACAGCATCATCACAGAATCATCACAGCATCATCATAAGGTCATCACAGCATCATCACTACGTCATCAGATTGTAATCACAGCATCATCACAGTGTCCTCACTGAATCATCACTGCACCATCACTGCAACATCACAGCATCATCTCAGCATCATCATGGCATCATTACTGCATCATCACTGCTTACTCACTGCATCATCACAGCATCATCTCAGCATCATCACAGAATCATTTCTGCATAATCATTGCATTTTCACAGCGTCATCACAGTATCATCACTGCATCATCACAGTGTCATCACAGCATCATCAAAGCATCACGACAGCGTCATCTCACCATCACGACAGCGTCATCAAAACATCATCACTGCATCATAACAACATCATCTCAGCATCATCACAGAATCATTTCTGCATAATCACTGCATCATCATAGTGTCATCACAGTATATTCACTGCATCATCACATCATCACAGTGTCATCACAGAATCATCACTGAATCATCCAAGCATCATCCAAGCATCATCACAGCACCACCAATGCATCATCACCGCATCATCACATCATCAACACTGCATCATTGCTGCATCATCACATCATTGTCACAGTATCATCAAAATATCATCACAGCATCATCACACCATCATAACAACATCATCACAGCGTCATCACAGTATCGTAAATGCATCATCACAGAATCATCACTGAATCATCATAGCATCTTCATATCATCATCACAATATCATCACAGCATCATCACTGCATCATCACAGCATCATCACTGCATAATCACTGCATCATCACCACATCATCACAGCATCATCACTGCATAATCACTGCATCATCACAGCATCATCACATCGTCATCAAAACATCATTACAAGTATCAACACAACATAATCACAGTGTCATCACAGCATCATCATTGCATCCTTACTGCATGATCACAGCATCTCCGCATCGTAATCACATCATCATCACTGACTCCTCACTGAATCATCACTGTACCATCACTGCATCATCAGAGCATAATCTGAGCATAATCTCAGCATAATCACAGCATCATCACAGAATCATCACAGCATCATTACTGCATCATCACAGCATCTTTGCATCGTCATCAGAGCATCACCACTGCATCATCACTACATCATCACATCATCATCACAGCAATTTAGCTACATAATCACAGAATCATCATAGCGTAACGACAGCATCATCACAACATCATTACAGCATCATCACAGCGTCATCGTAACATCATGACTGTATCATCACAGCATCATCACAGCATCACCGCAGCGTCATCACTGCATCATCACAGCATCATCACAGCATCATCACGGCATCGTTACAGCATCGTCATATCATCATAACTGCATCATCACAACAACATAACAAAATCATCAAAGCATCGTCACAGCATCATCACCGTGTCATCACAGCGTCATAAGTGCATCGTCACTGCATCTAAACTGCATCATCACAAAATCATCACAGCTTCATCACTGCAGCATCACAGCATCATCAATGCATCATCACTGCATCATCACAGCATCATCACTGCATCATCACAGCATCATCAGAGCATCATCACAGCATCCTCACAGCATCAATACAGCGTCATCACAACGTCAACAATGCATCATTACAGCATCATCTCAGTATAGTCACAGCATAATCACTGCATAATCACTGCATCATCATATCGTCATCACTGCATCATCACTGCATCATCACAGCACCATTACAGCATCATTACTGCAGAATCACTGCATCATCACAGCATCATAGCTGCATAATCACAGCATCATCACATCATCATCGCATAGTCATCACAGCGTCATCACTGCATCATCACAGCATCATCACAGCATCATTACTGCAGAATCACTGCATCATCACAGCATCCTCACAGCAACATCGCAGCATCATCACAGCATCATCGCATCATCATCACAGTGTCATGACAGCATCATCACTGCATAATCACCGCATAATCACAGCATCATCACAGCATAATCACAGTATCATCACAGCGTCATCACTACATCATCACTGCATCATCACAGAATCATCACTGCGTCATGACAGCATCATCAGAGCATCATCACAGCATCATCACAGCATCATCACAGCATCATCACATCATCATCTCAGCATCATTACTGCTTACTCACTGCATCATCATAGCATCATCACATCATCATCACAACATCATCAGTTTCATGTCAGCATCATCACTGCATAATCACTGCATCATCACAGCATCCTCACAGCATCAACACAGCGTCATCACAGCGTCATCAATGCATCATTACAGCATCATCTCAGTATAGTCACAGAATTATTACAGCATAATCACTGCATCATCATATCATCACTGCATCATCACTGCATCATCACTGCATCATCACAGCACCATCACAGCATCATTACTTCAGAATCACTGCATCATCACAGCATCCTCACAGCAACATCGCAGCATCATCACAGCATCATCACACTGTCATGACAGCATCATCACTGCATAATCACTGCATAATCTCCGCATAATCACAGCATCATCACATCATCATCACAATATCATCACAGCGTCATCACTACACATCACTGCATCATCACTACATCATCACAGCATCATCACTTCGTCATCATCAGAGCATCATCACAGCATCATCACTGCATCCTCACTGCATCATGAGTGCATCATCATCACAGCATCATAACTGCATCATCAAAGCATCATCTCGGCATAATCACAATGTCATAAATACATCATCACTCCATCATCACAGCATTATCACATCATCATCACAACGTTTTCAGTGTCATCACAGCATCATAACAACGTCATCAAACTGTCATCACAGCATCATCACCAAATCATCACAGAATCATCACAGCATCATTACTGCATCATCACAGCATCTTTGCATCGTCATCAGAGCATCACCACTGCATCATCACATCATCATCTCAGCATCATCACAGCATCATTACTGCTTACTCACTGCATCATCACAGCGTCATGACAGTGTCATCACTGCATCATAACATCATAGCTTCATCATCAGAACATTATCACAGCATCATCACTGCATCATCACATCATCATTATAGCATCTTCACTGTCATCAATACATCATCACAGCATCATCACGTCATTATCACAGCATCATCAGTGTCATCTCAGCATCATCACTGCATCATAGCAGCATAATCACAGCATCATCACAGAATCATCACAGCATCATCATAAGGTCATCACAGCATCATCACTACGTCATCAGATTGTAATCACAGCATCATCACAGTGTCCTCACTGAATCATCACTGCACCATCACTGCACCATCACAGCATCATCTCAGCATCATCATGGCATCATTACTGCATCATCACTGCTTACTCACTGCATCATCACAGCATCATCTCAGCATCATCACAGAATCATTTCTGCATAATCATTGCATTTTCACAGCGTCATCACAGTATCATCACTGCATCATCACAGTGTCATCACAGCATCATCAAAGCATCACGACAGCGTCATCTCACCATCACGACAGCGTCATCAAAGCATCATCACTGCATCATAACAACATCATCTCAGCATCATCACAGAATCATTTCTGCATAATCACTGCATCATCATAGTGTCATCACAGTATATTCACTGCATCATCACATCATCACAGTGTCATCACAGAATCATCACTGAATCATCCAAGCATCATCCAAGCATCATCACAGCACCACCAATGCATCATCACAGTATCATCACTGCATAATCACTGCATCATCACCGCATCATCACATCATCAACACTGCATCATTGCTGCATCATCACATCATTGTCACAGTATCATCAAAATATCATCACAGCATCATCACACCATCATAACAACATCATCACAGCGTCATCACAGTATCGTAAATGCATCATCACAGAATCATCACTGAATCATCATAGCATCTTCATATCATCATCACAATATCATCACAGCATCATCACTGCATCATCACAGCATCATCACTGCATAATCACTGCATCATCACCACATCATCACAGCATCATCACTGCATAATCACTGCATCATCACAGCATCATCACATCGTCATCAAAACATCATTACAAGTATCAACACAACATAATCACAGTGTCATCACAGCATCATCATTGCATCCTTACTGCATGATCACAGCATCTCCGCATCGTAATCACATCATCATCACTGACTCCTCACTGAATCATCACTGTACCATCACTGCATTATCAGAGCATAATCTGAGCATAATCTCAGCATAATCACAGCATCATCACAGAATCATCACAGCATCATTACTGCATCATCACAGCATCTTTGCATCGTCATCAGAGCATCACCACTGCATCATCACTACATCATCACATCATCATCACAGCATTTTAGCTACATAATCACAGAATCATCATAGCGTAACGACAGCATCATCACAACATCATCACAGCATCATCACAGCATCACCGCAGCGTCATCACTGCATCATCACAGCATCATCACAGCATCATCACGGCATCGTTACAGCATCGTCATATCATCATAACTGCATCATCACAACAACATAACAAAATCATCAAAGCATCGTCACAGCATCATCACCGCGTCATCACAGCGTCATAAGTGCATCGTCACTGCATCTAAACTGCATCATCACAAAATCATCACAGCTTCATCACTGCAGCATCACAGCATCATCAATGCATCATCACTGCATCATCACAGCATCATCAGAGCATCATCACAGCATCCTCACAGCATCAATACAGCGTCATCACAACGTCAACAATGCATCATTACAGCATCATCTCAGTATAGTCACAGCATAATCACTGCATAATCACTGCATCATCATATCGTCATCACTGCATCATCACTGCATCATCACAGCACCATCACAGCATCATTACTGCAGAATCACTGCATCATCACAGCATCATAGCTGCATAATCACAGCATCATCACATCATCATCGCATAGTCATCACAGCGTCATCACTGCATCATCACAGCATCATCACAGCATCATTACTGCAGAATCACTGCATCATCACAGCATCCTCACAGCAACATCGCAGCATCATCACAGCATCATCGCATCATCATCACAGGGTCATGACAGCATCATCACTGCATAATCACCGCATAATCACAGCATCATCACAGCATAATCACAGTATCATCACAGCGTCATCACTACATCATCACTGCATCATCACAGAATCATCACTGCGTCATCACAGCATCATCACAGCATCATCACAGCATCATCACAGCATCATCACAGCATCATCAGTTTCATGTCAGCATCATCACTGCATAATCACTGCATCATCACAGCATCCTCACAGCATCAACACAGCGTCATCACAGCGTCATCAATGCATCATTACAGCATCATCTCAGTATAGTCACAGAATTATTACAGCATAATCACTGCATCATCATATCATCACTGCATCATCACTGCATCATCACTGCATCATCACAGCACCATCACAGCATCATTACTTCAGAATCACTGCATCATCACAGCATCCTCACAGCAACATCGCAGCATCATCACAGCATCATCACACTGTCATGACAGCATCATCACTGCATAATCACTGCATAATCTCCGCATAATCACAGCATCATCACATCATCATCACAATATCATCACAGCGTCATCACTACACATCACTGCATCATCACTACATCATCACAGCATCATCACTTCGTCATCATCAGAGCATCATCAGAGCATCATCACTGCATCCTCACTGCATCATGAGTGCATCATCATCACAGCATCATAACTGCATCATCAAAGCATCATCTCGGCATAATCACAATGTCATAAATACATCATCACTCCATCATCACAGCATTATCACATCATCATCACAACGTTTTCAGTGTCATCACAGCATCATAACAACGTCATCAAACTGTCATCACAGCATCATCACCAAATCATCACAGAATCATCACAGCATCATTACTGCATCATCACAGCATCTTTGCATCGTCATCAGAGCATCACCACTGCATCATCACATCATCATCTCAGCATCATCACAGCATCATTACTGCTTACTCACTGCATCATCACAGCGTCATGACAGTGTCATCACTGCATCATAACATCATAGCTTCATCGTCAGAACATTATCACAGCATCATCACTGCATCATCACATCATCATTATAGCATCTTCACTGTCATCAATACATCATCACAGCATCATCACATCATTATCACAGCATCATCAGTGTCATCTCAGCATCATCACTGCATCATGACTGCATCATAGCAGCATAATCACAGCATCATCACAGAATCATCACAGCATCATCATAAGGTCATCACAGCATCATCACTACGTCATCAGATTGTAATCACAGCATCATCACAGTGTCCTCACTGAATCATCACTGCACCATCACTGCAACATCACAGCATCATCTCAGCATCATCATGGCATCATTACTGCATCATCACTGCTTACTCACTGCATCATCACAGCATCATCTCAGCATCATCACAGAATCATTTCTGCATAATCATTGCATTTTCACAGCGTCATCACAGTATCATCACTGCATCATCACAGTGTCATCACAGCATCATCAAAGCATCACGACAGCGTCATCTCACCATCACGACAGCGTCATCAAAGCATCATCACTGCATCATAACAACATCATCTCAGCATCATCACAGAATCATTTCTGCATAATCACTGCATCATCATAGTGTCATCACAGTATATTCACTGCATCATCACATCATCACAGTGTCATCACAGAATCATCACTGAATCATCCAAGCATCATCCAAGCATCATCACAGCACCACCAATGCATCATCACAGTATCATCACTGCATAATCACTGCATCATCACCGCATCATCACATCATCAACACTGCATCATTGCTGCATCATCACATCATTGTCACAGTATCATCAAAATATCATCACAGCATCATCACACCATCATAACAACATCATCACAGCGTCATCACAGTATCGTAAATGCATCATCACAGAATCATCACTGAATCATCATAGCATCTTCATATCATCATCACAATATCATCACAGCATCATCACTGCATCATCACAGCATCATCACTGCATAATCACTGCATCATCACCACATCATCACAGCATCATCACTGCATAATCACTGCATCATCACAGCATCATCACATCGTCATCAAAACATCATTACAAGTATCAACACAACATAATCACAGTGTCATCACAGCATCATCATTGCATCCTTACTGCATGATCACAGCATCTCCGCATCGTAATCACATCATCATCACTGACTCCTCACTGAATCATCACTGTACCATCACTGCATCATCAGAGCATAATCTGAGCATAATCTCAGCATAATCACAGCATCATCACAGAATCATCACAGCATCATTACTGCATCATCACAGCATCTTTGCATCGTCATCAGAGCATCACCACTGCATCATCACTACATCATCACATCATCATCACAGCATTTTAGCTACATAATCACAGAATCATCATAGCGTAACGACAGCATCATCACAACATCATTACAGCATCATCACAGCGTCATCGTAACATCATGACTGTATCATCACAGCATCATCACAGCATCACCGCAGCGTCATCACTGCATCATCACAGCATCATCACAGCATCATCACGGCATCGTTACAGCATCGTCATATCATCATAACTGCATCATCACAACAACATAACAAAATCATCAAAGCATCGTCACAGCATCATCACCGCGTCATCACAGCGTCATAACTGCATCGTCACTGCATCTAAACTGCATCATCACAAAATCATCACAGCTTCATCACTGCAGCATCACAGCATCATCAAAGCATCATCGCAGCATCATCACATCATCATCACTGCATCATCACAGAATCATTACTGTTTACTCACTGCGGCATCACAGCATTATCACGGTGTCATAACTGCATCATCACTGCACCATTACTGCATCATCACAGTGTCATCTCAGCATCATCACAGCATCATTACTGCCTAATCATTGCATTATCACAACGTCATCACAGTATCATCAGTGCATCATCACAGCATCATTACTGCATCATCACATCATCATCACAGAATCACGATAGTTTCATCACAGCGTCATCACTGCATCATCACAGCATCATCTCAGCATCATCAGAGACTCATCACAGCGTCATCACTGCATCATCACTGCATCACCACAGTATCATCACAGCATCATCACAAAATTATAAGAGCGTCATCACAGCGTTATTACTGCATCATCACAGCATCAATAGAGCATCATCACAGCGTCATCACAGCGTTATCACAGCATCATCACAGCATCACGACATCATCATCACAGCTTCACGACAGTGTCATGAGAGCGTCTTCACAGCATCATCACTACATCATCACAGCATCATCACTGCGTCATCAGAGCATCATCAAAAAATCATCACAGCGTCATTACTGCATCATCACTGCATCATCACAGCGTCATCACCGCATCATCACTGCATTGTCACAACATCATGGCGTCATAATAACTGCATCATAACAGCATGATCAAAGCATCATCACAGCGTCATCACAGCGTCATAACTGCATAAACACTGCATCATCAAAGAACCATCACAGCATCATCACAGCGTCATAACAGCATCATCAGAGCATCATCACATCGTCATCACATCGTCATCAAAGAATCTTCACAGCATCAATGCTATGTCATCATAGCATCATCATAATATTATCACAGCTTCATCACAGCGTCATAACAACATCATCACTGCATCATCACAGCATCATCATTATTGCATCATGACTGCATCATTACAGCATCATCAGAGCAGAATCAGTGCGCCGTCACAGCATCATTACTGCATCACCACATCATCACTGTGTTATCGCAGCGTCATCACAGCATCATCACAACATCATCACAGAATCATCACAGCATCATTGCAGCATCATCACATCATCATCACAACATCATCGTAGCATCATCATGCATCATCACAGCATCATTACTGCATCATCACAGCATCATCACAGCATCATCACTGCATCATCACTGAATAATCACAGCATCATCACTGCATCATCACGGCATCGTTACAGCATCGTCATATCATCATAACTGCATCATCACAACAACATAACAAAATCATCACAGCATCATCACCGCGTCATCACAGCGTCATAACTGCATCGTCACTGCATCTAAACTGCATCATCAAAAAATCATCACTGCATCACATCATAATCACAACATCATCAAAGCGTCATCACAGCATCATCACTGCGTTATCACAGCATCATCTCAGCATCATCACAGTATCATTACTGCTTATTCACTGCATCATCACAACATCATCACAGCGTCATTACAGTGTCATAAATGCATCATCACAGTGTCATCAAAGCGTCCTAACTGCATAATCACTGCATCATCGCAGCTTCATCACAGCATCATGACAGCGTCATCACAGCATCAAAAATGCATAATCACTTCATCCTCACATCATCATCATAGCATCATAGCTGCATAATCATAGAGTCATCACAGCATCATCACTACATCATCAAATTGTCATCACTGTATCATCACAGCATCATCATAGCATCATCACTGCATAATCACAGTGTCATAACAGCATCATTACAACACCATGACTACGTCATCACAGCATCACGACAGCGTCATTACAGTGTCATCACAGCATCATCACTGCATTATCACAACATCATCACAACATCATCACTGCGTCATCAGAGCGTCATCACTACATAATCACTTCTTACTCAGTGAATCATCACTGCATCATCACATCATCACAGCATCATCTCAGCATAATCACAGTATCATCACAGCGTCATCACTACATCATCAATGCATCATCACTGCATCATCACAGCATCATCACTGCATCATCACAGCATCATCAGAGCATCATCACAGCATCATCACAACATCATCACAGAGTCATCACAGCATCATCACTGCATAATCACTGCATCATCACAGCATCCTCACAGCATCAATACAGCGTCATCACAACGTCAACAATGCATCATCACAGCATCATCACTGCATAATCACTGCATCATCATATCGTCATCACTGCATCATCACTGCATCATCACAGCACCATCACAGCATCATTACTGCAGAATCACTGCATCATCACAGCATCATAGCTGCATAATCACAGCATCATCACATCATCATCGCATAGTCATCACAGCGTCATCACTGCATCATCACAGCATCATCACAGCATCATTACTGCAGAATCACTGCATCATCACAGCATCCTCACAGCAAAATCGCAGCATCATCACAGCATCATCGCATCATCATCACAGTGTCATGACAGCATCATCACTGCATAATCACCGCATAATCACAGCATCATCACAGCATAATCACAGTATCATCACAGCGTCATCACTACATCATCACTGCATCATCACAGAATCATCACTGCGTCATGACAGCATCATCAGAGCATCATCACAGCATCATCACAGCATAATCACAGTATCATCACAGCATCATCACTACATCATCACTGCATCATCACAGAATCATCACTGCATCATAAGAGCATCATCACAGCATCATCACAGCATCATCACATCATCATCTCAGCATCATTACTGCTTACTCACTGCATCATCAGAGCATCATCACATCATCATCACAACATCATCAGTTTCATGTCAGCATCATCACTGCATAATCACTGCATCATCACAGCATCCTCACAGCATCAACACAGCGTCATCACAGCGTCATCAATGCATCATTACTGCATCATCTCAGTATAGTCACAGAATTATTACAGCATAATCACTGCATCATCATATCATCACTGCATCATCACTGCATCATCACTGCATCATCACAGCACCATCACAGCATCATTACTTCAGAATCACTGCATCATCACAGCATCCTCACAGCAACATCGCAGCATCATCACAGCATCATCACACTGTCATGACAGCATCATCACTGCATAATCACTGCATAATCTCCGCATAATCACAGCATCATCACATCATCATCACAATATCATCACAGCGTCATCACTACACATCACTGCATCATCACTACATCATCACAGCATCATCACTTCGTCATCATCAGAGCATCATCACAGCATCATCACTGCATCCTCACTGCATCATGAGTGCATCATCATCACAGCATCATAACTGCATCATCAAAGCATCATCTCGGCATAATCACAATGTCATAAATACATCATCACTCCATCATCACAGCATTATCACATCATCATCACAACGTTTTCAGTGTCATCACAGCATCATAACAACGTCACCAAACTGTCATCACAGCATCATCACCAAATCATCACAGAATCATCACAGCATCATTACTGCATCATCACAGCATCTTTGCATCGTCATCAGAGCATCACCACTGCATCATCACATCATCATCTCAGCATCATCACAGCATCATTACTGCTTACTCACTGCATCATCACAGCGTCATGACAGTGTCATCACTGCATCATAACATCATAGCTTCATCATCAGAACATTATCACAGCATCATCACTGCATCATCACATCATCATTATAGCATCTTCACTGTCATCAATACATCATCACAGCATCATCACATCATTATCACAGCATCATCAGTGTCATCTCAGCATCATCACTGCATCATGACTGCATCATAGCAGCATAATCACAGCATCATCACAGAATCATCACAGCATCATCATAAGGTCATCACAGCATCATCACTACGTCATCAGATTGTAATCACAGCATCATCACAGTGTCCTCACTGAATCATCACTGCACCATCACTGCAACATCACAGCATCATCTCAGCATCATCATGGCATCATTACTGCATCATCACTGCTTACTCACTGCATCATCACAGCATCATCTCAGCATCATCACAGAATCATTTCTGCATAATCATTGCATTTTCACAGCGTCATCACAGTATCATCACTGCATCATCACAGTGTCATCACAGCATCATCAAAGCATCACGACAGCGTCATCTCACCATCACGACAGCGTCATCAAAGCATCATCACTGCATCATAACAACATCATCTCAGCATCATCACAGAATCATTTCTGCATAATCACTGCATCATCATAGTGTCATCACAGTATATTCACTGCATCATCACATCATCACAGTGTCATCACAGAATCATCACTGAATCATCCAAGCATCATCCAAGCATCATCACAGCACCACCAATGCATCATCACAGTATCATCACTGCATAATCACTGCATCATCACCGCATCATCACATCATCAACACTGCATCATTGCTGCATCATCACATCATTGTCACAGTATCATCAAAATATCATCACAGCATCATCACACCATCATAACAACATCATCACAGCGTCATCACAGTATCGTAAATGCATCATCACAGAATCATCACTGAATCATCATAGCATCTTCATATCATCATCACAATATCATCACAGCATCATCACTGCATCATCACAGCATCATCACTGCATAATCACTGCATCATCACCACATCATCACAGCATCATCACTGCATAATCACTGCATCATCACAGCATCATCACATCGTCATCAAAACATCATTACAAGTATCAACACAACATAATCACAGTGTCATCACAGCATCATCATTGCATCCTTACTGCATGATCACAGCATCTCCGCATCGTAATCACATCATCATCACTGACTCCTCACTGAATCATCACTGTACCATCACTGCATCATCAGAGCATAATCTGAGCATAATCTCAGCATAATCACAGCATCATCACAGAATCATCACAGCATCATTACTGCATCATCACAGCATCTTTGCATCGTCATCAGAGCATCACCACTGCATCATCACTACATCATCACATCATCATCACAGCATTTTAGCTACATAATCACAGAATCATCATAGCGTAACGACAGCATCATCACAACATCATTACAGCATCATCACAGCGTCATCGTAACATCATGACTGTATCATCACAGCATCATCACAGCATCACCACAGCGTCATCACTGCATCATCACAGCATCATCACGGCATCGTTACAGCATCGTCATATCATCATAACTGCATCATCACAACAACATAACAAAACCATCAAAGCATCGTCACAGCATCATCACCGCGTCATCACAGCGTCATAACTGCATCGTCACTGCATCTAAACTGCATCATCACAAAATCATCACAGCTTCATCACTGCAGCATCACAGCATCATCAAAACATCATCGCAGCATCATCACATCATCATCACTGCATCATCACAGAATCATTACTGTTTACTCACTGCGGCATCACAGCATTATCACGGTGTCATAACTGCATCATCACTGCACCATTACTGCATCATCACAGTGTCATCTCAGCATCATCACAGCATCATTACTGCCTAATCATTGCATTATCACAACGTCATCACAGTATCATCAGTGCATCATCACAGCATCATTACTGCATCATCACATCATCATCACAGAATCACGATAGTGTCATCACAGCGTCATCACTGCATCATCAGAGCGTCATCTCAGCATCATCAGAGACTCATCACAGCGTCATCACTGCATCATCACTGCATCACCACAGTATCATCACAGCATCATCACAAAATTATAAGAGCGTCATCACAGCGTTATTACTGCATCATCACAGCATCAATAGAGCATCATCACAGCGTCATCACAGCATAATCACAGCGTCATCACAGCATCATCACAGCATCACGACATCATCATCACAGCTTCACGACAGTGTCATGAGAGCGTCTTCACAGCATCATCACTGCATCATCACAGCATCATCATTATTGCATCATGACTGCATCATTACAGCATCATCAGAGCAGAATCAGTGCGTCGTCACAGCATCATTACTGCATCACCACATCATCACTGTGTTATCGCAGCGTCATCACAGCATCATCACAACATCATCACAGAATCATCACAGCATCATTGCAGCATCATCACATCATCATCACAGCGTCATCACAACATCATCGTAGCATCATCATGCATCATCACAGCATCATTACTGCATCATCACAGCATCATCACAGCATCATCACTGCATCATCACGGCATCGTTACAGCATCGTCATATCATCATAACTGCATCATCACAACAACATAACAAAATCATCAAAGCATCATCACAGCATCATCACCGCGTCATCACAGCGTCATAACTGCATCGTCACTGCATCTAAACTGCATCATCAAAAAATCATCACTGCATCACATCATAATCACAACATCATCAAAGCGTCATCACAGCATCATCACTGCGTTATCACAGCATCATCTCAGCATCATCACAGTATCATTACTGCTTATTCACTGCATCATCACAACATCATCACAGCGTCATTACAGTGTCATAAATGCATCATCACAGTGTCATCAAAGCGTCCTAACTGCATAATCACTGCATCATCGCAGCTTCATCACAGCATCATGACAGCGTCATCACAGCATCAAAAATGCATAATCACTTCATCCTCACATCATCATCATAGCATCATAGCTGCATAATCATAGAGTCATCACAGCATCATCACTACATCATCAAATTGTCATCACTGTATCATCACAGCATCATCATAGCATCATCACTGCACAATCACAGTGTCATAACAGCATCATTACAACACCATGACTACGTCATCACAGCATCACGACAGCGTCATTACAGTGTCATCACAGCATCATCACTGCATTATCACAACATCATCACAACATCATCACTGCGTCATCAGAGCGTCATCACTACATAATCACTTCTTACTCAGTGAATCATCACTGCATCATCACATCATCACAGCATCATCTCAGCATAATCACAGTATCATCACAGCGTCATCACTACATCATCAATGCATCATCACTGCATCATCACAGAATCATCACTGCGTCATCACAGCATCATCAGAGCATCATCACAGCATCATCACATCATCATCACAGAATCATCACTGCGTCATCACTGCATCATCACAGCATCATCACAGCATCATCACAGCATCATCACAGCATCATCAGTTTCATGTCAGCATCATCACTGCATAATCACTGCATCATCACAGCATCCTCACAGCATCAACACAGCGTCATCACAGCGTCATCAATGCATCATTACAGCATCATCTCAGTATAGTCACAGAATTATTACAGCATAATCACTGCATCATCATATCATCACTGCATCATCACTGCATCATCACTGCATCATCACAGCACCATCACAGCATCATTACTTCAGAATCACTGCATCATCACAGCATCCTCACAGCAACATCGCAGCATCATCACAGCATCATCACACTGTCATGACAGCATCATCACTGCATAATCACTGCATAATCTCCGCATAATCACAGCATCATCACATCATCATCACAATATCATCACAGCGTCATCACTACACATCACTGCATCATCACTACATCATCACAGCATCATCACTTCGTCATCATCAGAGCATCATCACAGCATCATCACTGCATCCTCACTGCATCATGAGTGCATCATCATCACAGCATCATAACTGCATCATCAAAGCATCATCTCGGCATAATCACAATGTCATAAATACATCATCACTCCATCATCACAGCATTATCACATCATCATCACAACGTTTTCAGTGTCATCACAGCATCATAACAACGTCATCAAACTGTCATCACAGCATCATCACCAAATCATCACAGAATCATCACAGCATCATTACTGCATCATCACAGCATCTTTGCATCGTCATCAGAGCATCACCACTGCATCATCACATCATCATCTCAGCATCATCACAGCATCATTACTGCTTACTCACTGCATCATCACAGCGTCATGACAGTGTCATCACTGCATCATAACATCATAGCTTCATCATCAGAACATTATCACAGCATCATCACTGCATCATCACATCATCATTATAGCATCTTCACTGTCATCAATACATCATCACAGCATCATCACATCATTATCACAGCATCATCAGTGTCATCTCAGCATCATCACTGCATCATGACTGCATCATAGCAGCATAATCACAGCATCATCACAGAATCATCACAGCATCATCATAAGGTCATCACAGCATCATCACTACGTCATCAGATTGTAATCACAGCATCATCACAGTGTCCTCACTGAATCATCACTGCACCATCACTGCAACATCACAGCATCATCTCAGCATCATCATGGCATCATTACTGCATCATCACTGCTTCCTCACTGCATCATCACAGCATCATCTCAGCATCATCACAGAATCATTTCTGCATAATCATTGCATTTTCACAGCGTCATCACAGTATCATCACTGCATCATCACAGTGTCATCACAGCATCATCAAAGCATCACGACAGCGTCATCTCACCATCACGACAGCGTCATCAAAGCATCATCACTGCATCATAACAACATCATCTCAGCATCATCACAGAATCATTTCTGCATAATCACTGCATCATCATAGTGTCATCACAGTATATTCACTGCATCATCACATCATCACAGTGTCATCACAGAATCATCACTGAATCATCCAAGCATCATCCAAGCATCATCACAGCACCACCAATGCATCATCACAGTATCATCACTGCATAATCACTGCATCATCACCGCATCATCACATCATCAACACTGCATCATTGCTGCATCATCACATCATTGTCACAGTATCATCAAAATATCATCACAGCATCATCACACCATCATAACAACATCATCACAGCGTCATCACAGTATCGTAAATGCATCATCACAGAATCATCACTGAATCATCATAGCATCTTCATATCATCATCACAATATCATCACAGCATCATCACTGCATCATCACAGCATCATCACTGCATAATCACTGCATCATCACCACATCATCACAGCATCATCACTGCATAATCACTGCATCATCACAGCATCATCACATCGTCATCAAAACATCATTACAAGTATCAACACAACATAATCACAGTGTCATCACAGCATCATCATTGCATCCTTACTGCATGATCACAGCATCTCCGCATCGTAATCACATCATCATCACTGACTCCTCACTGAATCATCACTGTACCATCACTGCATCATCAGAGCATAATCTGAGCATAATCTCAGCATAATCACAGCATCATCACAGAATCATCACAGCATCATTACTGCATCATCACAGCATCTTTGCATCGTCATCAGAGCATCACCACTGCATCATCACTACATCATCACATCATCATCACAGCATTTTAGCTACATAATCACAGAATCATCATAGCGTAACGACAGCATCATCACAACATCATTACAGCATCATCACAGCGTCATCGTAACATCATGACTGTATCATCACAGCATCATCACAGCATCACCGCAGCGTCATCACTGCATCATCACAGCATCATCACAGCATCATCACGGCATCGTTACGGCATCGTCATATCATCATAACTGCATCATCACAACAACATAACAAAACCATCAAAGCATCGTCACAGCATCATCACCGCGTCATCACAGCGTCATAACTGCATCGTCACTGCATCTAAACTGCATCATCACA
This sequence comes from Clangula hyemalis, assembly GCA_963989345.1. Next base: position 69,198 of record CAXDIO010000151.1, read on the forward strand.
AAATCATCACAGCTTCATCACTGCAGCATCACAGCATCATCAAAGCATCATCGCAGCATCATCACATCATCATCACTGCATCATCACAGAATCATTACTGTTTACTCACTGCGGCATCACAGCATTATCACGGTGTCATAACTGCATCATCACTGCACCATTACTGCATCATCACAGTGTCATCTCAGCATCATCACAGCATCATTACTGCCTAATCATTGCATTATCACAACGTCATCACAGTATCATCAGTGCATCATCACAGCATCATTACTGCATCATCACATCATCATCACAGAATCACGATAGTGTCATCACAGCGTCATCACTGCATCATCACAGCGTCATCTCAGCATCATCAGAGACTCATCACAGCGTCATCACTGCATCATCACTGCATCACCACAGTATCATCACAGCATCATCACAAAATTATAAGAGCGTCATCACAGCGTTATTACTGCATCATCACAGCATCAATAGAGCATCATCACAGTGTCATCACAGCGTTATCACAGCGTCATCACAGCATCATCACAGCATCACGACATCATCATCACAGCTTCACGACAGTGTCATGAGAGCGTCTTCACAGCATCATCACTACATCATCACAGCATCATCACTGCGTCATCAGAGCATCATCAAAAAATCATCACAGCGTCATTACTGCATCATCACTGCATCATCACAGCGTCATCACCGCATCATCACTGCATTGTCACAACATCATGGCGTCATAATAACTGCATCATAACAGCATGATCAAAGCATCATCACAGCGTCATCACAGCGTCATAACTGCATAAACACTGCATCATCAAAGAACCATCACAGCATCATCACAGCGTCATAACAGCATCATCAGAGCATCATCACATCGTCATCACATCGTCATCAAAGAATCTTCACAGCATCAATGCTATGTCATCATAGCATCATCATAATATTATCACAGCTTCATCACAGCGTCATAACAACATCATCACTGCATCATCACAGCATCATCATTATTGCATCATGACTGCATCATTACAGCATCATCAGAGCAGAATCAGTGCGCCGTCACAGCATCATTACTGCATCACCACATCATCACTGTGTTATCGCAGCGTCATCACAGCATCATCACAACATCATCACAGAATCATCACAGCATCATTGCAGCATCATCACATCATCATCACAGCGTCATCACAACATCATCGTAGCATCATCATGCATCATCACAGCATCATTACTGCATCATCACAGCATCATCACAGCATCATCACTGCATCATCACGGCATCGTTACAGCATCGTCATATCATCATAACTGCATCATCACAACAACATAACAAAATCATCAAAGCATCATCACAGCATCATCACCGCGTCATCACAGCGTCATAACTGCATCGTCACTGCATCTAAACTGCATCATCAAAAAATCATCACTGCATCACATCATAATCACAACATCATCAAAGCGTCATCACAGCATCATCACTGCGTTATCACAGCATCATCTCAGCATCATCACAGTATCATTACTGCTTATTCACTGCATCATCACAACATCATCACAGCGTCATTACAGTGTCATAAATGCATCATCACAGTGTCATCAAAGCGTCCTAACTGCATAATCACTGCATCATCGCAGCTTCATCACAGCATCATGACAGCGTCATCACAGCATCAAAAATGCATAATCACTTCATCCTCACATCATCATCATAGCATCATAGCTGCATAATCATAGAGTCATCACAGCATCATCACTACATCATCAAATTGTCATCACTGTATCATCACAGCATCATCATAGCATCATCACTGCACAATCACAGTGTCATAACAGCATCATTACAACACCATGACTACGTCATCACAGCATCACGACAGCGTCATTACAGTGTCATCACAGCATCATCACTGCATTATCACAACATCATCACAACATCATCACTGCGTCATCAGAGCGTCATCACTACATAATCACTTCTTACTCAGTGAATCATCACTGCATCATCACATCATCACAGCATCATCTCAGCATAATCACAGTATCATCACAGCGTCATCACTACATCATCAATGCATCATCACTGCATCATCACAGCATCATCACTGCATCATCACAGCATCATCAGAGCATCATCACAGCATCATCACAACATCATCACAGAGTCATCACAGCATCATCACTGCATAATCACTGCATCATCACAGCATCCTCACAGTATCAATACAGCGTCATCACAACGTCAACAATGCATCATCACAGCATCATCACTGCATAATCACTGCATCATCATATCGTCATCACTGCATCATCACTGCATCATCACAGCACCATCACAGCATCATTACTTCAGAATCACTGCATCATCACAGCATCATAGCTGCATAATCACAGCATCATCACATCATCATCGCATAGTCATCACAGGGTCATCACTGCATCATCACAGCATCATCACAGCATCATTACTGCAGAATCACTGCATCATCACAGCATCCTCACAGCAACATCGCAGCATCATCACAGCATCATCGCATCATCATCACAGTGTCATGACAGCATCATCACTGCATAATCACCGCATAATCACAGCATCATCACAGCATAATCACAGTATCATCACAGCGTCATCACTACATCATCACTGCATCATCACAGAATCATCACTGCGTCATCACAGCATCATCAGAGCATCATCACAGCATCATCAGAGCATCATCACAGCATCATCACATCATCATCTCAGCATCATTACTGCTTACTCACTGCCTCATCATAGCATCATCACATCATCATCACAACATCATCAGTTTCATGTCAGCATCATCACTGCATCATCACAGCATCCTCACAGCATCAACACAGCGTCATCACAGCGTCATCAATGCATCATTACAGCATCATCTCAGTATAGTCACAGAATTATTACAGCATAATCACTGCATCATCATATCATCACTGCATCATCACTGCATCATCACTGCATCATCACAGCACCATCACAGCATCATTACTTCAGAATCACTGCATCATCACAGCATCCTCACAGCAACATCGCAGCATCATCACAGCATCATCACACTGTCATGACAGCATCATCACTGCATAATCACTGCATAATCTCCGCATAATCACAGCATCATCACATCATCATCACAATATCATCACAGCGTCATCACTACACATCACTGCATCATCACTACATCATCACAGCATCATCACTTCGTCATCATCAGAGCATCATCACAGCATCATCACTGCATCCTCACTGCATCATGAGTGCATCATCATCACAGCATCATAACTGCATCATCAAAGCATCATCTCGGCATAATCACAATGTCATAAATACATCATCACTCCATCATCACAGCATTATCACATCATCATCACAACGTTTTCAGTGTCATCACAGCATCATAACAACGTCATCAAACTGTCATCACAGCATCATCACCAAATCATCACAGAATCATCACAGCATCTTTGCATCGTCATCAGAGCATCACCACTGCATCATCACATCATCATCTCAGCATCATCACAGCATCATTACTGCTTACTCACTGCATCATCACAGCGTCATGACAGTGTCATCACTGCATCATAACATCATAGCTTCATCATCAGAACATTATCACAGCATCATCACTGCATCATCACATCATCATTATAGCATCTTCACTGTCATCAATACATCATCACAGCATCATCACGTCATTATCACAGCATCATCAGTGTCATCTCAGCATCATCACTGCATCATGACAGCATCATAGCAGCATAATCACAGCATCATCACAGCATCATCATAAGGTCATCACAGCATCATCACTACGTCATCAGATTGTAATCACAGCATCATCACAGTGTCCTCACTGAATCATCACTGCACCATCACTGCAACATCACAGCATCATCTCAGCATCATCATGGCATCATTACTGCATCATCACTGCTTCCTCACTGCATCATCACAGCATCATCTCAGCATCATCACAGAATCATTTCTGCATAATCATTGCATTTTCACAGCGTCATCACAGTATCATCACTGCATCATCACAGTGTCATCACAGCATCATCAAAGCATCACGACAGCGTCATCTCACCATCACGACAGCGTCATCAAAGCATCATCACTGCATCATAACAACATCATCTCAGCATCATCACAGAATCATTTCTGCATAATCACTGCATCATCATAGTGTCATCACAGTATATTCACTGCATCATCACATCATCACAGTGTCATCACAGAATCATCACTGAATCATCCAAGCATCATCCAAGCATCATCACAGCACCACCAATGCATCATCACAGTATCATCACTGCATAATCACTGCATCATCACCGCATCATCACTGCATCAACACTGCATCATTGCTGCATCATCACATCATTGTCACAGTATCATCAAAATATCATCACAGCATCATCACACCATCATAACAACATCATCACAGCGTCATCACAGTATCGTAAATGCATCATCACAGAATCATCACTGAATCATCATAGCATCTTCATATCATCATCACAATATCATCACAGCATCATCACTGCATCATCACAGCATCATCACTGCATAATCACTGCATCATCACCACATCATCACAGCATCATCACTGCATAATCACTGCATCATCACAGCATCATCACATCGTCATCAAAACATCATTACAAGTATCAACACAACATAATCACAGTGTCATCACAGCATCATCATTGCATCCTTACTGCATGATCACAGCATCTCCGCATCGTAATCACATCATCATCACTGACTCCTCACTGAATCATCACTGTACCATCACTGCATCATCAGAGCATAATCTGAGCATAATCTCAGCATAATCACAGCATCATCACAGCATCATTACTGCATCATCACAGCATCTTTGCATCGTCATCAGAGCATCACCACTGCATCATCACTACATCATCACATCATCATCACAGCATTTTAGCTACATAATCACAGAATCATCATAGCGTAACGACAGCATCATCACAACATCATTACAGCATCATCACAGCGTCATCGTAACATCATGACTGTATCATCACAGCATCATCACAGCATCACCGCAGCGTCATCACTGCATCATCACAGCATCATCACAGCATCATCACGGCATCGTTACGGCATCGTCATATCATCATAACTGCATCATCACAACAACATAACAAAATCATCAAAGCATCGTCACAGCATCATCACCGCGTCATCACAGCGTCATAAGTGCATCGTCACTGCATCTAAACTGCATCATCACAAAATCATCACAGCTTCATCACTGCAGCATCACAGCATCATCAAAGCATCATCGCAGCATCATCACATCATCATCACTGCATCATCACAGAATCATTATCGTATCAGAAACAGTGTGGCCAGCAGGGCTAGGGAGGTGATCGTCCCCCTGTACTCGGCTCTGGTGAGGCCGCACCTCGAGTACTGTGTTCAGTTTTGGGCCCCTCGCTACAAGAAGGACATCGAGGTGCTTGAGCGGGTCCAGAGGAGGGCGACGAAGCTGGTGAGGGGCCTGGAGAACAAGTCCTACGAGGAGCGGCTGAGGGAGCTGGGCTTGTTCAGCCTGGAGAAGAGGAGGCTCAGGGGCGACCTTATCGCTCTTTACAGGTACCTTAAAGGTGGCTGTAGTGAGGTGGGGGTTGGCCTGTTCTCCCACGTGCCCGGTGACAGAACGAGGGGGAATGGGCTAAAGTTGCGCCAGGGGAGTTTTAGGTTAGATGTTAGGAAAAACTTCTTTACTGAAAGGGTTGTTAGGTACTGGAACAGGCTGCCCAGGGAGGTGGTGGAGTCACCATCCCTGGAAGTCTTTAAAAGACGTTTAGATGTAGAGCTTAGGGATATGGTTTAGTGGGGACTGTTAGCGTTAGGTCAAAGGTTGGACTCGATGATCTTGAGGTCTCTTCCAACCTAGAAATTCTGTGATTCTGTGATTCTGTGATTACTGTTTACTCACTGCGGCATCACAGCATTATCACGGTGTCATAACTGCATCATCACTGCACCATTACTGCATCATCACAGTGTCATCTCAGCATCATCACAGCATCATTACTGCCTAATCATTGCATTATCACAACGTCATCACAGTATCATCAGTGCATCATCACAGCATCATTACTGCATCATCACATCATCATCACAGAATCACGATAGTTTCATCACAGCGTCATCACTGCATCATCACAGCATCATCTCAGCATCATCAGAGACTCATCACAGCGTCATCACTGCATCATCACTGCATCACCACAGTATCATCACAGCATCATCACAAAATTATAAGAGCGTCATCACAGCGTTATTACTGCATCATCACAGCATCAATAGAGCATCATCACAGCGTCATCACAGCGTTATCACAGCATCATCACAGCATCACGACATCATCACGACATCATCATCACAGCTTCACGACAGTGTCATGAGAGCGTCTTCACAGCATCATCACTACATCATCACAGCATCATCACTGCGTCATCAGAGCATCATCACAAAATCATCACAGCGTCATTACTGCATCATCACTGCATCATCACAGCGTCATCACCGCATCATCACTGTATTGTCATAACATCAATGCGTCATAATAACTGCATCATAACAGCATGATCAAAGCATCATCACAGCGTCATCACAGCGTCATAACTGCATAAACACTGCATCATCAAAGAACCATCACAGCATCATCACAGCGTCATAACAGCATCATCAGAGCATCATCACATCGTCATCACATCGTCATCAAAGAATCTTCACAGCATCATCGCTATGTCATCATAGCATCATCATAATATTATCACAGCTTCATCACAGCGTCATAACAACATCATCACTGCATCATCACAGCATCATCATTATTGCATCATGACTGCATCATTACAGCATCATCAGAGCAGAATCAGTGCGTCGCCACAGCATCATTACTGCATCACCACATCATCACTGTGTTATCGCAGCGTCATCACAGCATCATCACAACATCATCACATCATCATCACAACATCATCGTAGCATCATCATGCATCATCACAGCATCATTACTGCATCATCACAGCATCATCACTGCATCATCACTGAATAATCACAGCATCATCACTGCATCATCACGGCATCGTTACAGCATCGTCATATCATCATAACTGCATCATCACAACAACATAACAAAATCATCAAAGCATCATCACAGCATCATCACCGCGTCATCACAGCGTCATAACTGCATCGTCACTGCATCTAAACTGCATCATCAAAAAATCATCACTGCATCACATCATAATCACAACATCATCAAAGCGTCATCACAGCATCATCACTGCGTTATCACAGCATCATCTCAGCATCATCACAGTATCATTACTGCTTATTCACTGCATCATCACAACATCATCACAGCGTCATTACAGTGTCATAAATGCATCATCACAGTGTCATCAAAGCGTCCTAACTGCATAATCACTGCATCATCGCAGCTTCATCACAGCATCATGACAGCGTCATCACAGCATCAAAAATGCATAATCACTTCATCCTCACATCATCATCATAGCATCATAGCTGCATAATCATAGAGTCATCACAGCATCATCACTACATCATCAAATTGTCATCACTGTATCATCACAGCATCATCATAGCATCATCACTGCACAATCACAGTGTCATAACAGCATCATTACAACACCATGACTACGTCATCACAGCATCACGACAGCGTCATTACAGTGTCATCACAGCATCATCACTGCATTATCACAACATCATCACAACATCATCACTGCGTCATCAGAGCGTCATCACTACATAATCACTTCTTACTCAGTGAATCATCACTGCATCATCACATCATCACAGCATCATCTCAGCATAATCACAGTATCATCACAGCGTCATCACTACATCATCAATGCATCATCACTGCATCATCACAGCATCATCACTGCATCATCACAGCATCATCAGAGCATCATCACAGCATCATCACAACATCATCACAGAGTCATCACAGCATCATCACTGCATAATCACTACATCATCACAGCATCCTCACAGTATCAATACAGCGTCATCACAACGTCAACAATGCATCATCACAGCATCATCAGTGCATAATCACTGCATCATCATATCGTCATCACTGCATCATCACTGCATCATCACAGCACCATCACAGCATCATTACTTCAGAATCACTGCATCATCACAGCATCATAGCTGCATAATCACAGCATCATCACATCATCATCGCATAGTCATCACAGGGTCATCACTGCATCATCACAGCATCATCACAGCATCATTACTGCAGAATCACTGCATCATCACAGCATCCTCACAGCAACATCGCAGCATCATCACAGCATCATCGCATCATCATCACAGTGTCATGACAGCATCATCACTGCATAATCACCGCATAATCACAGCATCATCACAGCATAATCACAGTATCATCACAGCGTCATCACTACATCATCACTGCATCATCACAGAATCATCACTGCGTCATCACAGCATCATCAGAGCATCATCACAGCATCATCAGAGCATCATCACAGCATCATCACATCATCATCTCAGCATCATTACTGCTTACTCACTGCATCATCATAGTATCATCACATCATCATCACAACATCATCAGTTTCATGTCAGCATCATCACTGCATCATCACAGCATCCTCACAGCATCAACACAGCGTCATCACAGCGTCATCAATGCATCATTACAGCATCATCTCAGTATAGTCACAGAATTATTACAGCATAATCACTGCATCATCATATCATCACTGCATCATCACTGCATCATCACTGCATCATCACAGCACCATCACAGCATCATTACTTCAGAATCACTGCATCATCACAGCATCCTCACAGCAACATCGCAGCATCATCACAGCATCATCACACTGTCATGACAGCATCATCACTGCATAATCACTGCATAATCTCCGCATAATCACAGCATCATCACATCATCATCACAATATCATCACAGCGTCATCACTACACATCACTGCATCATCACTACATCACAGCATCATCACTTCGTCATCATCAGAGCATCATCACAGCATCATCACTGCATCCTCACTGCATCATGAGTGCATCATCATCACAGCATCATAACTGCATCATCAAAGCATCATCTCAGCATAATCACAATGTCATAAATACATCATCACTCCATCATCACAGCATTATCACATCATCATCACAACGTTTTCAGTGTCATCACAGCATCATAACAACGTCATCAAACTGTCATCACAGCATCATCACCAAATCATCACAGAATCATCACAGCATCATTACTGCATCATCACAGCATCTTTGCATCGTCATCAGAGCATCACCACTGCATCATCACATCATCATCTCAGCATCATCACAGCATCATTACTGCTTACTCACTGCATCATCACAGCGTCATGACACTGTCATCACTGCATCATAACATCATAGCTTCATCATCAGAACATTATCACAGCATCATCACTGCATCATCACATCATCATTATAGCATCTTCACTGTCATCAATACATCATCACAGCATCATCACGTCATTATCACAGCATCATCAGTGTCATCTCAGCATCATCACTGCATCATGACTGCATCATAGCAGCATAATCACAGCATCATCACAGAATCATCACAGCATCATCATAAGGTCATCACAGCATCATCACTACGTCATCAGATTGTAATCACAGCATCATCACAGTGTCCTCACTGAATCATCACTGCACCATCACTGCAACATCACAGCATCATCTCAGCATCATCATGGCATCATTACTGCATCATCACTGCTTACTCACTGCATCATCACAGCATCATCTCAGCATCATCACAGAATCATTTCTGCATAATCATTGCATTTTCACAGCGTCATCACAGTATCATCACTGCATCATCACAGTGTCATCACAGCATCATCAAAGCATCACGACAGCGTCATCTCACCATCACGACAGCGTCATCAAAGCATCATCACTGCATCATAACAACATCATCTCAGCATCATCACAGAATCATTTCTGCATAATCACTGCATCATCATAGTGTCATCACAGTATATTCACTGCACCATCACATCATCACAGTGTCATCACAGAATCATCACTGAATCATCCAAGCATCATCCAAGCATCATCACAGCACCACCAATGCATCATCACAGTATCATCACTGCATAATCACTGCATCATCACCGCATCATCACATCATCAACACTGCATCATTGCTGCATCATCACATCATTGTCACAGTATCATCAAAATATCATCACAGCATCATCACACCATCATAACAACATCATCACAGCGTCATCACAGTATCGTAAATGCATCATCACAGAATCATCACTGAATCATCATAGCATCTTCATATCATCATCACAATATCATCACAGCATCATCACTGCATCATCACAGCATCATCACTGCATAATCACTGCATCATCACCACATCATCACAGCATCATCACTGCATAATCACTGCATCATCACAGCATCATCACATCGTCATCAAAACATCATTACAAGTATCAACACAACATAATCACAGTGTCATCACAGCATCATCATTGCATCCTTACTGCATGATCACAGCATCTCCGCATCGTAATCACATCATCATCACTGACTCCTCACTGAATCATCACTGTACCATCACTGCATCATCAGAGCATAATCTGAGCATAATCTCAGCATAATCACAGCATCATCACAGAATCATCACAGCATCATTACTGCATCATCACAGCATCTTTGCATCGTCATCAGAGCATCACCACTGCATCATCACTACATCATCACATCATCATCACAGCATTTTAGCTACATAATCACAGAATCATCATAGCGTAACGACAGCATCATCACAACATCATTACAGCATCATCACAGCGTCATTGTAACATCATGACTGTATCATCACAGCATCATCACAGCATCACCGCAGCGTCATCACTGCATCATCACAGCATCATCACAGCATCATCACGGCATCGTTACAGCATCGTCATATCATCATAACTGCATCATCACAACAACATAACAAAATCATCAAAGCATCGTCACAGCATCATCACCGCGTCATCACAGCGTCATAAGTGCATCGTCACTGCATCTAAACTGCATCATCACAAAATCATCACAGCTTCATCACTGCAGCATCACAGCATCATCAAAGCATCATCGCAGCATCATCACATCATCATCACTGCATCATCACAGAATCATTACTGTTTACTCACTGCGGCATCACAGCATTATCACGGTGTCATAACTGCATCATCACTGCACCATTACTGCATCATCACAGTGTCATCTCAGCATCATCACAGCATCATTACTGCCTAATCATTGCATTATCACAATGTCATCACAGTATCATCAGTGCATCATCACAGCATCATTACTGCATCATCACATCATCATCACAGAATCACGATAGTGTCATCACAGCGTCATCACTGCATCATCACAGCGTCATCTCAGCATCATCAGAGACTCATCACAGCGTCATCACTGCATCATCACTGCATCACCACAGTATCATCACAGCATCATCACAAAATTATAAGAGCGTCATCACAGCGTTATTACTGCATCATCACAGCATCAATAGAGCATCATCACAGTGTCATCACAGCGTTATCACAGCGTCATCACAGCATCATCACAGCATCACGACATCATCATCACAGCTTCACGACAGTGTCATGAGAGCGTCTTCACAGCATCATCACTACATCATCACAGCATCATCACTGCGTCATCAGAGCATCATCACAAAATCATCACAGCGTCATTACTGCATCATCACTGCATCATCACAGCGTCATCACCGCATCATCACTGCATTGTCACAACATCATGGCGTCATAATAACTGCATCATAACAGCATGATCAAAGCATCATCACAGCGTCATCACAGCGTCATAACTGCATAAACACTGCATCATCAAAGAACCATCACAGCATCATCACAGCGTCATAACAGCATCATCAGAGCATCATCACATTGTCATCACATCGTCATCAAAGAATCTTCACAGCATCATCGCTATGTCATCATAGCATCATCATAATATTATCACAGCTTCATCACAGCGTCATAACAACATCATCACTGCATCATCACAGCATCATCATTATTGCATCATGACTGCATCATTACAGCATCATCAGAGCAGAATCAGTGCGTCGTCACAGCATCATTACTGCATCACCACATCATCACTGTGTTATCGCAGCGTCATCACAGCATCATCACAACATCATCACAGAATCATCACAGCATCATTGCAGCATCATCACATCATCATCACAGCATCATCACAACATCATCGTAGCATCATCATGCATCATCACAGCATCATTACTGCATCATCACAGCATCATCACAGCATCATCACTGCATCATCACTGAATAATCAAAGCATCATCACAGCATCATCACCGCGTCATCACAGCGTCATAACTGCATCGTCACTGCATCTAAACTGCATCATCAAAAAATCATCACTGCATCACATCATAATCACAATATCATCAAAGCGTCATCACAGCATCATCACTGCGTTATCACAGCATCATCTCAGCATCATCACAGTATCATTACTGCTTATTCACTGCATCATCACAACATCATCACAGCGTCATTACAGTGTCATAAATGCATCATCACAGTGTCATCAAAGCGTCCTAACTGCATAATCACTGCATCATCGCAGCTTCATCACAGCATCATGACAGCGTCATCACAGCATCAAAAATGCATAATCACTTCATCCTCACATCATCATCATAGCATCATAGCTGCATAATCATAGAGTCATCACAGCATCATCACTACATCATCAAATTGTCATCACAGTATCATCACAGCGTCATCACTACATCATCAATGCATCATCACTGCATCATCACAGCATCATCACTGCATCATCACAGCATCATCAGAGCATCATCACAGCATCATCACAACATCATCACAGAGTCATCACAGCATCATCACTGCATAATCACTGCATCATCACAGCATCCTCACAGCATCAAAACAGCGTCATCACAACGTCAACAATGCATCATTACAGCATCATCTCAGTATAGTCACAGCATAATCACTGCATAATCACTGCATCATCATATCGTCATCACTGCATCATCACTGCATCATCACAGCACCATCACAGCATCATTACTGCAGAATCACTGCATCATCACAGCATCATAGCTGCATAATCACAGCATCATCACATCATCATCGCATAGTCATCACAGCGTCATCACTGCATCATCACAGCATCATCACAGCATCATTACTGCAGAATCACTGCATCATCACAGCATCCTCACAGCAACATCGCAGCATCATCACAGCATCATCACAGAATCATCACTGCGTCATCACAGCATCATCAGAGCATCATCACAGCATCATCACAGCATAATCACAGTATCATCACAGCATCATCACTACATCATCACTGCATCATCACAGAATCATCACTGCGTCATCACAGCATCATCAGAGCATCATCACAGCATCATCACATCATCATCTCAGCATCATTACTGCTTACTCACTGCATCATCATAGCATCATCACATCATCATCACAACATCATCAGTTTCATGTCAGCATCATCACTGCATAATCACTGCATCATCACAGCATCCTCACAGCATCAACACAGCGTCATCACAGCGTCATCAATGCATCATTACTGCATCATCTCAGTATAGTCACAGAATTATTACAGCATAATCACTGCATCATCATATCATCACTGCATCATCACTGCATCATCACTGCATCATCACAGCACCATCACAGCATCATTACTTCAGAATCACTGCATCATCACAGCATCCTCACAGCAACATCGCAGCATCATCACAGCATCATCACACTGTCATGACAGCATCATCACTGCATAATCACTGCATAATCTCCGCATAATCACAGCATCATCACATCATCATCACAATATCATCACAGCGTCATCACTACACATCACTGCATCATCACTACATCATCACAGCATCATCACTTCGTCATCATCAGAGCATCATCACAGCATCATCACTGCATCCTCACTGCATCATGAGTGCATCATCATCACAGCATCATAACTGCATCATCAAAGCATCATCTCGGCATAATCACAATGTCATAAATACATCATCACTCCATCATCACAGCATTATCACATCATCATCACAACGTTTTCAGTGTCATCACAGCATCATAACAACGTCATCAAACTGTCATCACAGCATCATCACAGAATCATCACAGCATCATTACTGCATCATCACAGCATCTTTGCATCGTCATCAGAGCATCACCACTGCATCATCACATCATCATCTCAGCATCATCACAGCATCATTACTGCTTACTCACTGCATCATCACAGCGTCATGACAGTGTCATCACTGCATCATAACATCATAGCTTCATCATCAGAACATTATCACAGCATCATCACTGCATCATCACATCATCATTATAGCATCTTCACTGTCATCAATACATCATCACAGCATCATCACATCATTATCACAGCATCATCAGTGTCATCTCAGCATCATCACTGCATCATGACTGCATCATAGCAGCATAATCACAGCATCATCACAGAATCATCACAGCATCATCATAAGGTCATCACAGCATCATCACTACGTCATCAGATTGTAATCACAGCATCATCACAGTGTCCTCACTGAATCATCACTGCACCATCACTGCAACATCACAGCATCATCTCAGCATCATCATGGCATCATTACTGCATCATCACTGCTTACTCACTGCATCATCACAGCATCATCTCAGCATCATCACAGAATCATTTCTGCATAATCATTGCATTTTCACAGCGTCATCACAGTATCATCACTGCATCATCACAGTGTCATCACAGCATCATCAAAGCATCACGACAGCGTCATCTCACCATCACGACAGCGTCATCAAAACATCATCACTGCATCATAACAACATCATCTCAGCATCATCACAGAATCATTTCTGCATAATCACTGCATCATCATAGTGTCATCACAGTATATTCACTGCATCATCACATCATCACAGTGTCATCACAGAATCATCACTGAATCATCCAAGCATCATCCAAGCATCATCACAGCACCACCAATGCATCATCACAGTATCATCACTGCATAATCACTGCATCATCACCGCATCATCACATCATCAACACTGCATCATTGCTGCATCATCACATCATTGTCACAGTATCATCAAAATATCATCACAGCATCATCACACCATCATAACAACATCATAACAGCGTCATCACAGTATCGTAAATGCATCATCACAGAATCATCACTGAATCATCATAGCATCTTCATATCATCATCACAATATCATCACAACATCATCACTGCATCATCACAGCATCATCACTGCATAATCACTGCATCATCACCACATCATCACAGCATCATCACTGCATAATCACTGCATCATCACTGCATAATCACTGCATCATCACAGCATCATCACATCGTCATCAAAACATCATTACAAGTATCAACACAACATAATCACAGTGTCATCACAGCATCATCATTGCATCCTTACTGCATGATCACAGCATCTCCGCATCGTAATCACATCATCATCACTGACTCCTCACTGAATCATCACTGTACCATCACTGCATCATCAGAGCATAATCTGAGCATAATCTCAGCATAATCACAGCATCATCACAGAATCATCACAGCATCATTACTGCATCATCACAGCATCTTTGCATCGTCATCAGAGCATCACCACTGCATCATCACTACATCATCACATCATCATCACAGCATTTTAGCTACATAATCACAGAATCATCATAGCGTAACGACAGCATCATCACAACATCATTACAGCATCATCACAGCGTCATCGTAACATCATGACTGTATCATCACAGCATCATCACAGCATCACCGCAGCGTCATCACTTCATCATCACAGCATCATCACGGCATCGTTACAGCATCGTCATATCATCATAACTGCATCATCACAACAACATAACAAAATCATCAAAGCATCGTCACAGCATCATCACCGCGTCATCACAGCATCATAACTGCATCGTCACTGCATCTAAACTGCATCATCACAAAATCATCACAGCTTCATCACTGCAGCATCACAGCATCATCAAAGCATCATCGCAGCATCATCACATCATCATCACTGCATCATCACAGAATCATTACTGTTTACTCACTGCGGCATCACAGCATTATCACGGTGTCATAACTGCATCATCACTGCACCATTACTGCATCATCACAGTGTCATCTCAGCATCATCACAGCATCATTACTGCCTAATCATTGCATTATCACAATGTCATCACAGTATCATCAGTGCATCATCACAGCATCATTACTGCATCATCACATCATCATCACAGAATCACGATAGTGTCATCACAGCGTCATCACTGCATCATCACAGCGTCATCTCAGCATCATCAGAGACTCATCACAGCGTCATCACTGCATCATCACTGCATCACCACAGTATCATCACAGCATCATCACAAAATTATAAGAGCGTCATCACAGCGTTATTACTGCATCATCACAGCATCAATAGAGCATCATCACAGCATCATCACAGCGTTATCGCAGCGTCATCACAGCATCATCACAACATCATCACAGAATCATCACAGCATCATTGCAGCATCATCACATCATCATCACAGCATCATCACAACATCATCGTAGCATCATCATGCATCATCACAGCATCATTACTGCATCATCACAGCATCATCACAGCATCATCACTGTATCATCACTGAATAATCAAAGCATCATCACAGCATCATCACCGCGTCATCACAGCGTCATAACTGCATCGTCACTGCATCTAAACTGCATCATCAAAAAATCATCACTGCATCACATCATAATCACAACATCATCAAAGCGTCATCACAGCATCATCACTGTGTTATCACAGCATCATCTCAGCATCATCACAGTATCATTACTGCTTATTCACTGCATCATCACAACATCATCGCAGCGTCATTACAGTGTCATAAATGCATCATCACAGTGTCATCAAAGCGTCCTAACTGCATAATCAGTGCATCATCGCAGCTTCATCACAGCATCATGACAGCGTCATCACAGCATCAAAAATGCATAATCACTTCATCCTCACATCATCATCATAGCATCATAGCTGCATAATCATAGAGTCATCACAGCATCATCACTACATCATCAAATTGTCATCACTGTATCATCACAGCATCATCATAGCATCATCACTGCATAATCACAGTGTCATAACAGCATCATTACAACACCATGACTACGTCATCACAGCATCACGACAGCGTCATTACAGTGTCATCACAGCATCATCAGAGCATCATCACAGCATCATCACAACATCATCACAGAGTCATCACAGCATCATCACTGCATAATCACTGCATCATCACAGCATCCTCACAGCATCAAAACAGCGTCATCACAACGTCAACAATGCATCATTACAGCATCATCTCAGTATAGTCACAGCATAATCACTGCATAATCACTGCATCATCATATCGTCATCACTGCATCATCACTGCATCATCACAGCACCATCACAGCATCATTACTGCAGAATCACTGCATCATCAGAGCATCATAGCTGCATAATCACAGCATCATCACATCATCATCGCATAGTCATCACAGCGTCATCACTGCATCATCACAGCATCATCACAGCATCATTACTGCAGAATCACTGCATCATCACCGCATCATCACTGCATCAACACTGCATCATTGCTGCATCATCACATCATTGTCACAGTATCATCAAAATATCATCACAGCATCATCACACCATCATAACAACATCATCACAGCGTCATCACAGTATCGTAAATGCATCATCACAGAATCATCACTGAATCATCATAGCATCTTCATATCATCATCACAATATCATCACAGCATCATCACTGCATCATCACAGCATCATCACTGCATAATCACTGCATCATCACCACATCATCACAGCATCATCACTGCATAATCACTGCATCATCACAGCATCATCACATCGTCATCAAAACATCATTACAAGTATCAACACAACATAATCACAGTGTCATCACAGCATCATCATTGCATCCTTACTGCATGATCACAGCATCTCCGCATCGTAATCACATCATCATCACTGACTCCTCACTGAATCATCACTGTACCATCACTGCATCATCAGAGCATAATCTGAGCATAATCTCAGCATAATCACAGCATCATCACAGAATCATCACAGCATCATTACTGCATCATCACAGCATCTTTGCATCGTCATCAGAGCATCACCACTGCATCATCACTACATCATCACATCATCATCACAGCATTTTAGCTACATAATCACAGAATCATCATAGCGTAACGACAGCATCATCACAACATCATTACAGCATCATCACAGCGTCATCGTAACATCATGACTGTATCATCACAGCATCATCACAGCATCACCGCAGCGTCATCACTTCATCATCACAGCATCATCACAGCATCATCACGGCATCGTTACGGCATCGTCATATCATCATAACTGCATCATCACAACAACATAACAAAATCATCAAAGCATCGTCACAGCATCATCACCGCGTCATCACAGCGTCATAACTGCATCGTCACTGCATCTAAACTGCATCATCAAAAAATCATCACTGCATCACATCATAATCACAACATCATCAAAGCGTCATCACAGCATCATCACTGTGTTATCACAGCATCATCTCAGCATCATCACAGTATCATTACTGCTTATTCACTGCATCATCACAACATCATCGCAGCGTCATTACAGTGTCATAAATGCATCATCACAGTGTCATCAAAGCGTCCTAACTGCATAATCACTGCATCATCGCAGCTTCATCACAGCATCATGACAGCGTCATCACAGCATCAAAAATGCATAATCACTTCATCCTCACATCATCATCATAGCATCATAGCTGCATAATCATAGAGTCATCACAGCATCATCACTACATCATCAAATTGTCATCACTGTATCATCACAGCATCATCATAGCATCATCACTGCATAATCACAGTGTCATAACAGCATCATTACAACACCATGACTACGTCATCACAGCATCACGACAGCGTCATTACAGTGTCATCACAGCATCATCACTGCATTATCACAACATCATCACAACATCATCACAGAGTCATCACAGCATCATCACTGCATAATCACTGCATCATCACAGCATCCTCACAGCATCAATACAGCGTCATCACAACGTCAACAATGAATCATTACAGCATCATCTCAGTATAGTCACAGCATAATCACTGCATAATCACTGCATCATCATATCGTCATCACTGCATCATCACTGCATCATCACAGCACCATCACAGCATCATTACTGCAGAATCACTGCATCATCAGAGCATCATAGCTGCATAATCACAGCATCATCACATCATCATCGCATAGTCATCACAGCGTCATCACTGCATCATCACAGCATCATCACAGCATCATTACTGCAGAATCACTGCATCATCACCGCATCATCACTGCATCAACACTGCATCATTGCTGCATCATCACATCATTGTCACAGTATCATCAAAATATCATCACAGCATCATCACACCATCATAACAACATCATCACAGCGTCATCACAGTATCGTAAATGCATCATCACAGAATCATCACTGAATCATCATAGCATCTTCATATCATCATCACAATATCATCACAGCATCATCACTGCATCATCACAGCATCATCACTGCATAATCACTGCATCATCACCACATCATCACAGCATCATCACTGCATAATCACTGCATCATCACAGCATCATCACAGCATCATCACATCGTCATCAAAACATCATTACAAGTATCAACACAACATAATCACAGTGTCATCACAGCATCATCATTGCATCCTTACTGCATGATCACAGCATCTCCGCATCGTAATCACATCATCATCACTGACTCCTCACTGAATCATCACTGTACCATCACTGCATCATCAGAGCATAATCTGAGCATAATCTCAGCATAATCACAGCATCATCACAGAATCATCACAGCATCATTACTGCATCATCACAGCATCTTTGCATCGTCATCAGAGCATCACCACTGCATCATCACTACATCATCACATCATCATCACAGCATTTTAGCTACATAATCACAGAATCATCATAGCGTAACGACAGCATCATCACAACATCATTACAGCATCATCACAGCGTCATCGTAACATCATGACTGTATCATCACAGCATCATCACAGCATCACCGCAGCGTCATCACTTCATCATCACAGCATCATCACAGCATCATCACGGCATCGTTACGGCATCGTCATATCATCATAACTGCATCATCACAACAACATAACAAAATCATCAAAGCATCGTCACAGCATCATCACCGCGTCATCACAGCGTCATAAGTGCATCGTCACTGCATCTAAACTGCATCATCACAAAATCATCACAGCTTCATCACTGCAGCATCACAGCATCATCAAAGCATCATCGCAGCATCATCACATCATCATCACTGCATCATCACAGAATCATTACTGTTTACTCACTGCGGCATCACAGCATTATCACGGTGTCATAACTGCATCATCACTGCACCATTACTGCATCATCACAGTGTCATCTCAGCATCATCACAGCATCATTACTGCCTAATCATTGCATTATCACAACGTCATCACAGTATCATCAGTGCATCATCACAGCATCATTACTGCATCATCACATCATCATCACAGAATCACGATAGTGTCATCACAGCGTCATCACTGCATCATCACAGCGTCATCTCAGCATCATCAGAGACTCATCACAGCGTCATCACTGCATCATCACTGCATCACCACAGTATCATCACAGCATCATCACAAAATTATAAGAGCGTCATCACAGCGTTATTACTGCATCATCACAGCATCAATAGAGCATCATCACAGCGTCATCACAGCGTTATCACAGCGTCATCACAGCATCATCACAGCATCACGACATCATCATCACAGCTTCACGACAGTGTCATGAGAGCGTCTTCACAGCATCATCACTACATCATCACAGCATCATCACTGCGTCATCAGAGCATCATCACAAAATCATCACAGCGTCATTACTGCATCATCACTGCATCATCACAGCGTCATCACCGCATCATCACTGCATTGTCACAACATCATGGCGTCATAATAACTGCATCATAACAGCATGATCAAAGCATCATCACAGCGTCATCACAGCGTCATAACTGCATAAACACTGCATCATCAAAGAACCATCACAGCATCATCACAGCGTCATAACAGCATCATCAGAGCATCATCACATCGTCATCACATCGTCATCAAAGAATCTTCACAGCATCATCGCTATGTCATCATAGCATCATCATAATATTATCACAGCTTCATCACAGCGTCATAACAACATCATCACTGCATCATCACAGCATCATCATTATTGCATCATGACTGCATCATTACAGCATCATCAGAGCAGAATCAGTGCGTCGTCACAGCATCATTACTGCATCACCACATCATCACTGTGTTATCGCAGCGTCATCACAGCATCATCACAACATCATCACATCATCATCACAACATCATCGTAGCATCATCATGCATCATCACAGCATCATTACTGCATCATCACAGCATCATCACTGCATCATCACTGAATAATCACAGCATCATCACTGCATCATCACGGCATCGTTACAGCATCGTCATATCATCATAACTGCATCATCACAACAACATAACAAAATCATCAAAGCATCATCACAGCATCATCACCGCGTCATCACAGCGTCATAACTGCATCGTCACTGCATCTAAACTGCATCATCAAAAAATCATCACTGCATCACATCATAATCACAACATCATCAAAGCGTCATCACAGCATCATCACTGCGTTATCACAGCATCATCTCAGCATCATCACAGTATCATTACTGCTTATTCACTGCATCATCACAACATCATCACAGCGTCATTACAGTGTCATAAATGCATCATCACAGTGTCATCAAAGCGTCCTAACTGCATAATCACTGCATCATCGCAGCTTCATCACAGCATCATGACAGCGTCATCACAGCATCAAAAATGCATAATCACTTCATCCTCACATCATCATCATAGCATCATAGCTGCATAATCATAGAGTCATCACAGCATCATCACTACATCATCAAATTGTCATCACTGTATCATCACAGCATCATCATAGCATCATCACTGCATAATCACAGTGTCATAACAGCATCATTACAACACCATGACTACGTCATCACAGCATCACGACAGCGTCATTACAGTGTCATCACAGCATCATCACTGCATTATCACAACATCATCACAACATCATCACTGCGTCATCAGAGCGTCATCACTACATAATCACTTCTTACTCAGTGAATCATCACTGCATCATCACATCATCACAGCATCATCTCAGCATAATCACAGTATCATCACAGCGTCATCACTTAATCATCAATGCATCATCACTGCATCATCACAGCATCATCACTGCATCATCACAGCATCATCAGAGCATCATCACAACATCATCACAACATCATCACAGAGTCATCACAGCATCATCACTGCATAATCACTGCATCATCACAGCATCCTCACAGCATCAATACAGCGTCATCACAACGTCAACAATGCATCATTACAGCATCATCTCAGTATAGTAACAGCATAATCACTGCATAATCACTGCATCATCACAGCACCATCACAGCATCATTACTGCAGAATCACTGCATCATCACAGCATCATAGCTGCATAATCACAGCATCATCACATCATCATCGCATAGTCATCACAGGGTCATCACTGCATCATCACAGCATCATCACAGCATCATTACTGCAGAATCACTGCATCATCACAGCATCCTCACAGCAACATCGCAGCATCATCACAGCATCATCGCATCATCATCACAGTGTCATGACAGCATCATCACTGCATAATCACCGCATAATCACAGCATCATCACAGCATAATCACAGTATCATCACGGCGTCATCACTACATCATCACTGCATCATCACAGAATCATCACTGCTTCATCACAGCATCATCAGAGCATCATCACAGCATCATCACAGCATAATCACAGTATCATCACAGCATCATCACTACATCATCACTGCATCATCACAGAATCATCACTGCGTCATCACAGCATCATCAGAGCATCATCACAGCATCATCACATCATCATCTCAGCATCATTACTGCTTACTCACTGCATCATCATAGCATCATCACATCATCATCACAACATCATCAGTTTCATGTCAGCATCATCACTGCATAATCACTGCATCATCACAGCATCCTCACAGCATCAACACAGCGTCATCACAGCGTCATCAATGCATCATTACAGCATCATCTCAGTATAGTCACAGAATTATTACAGCATAATCACTGCATCATCATATCATCACTGCATCATCACTGCATCATCACTGCATCATCACAGCACCATCACAGCATCATTACTTCAGAATCACTGCATCATCACAGCATCCTCACAGCAACATCGCAGCATCATCACAGCATCATCACACTGTCATGACAGCATCATCACTGCATAATCACTGCATAATCTCCGCATAATCACAGCATCATCACATCATCATCACAATATCATCACAGCGTCATCACTACACATCACTGCATCATCACTACATCATCACAGCATCATCACTTCGTCATCATCAGAGCATCATCACAGCATCATCACTGCATCCTCACTGCATCATGAGTGCATCATCATCACAGCATCATAACTGCATCATCAAAACATCATCTCGGCATAATCACAATGTCATAAATACATCATCACTCCATCATCACAGCATTATCACATCATCATCACAACGTTTTCAGTGTCATCACAGCATCATAACAACGTCATCAAACTGTCATCACAGCATCATCACCAAATCATCACAGAATCATCACAGCATCTTTGCATCGTCATCAGAGCATCACCACTGCATCATCACATCATCATCTCAGCATCATCACAGCATCATTACTGCTTACTCACTGCATCATCACAGCGTCATGACACTGTCATCACTGCATCATAACATCATAGCTTCATCATCAGAACATTATCACAGCATCATCACTGCATCATCACATCATCATTATAGCATCTTCACTGTCATCAATACATCATCACAGCATCATCACGTCATTATCACAGCATCATCAGTGTCATCTCAGCATCATCACTGCATCATGACTGCATCATAGCAGCATAATCACAGCATCATCACAGAATCATCACAGCATCATCATAAGGTCATCACAGCATCATCACTACGTCATCAGATTGTAATCACAGCATCATCACAGTGTCCTCACTGAATCATCACTGCACCATCACTGCACCATCACAGCATCATCTCAGCATCATCATGGCATCATTACTGCATCATCACTGCTTATTCACTGCATCATCACAGCATCATCTCAGCATCATCACAGAATCATTTCTGCATAATCACTGCATCATCATAGTGTCATCACAGTATATTCACTGCATCATCACATCATCACAGTGTCATCACAGAATCATCACTGAATCATCCAAGCATCATCCAAGCATCATCACAGCACCACCAATGCATCATCACAGTATCATCACTGCATAATCACTGCATCATCACCGCATCATCACATCATCAACACTGCATCATTGCTGCATCATCACATCATTGTCACAGTATCATCAAAATATCATCACAGCATCATCACACCATCATAACAACATCATCACAGCGTCATCACAGTATCGTAAATGCATCATCACAGAATCATCACTGAATCATCATAGCATCTTCATATCATCATCACAATATCATCACAGCATCATCACTGCATCATCACAGCATCATCACTGCATAATCACTGCATCATCACCACATCATCACAGCATCATCACTGCATAATCACTGCATCATCACAGCATCATCACATCGTCATCAAAACATCATTACAAGTATCAACACAACATAATCACAGTGTCATCACAGCATCATCATTGCATCCTTACTGCATGATCACAGCATCTCCGCATCGTAATCACATCATCATCACTGACTCCTCACTGAATCATCACTGTACCATCACTGCATCATCAGAGCATAATCTGAGCATAATCTCAGCATAATCACAGCATCATCACAGCATCATTACTGCATCATCACAGCATCTTTGCATCGTCATCAGAGCATCACCACTGCATCATCACTACATCATCACATCATCATCACAGCATTTTAGCTACATAATCACAGAATCATCATAGCGTAACGACAGCATCATCACAACATCATTACAGCATCATCACAGCGTCATCGTAACATCATGACTGTATCATCACAGCATCATCACAGCATCACCGCAGCGTCATCACTGCATCATCACAGCATCATCACGGCATCGTTACAGCATCGTCATATCATCATAACTGCATCATCACAACAACATAACAAAACCATCAAAGCATCGTCACAGCATCATCACCGCGTCATCACAGCGTCATAAGTGCATCGTCACTGCATCTAAACTGCATCATCACAAAATCATCACAGCTTCATCACTGCAGCATCACAGCATCATCAAAGCATCATCGCAGCATCATCACATCATCATCACTGCATCATCACAGAATCATTACTGTTTACTCACTGCGGCATCACAGCATTATCACGGTGTCATAACTGCATCATCACTGCACCATTACTGCATCATCACAGTGTCATCTCAGCATCATCACAGCATCATTACTGCCTAATCATTGCATTATCACAACGTCATCACAGTATCATCAGTGCATCATCACAGCATCATTACTGCATCATCACATCATCATCACAGAATCACGATAGTGTCATCACAGCGTCATCACTGCATCATCACAGCGTCATCTCAGCATCATCAGAGACTCATCACAGCGTCATCACTGCATCATCACTGCATCACCACAGTATCATCACAGCATCATCACAAAATTATAAGAGCGTCATCACAGCGTTATTACTGCATCATCACAGCATCAATAGAGCATCATCACAGCGTCATCACAGCGTTATCACAGCGTCATCACAGCATCACGACATCATCATCACAGCTTCACGACAGTGTCATGAGAGCGTCTTCACAGCATCATCACTACATCATCACAGCATCATCACTGCGTCATCAGAGCATCATCACAAAATCATCACAGCGTCATTACTGCATCATCACTGCATCATCACAGCGTCATCACCGCATCATCACTGCATTGTCACAACATCATGGCGTCATAATAACTGCATCATAACAGCATGATCAAAGCATCATCACAGCGTCATCACAGCGTCATAACTGCATAAACACTGCATCATCAAAGAACCATCACAGCATCATCACAGCGTCATAACAGCATCATCAGAGCATCATCACATCGTCATCACATCGTCATCAAAGAATCTTCACAGCATCATCGCTATGTCATCATAGCATCATCATAATATTATCACAGCTTCATCACAGCGTCATAACAACATCATCACTGCATCATCACAGCATCATCATTATTGCATCATGACTGCATCATTACAGCATCATCAGAGCAGAATCAGTGCGTCGTCACAGCATCGTTACTGCATCACCACATCATCACTGTGTTATCGCAGCGTCATCACAGCATCATCACAACATCATCACAGAATCATCACAGCATCATTGCAGCATCATCACATCATCATCACAGCGTCATCACAACATCATCGTAGCATCATCATGCATCATCACAGCATCATTACTGCATCATCACAGCATCATCACAGCATCATCACAGCATCATCACTGCATCGTCACGGCATCGTTACAGCATCGTCATATCATCATAACTGCATCATCACAACAACATAACAAAATCATCAAAGCATCATCACAGCATCATCACCGCGTCATCACAGCGTCATAACTGCATCGTCACTGCATCTAAACTGCATCATCAAAAAATCATCACTGCATCACATCATAATCACAACATCATCAAAGCGTCATCACAGCATCATCACTGCGTTATCACAGCATCATCTCAGCATCATCACAGTATCATTACTGCTTATTCACTGCATCATCACAACATCATCACAGCGTCATTACAGTGTCATAAATGCATCATCACAGTGTCATCAAAGCGTCCTAACTGCATAATCACTGCATCATCGCAGCTTCATCACAGCATCATGACAGCGTCATCACAGCATCAAAAATGCATAATCACTTCATCCTCACATCATCATCATAGCATCATAGCTGCATAATCATAGAGTCATCACAGCATCATCACTACATCATCAAATTGTCATCACTGTATCATCACAGCATCATCATAGCATCATCACTGCATAATCACAGTGTCATAAAAGCATCATTACAACACCATGACTACGTCATCACAGCATCACGACAGCGTCATTACAGTGTCATCACAGCATCATCACTGCATTATCACAACATCATCACAACATCATCACTGCGTCATCAGAGCGTCATCACTACATAATCACTTCTTACTCAGTGAATCATCACTGCATCATCACATCATCACAGCATCATCTCAGCATAATCACAGTATCATCACAGCGTCATCACTACATCATCAATGCATCATCACTGCATCATCACAGCATCATCACTGCATCATCACAGCATCATCAGAGCATCATCGCAGCATCATCACAACATCATCACAGAGTCATCACAGCATCATCACTGCATAATCACTGCATCATCACAGCATCCTCTCAGCATCAATACAGCGTCATCACAACGTCAACAATGCATCATTACAGCATCATCTCAGTATAGTCACAGCATAATCACTGCATAATCACTGCATCATCATATCGTCATCACTGCATCATCACTGCATCATCACAGCACCATCACAGCATCATTACTGCAGAATCACTGCATCATCACAGCATCATAGCTGCATAATCACAGCATCATCACATCATCATCGCATAGTCATCACAGCGTCATCACTGCATCTCCACAGCATCATTACTGCAGAATCACTGCATCATCACAGCATCCTCACAGCAACATCGCAGCATCATCACAGCATCATCGCATCATCATCACAGTGTCATGACAGCATCATCACTGCATAATCACCGCATAATCACAGCATCATCACAGCATAATCACAGTATCATCACAGCGTCATCACTACATCATCACTGCATCATCACAGAATCATCACTGCGTCATCACAGCATCATCAGAGCATCATCACAGCATCATCACAGCATAATCACAGTATCATCACAGCATCATCACTACATCATCACTGCATCATCACAGAATCATCACTGCGTCATCACAGCATCATCAGAGCATCATCACAGCATCATCACATCATCATCTCAGCATCATTACTGCTTACTCACTGCATCATCAGAGCATCATCACATCATCATCACAACATCATCAGTTTCATGTCAGCATCATCACTGCATCATCACAGCATCCTCACAGCATCAACACAGCGTCATCACAGCGTCATCAATGCATCATTACAGCATCATCTCAGTATAGTCACAGAATTATTACAGCATAATCACTGCATCATCATATCATCACTGCATCATCACTGCATCATCACTGCATCATCACAGCACCATCACAGCATCATTACTTCAGAATCACTGCATCATCACAGCATCCTCACAGCAACATCGCAGCATCATCACAGCATCATCACACTGTCATGACAGCATCATCACTGCATAATCACTGCATAATCTCCGCATAATCACAGCATCATCACATCATCATCACAATATCATCACAGCGTCATCACTACACATCACTGCATCATCACTACATCATCACAGCATCATCACTTCGTCATCATCAGAGCATCATCACAGCATCATCACTGCATCCTCACTGCATCATGAGTGCATCATCATCACAGCATCATAACTGCATCATCAAAGCATCATCTCGGCATAATCACAATGTCATAAATACATCATCACTCCATCATCACAGCATTATCACATCATCATCACAACGTTTTCAGTGTCATCACAGCATCATAACAACGTCATCAAACTGTCATCACAGCATCATCACCAAATCATCACAGAATCATCACAGCATCATTACTGCATCATCACAGCATCTTTGCATCGTCATCAGAGCATCACCACTGCATCATCACATCATCATCTCAGCATCATCACAGCATCATTACTGCTTACTCACTGCATCATCACAGCGTCATGACAGTGTCATCACTGCATCATAACATCATAGCTTCATCATCAGAACATTATCACAGCATCATCACTGCATCATCACATCATCATTATAGCATCTTCACTGTCATCAATACATCATCACAGCATCATCACATCATTATCACAGCATCATCAGTGTCATCTCAGCATCATCACTGCATCATGACTGCATCATAGCAGCATAATCACAGCATCATCACAGAATCATCACAGCATCATCATAAGGTCATCACAGCATCATCACTACGTCATCAGATTGTAATCACAGCATCATCACAGTGTCCTCACTGAATCATCACTGCACCATCACTGCACCATCACAGCATCATCTCAGCATCATCATGGCATCATTACTGCATCATCACTGCTTACTCACTGCATCATCACAGCATCATCACAGAATCATTTCTGCATAATCATTGCATTTTCACAGCGTCATCACAGTATCATCACTGCATCATCACAGTGTCATCACAGCATCATCAAAGCATCACGACAGCGTCATCTCACCATCACGACAGCGTCATCAAAGCATCATCACTGCATCATAACAACATCATCTCAGCATCATCACAGAATCATTTCTGCATAATCACTGCATCATCATAGTGTCATCACAGTATATTCACTGCATCATCACATCATCACAGTGTCATCACAGAATCATCACTGAATCATCCAAGCATCATCCAAGCATCATCACAGCACCACCAATGCATCATCACAGTATCATCACTGCATAATCACTGCATCATCACCGCATCATCACTGCATCATCACCGCATCATCACATCATCAACACTGCATCATTGCTGCATCATCACATCATTGTCACAGTATCATCAAAATATCATCACAGCATCATCACACCATCATAACAACATCATCACAGCGTCATCACAGTATCGTAAATGCATCATCACAGAATCATCACTGAATCATCATAGCATCTTCATATCATCATCACAATATCATCACAGCATCATCACTGCATCATCACAGCATCATCACTGCATAATCACTGCATCATCACCACATCATCACAGCATCATCACTGCATAATCACTGCATCATCACAGCATCATCACATCGTCATCAAAACATCATTACAAGTATCAACACAACATAATCACAGTGTCATCACAGCATCATCATTGCATCCTTACTGCATGATCACAGCATCTCCGCATCGTAATCACATCATCATCACTGACTCCTCACTGAATCATCACTGTACCATCACTGCATCATCAGAGCATAATCTGAGCATAATCTCAGCATAATCACAGCATCATCACAGAATCATCACAGCATCATTACTGCATCATCACAGCATCTTTGCATCGTCATCAGAGCATCACCACTGCATCATCACTACATCATCACATCATCATCACAGCATTTTAGCTACATAATCACAGAATCATCATAGCGTAACGACAGCATCATCACAACATCATTACAGCATCATCACAGCGTCATCGTAACATCATGACTGTATCATCACAGCATCATCACAGCATCACCGCAGCGTCATCACTGCATCATCACAGCATCATCACGGCATCGTTACAGCATCGTCATATCATCATAACTGCATCATCACAACAACATAACAAAACCATCAAAGCATCGTCACAGCATCATCACCGCGTCATCACAGCGTCATAACTGCATCGTCACTGCATCTAAACTGCATCATCACAAAATCATCACAGCTTCATCACTGCAGCATCACAGCATCATCAAAGCATCATCGCAGCATCATCACATCATCATCACTGCATCATCACAGAATCATTACTGTTTACTCACTGCGGCATCACAGCATTATCACAGTGTCATAACTGCATCATCACTGCACCATTACTGCATCATCACAGTGTCATCTCAGCATCATCACAGCATCATTACTGCCTAATCATTGCATTATCACAACGTCATCACAGTATCATCAGTGCATCATCACAGCATCATTACTGCATCATCACATCATCATCACAGAATCACGATAGTGTCATCACAGCGTCATCACTGCATCATCACAGCGTCATCTCAGCATCATCAGAGACTCATCACAGCGTCATCACTGCATCATCACTGCATCACCACAGTATCATCACAGCATCATCACAAAATTATAAGAGCGTCATCACAGCGTTATTACTGCATCATCACAGCATCAATAGAGCATCATCACAGCGTCATCACAGCGTTATCACAGCGTCATCACAGCATCACGACATCATCATCACAGCTTCACGACAGTGTCATGAGAGCGTCTTCACAGCATCATCACTACATCATCACAGCATCATCACTGCGTCATCAGAGCATCATCACAAAATCATCACAGCGTCATTACTGCATCATCACTGCATCATCACAGCGTCATCACCGCATCATCACTGCATTGTCACAACATCATGGCGTCATAATAACTGCATCATAACAGCATGATCAAAGCATCATCACAGCGTCATCACAGCGTCATAACTGCATAAACACTGCATCATCAAAGAACCATCACAGCATCATCACAGCGTCATAACAGCATCATCAGAGCATCATCACATCGTCATCACATCGTCATCAAAGAATCTTCACAGCATCATCGCTATGTCATCATAGCATCATCATAATATTATCACAGCTTCATCACAGCGTCATAACAACATCATCACTGCATCATCACAGCATCATCATTATTGCATCATGACTGCATCATTACAGCATCATCAGAGCAGAATCAGTGCGTCGTCACAGCATCATTACTGCATCACCACATCATCACTGTGTTATCGCAGCGTCATCACAGCATCATCACAACATCATCACAGAATCATCACAGCATCATTGCAGCATCATCACATCATCATCACAGCGTCATCACAACATCATCGTAGCATCATCATGCATCATCACAGCATCATTACTGCATCATCACAGCATCATCACAGCATCATCACTGCATCATCACTGCATCATCACGGCATCGTTACAGCATCATCACGGCATCGTTACAGCATCGTCATATCATCATAACTGCATCATCACAACAACATAACAAAATCATCAAAGCATCATCACAGCATCATCACCGCGTCATCACAGCGTCATAACTGCATCGTCACTGCATCTAAACTGCATCATCAAAAAATCATCACTGCATCACATCATAATCACAACATCATCAAAGCGTCATCACAGCATCATCACTGCGTTATCACAGCATCATCTCAGCATCATCACAGTATCATTACTGCTTATTCACTGCATCATCACAACATCATCACAGCGTCATTACAGTGTCATAAATGCATCATCACAGTGTCATCAAAGCGTCCTAACTGCATAATCACTGCATCATCGCAGCTTCAACACAGCATCATGACAGCGTCATCACAGCATCAAAAATGCATAATCACTTCATCCTCACATCATCATCATAGCATCATAGCTGCATAATCATAGAGTCATCACAGCATCATCACTACATCATCAAATTGTCATCACTGTATCATCACAGCATCATCATAGCATCATCACTGCATAATCACAGTGTCATAACAGCATCATTACAACACCATGACTACGTCATCACAGCATCACGACAGCGTCATTACAGTGTCATCACAGCATCATCACTGCATTATCACAACATCATCACAACATCATCACTGCGTCATCAGAGCGTCATCACTACATAATCACTTCTTACTCAGTGAATCATCACTGCATCATCACATCATCACAGCATCATCTCAGCATAATCACAGTATCATCACAGCGTCATCACTACATCATCAATGCATCATCACTGCATCATCACAGCATCATCACTGCATCATCACAGCATCATCAGAGCATCATCGCAGCATCATCACAACATCATCACAGAGTCATCACAGCATCATCACTGCATAATCACTGCATCATCACAGCATCCTCACAGCATCAATACAGCGTCATCACAACGTCAACAATGCATCATTACAGCATCATCTCAGTATAGTCACAGCATAATCACTGCATAATCACTGCATCATCATATCGTCATCACTGCATCATCACTGCATCATCACAGCACCATCACAGCATCATTACTGCAGAATCACTGCATCATCACAGCATCATAGCTGCATAATCACAGCATCATCACATCATCATCGCATAGTCATCACAGCGTCATCACTGCATCATCACAGCATCATCACAGCATCATTACTGCAGAATCACTGCATCATCACAGCATCCTCACAGCAACATCGCAGCATCATCACAGCATCATCGCATCATCATCACAGTGTCATGACAGCATCATCACTGCATAATCACCGCATAATCACAGCATCATCACAGCATAATCACAGTATCATCACAGCGTCATCACTACATCATCACTGCATCATCTCAGCATCATCACTGCGTCATCACAGCATCATCACATCATCATCTCAGCATCATTACTGCTTACTCACTGCATCATCATAGCATCATCACATCATCATCACAACATCATCAGTTTCATGTCAGCATCATCACTGCATAATCACTGCATCATCACAGCATCCTCACAGCATCAACACAGCGTCATCACAGCGTCATCAATGCATCATTACAGCATCATCTCAGTATAGTCACAGAATTATTACAGCATAATCACTGCATCATCATATCATCACTGCATCATCACTGCATCATCACTGCATCATCACAGCACCATCACAGCATCATTACTTCAGAATCACTGCATCATCACAGCATCCTCACAGCAACATCGCAGCATCATCACAGCATCATCACACTGTCATGACAGCATCATCACTGCATAATCACTGCATAATCTCCGCATAATCACAGCATCATCACATCATCATCACAATATCATCACAGCGTCATCACTACACATCACTGCATCATCACTACATCATCACAGCATCATCACTTCGTCATCATCAGAGCATCATCACAGCATCATCACTGCATCCTCACTGCATCATGAGTGCATCATCATCACAGCATCATAACTGCATCATCAAAGCATCATCTCGGCATAATCACAATGTCATAAATACATCATCACTCCATCATCACAGCATTATCACATCATCATCACAACGTTTTCAGTGTCATCACAGCATCATAACAACGTCATCAAACTGTCATCACAGCATCATCACCAAATCATCACAGAATCATCACAGCATCATTACTGCATCATCACAGCATCTTTGCATCGTCATCAGAGCATCACCACTGCATCATCACATCATCATCTCAGCATCATCACAGCATCATTACTGCTTACTCACTGCATCATCACAGCGTCATGACAGTGTCATCACTGCATCATAACATCATAGCTTCATCATCAGAACATTATCACAGCATCATCACTGCATCATCACATCATCATTATAGCATCTTCACTGTCATCAATACATCATCACAGCATCATCACGTCATTATCACAGCACCATCAGTGTCATCTCAGCATCATCACTGCATCATGACTGCATCATAGCAGCATAATCACAGCATCATCACAGAATCATCACAGCATCATCATAAGGTCATCACAGCATCATCACTACGTCATCAAATTGTAATCACAGCATCATCACAGTGTCCTCACTGAATCATCACTGCACCATCACTGCAACATCACAGCATCATCTCAGCATCATCATGGCATCATTACTGCATCATCACTGCTTACTCACTGCATCATCACAGCATCATCTCAGCATCATCACAGAATCATTTCTGCATAATCATTGCATTTTCACAGCGTCATCACAGTATCATCACTGCATCATCACAGTGTCATCACAGCATCATCAAAGCATCACGACAGCGTCATCTCACCATCACGACAGCGTCATCAAAGCATCATCACTGCATCATAACAACATCATCTCAGCATCATCACAGAATCATTTCTGCATAATCACTGCATCATCATAGTGTCATCACAGTATATTCACTGCATCATCACATCATCACAGTGTCATCACAGAATCATCACTGAATCATCCAAGCATCATCCAAGCATCATCACAGCACCACCAATGCATCATCACAGTATCATCACTGCATAATCACTGCATCATCACTGCATCATCACATCATCAACACTGCATCATTGCTGCATCATCACATCATTGTCACAGTATCATCAAAATATCATCACAGCATCATCACACCATCATAACAACATCATCACAGCGTCATCACAGTATCGTAAATGCATCATCACAGAATCATCACTGAATCATCATAGCATCTTCATATCATCATCACAATATCATCACAGCATCATCACTGCATCATCACAGCATCATCACTGCATAATCACTGCATCATCACCACATCATCACAGCATCATCACTGCATAATCACTGCATCATCACAGCATCATCACATCGTCATCAAAACATCATTACAAGTATCAACACAACATAATCACAGTGTCATCACAGCATCATCATTGCATCCTTACTGCATGATCACAGCATCTCCGCATCGTAATCACATCATCATCACTGACTCCTCACTGAATCATCACTGTACCATCACTGCATCATCAGAGCATAATCTGAGCATAATCTCAGCATAATCACAGCATCATCACAGAATCATCACAGCATCATTACTGCATCATCACAGCATCTTTGCATCGTCATCAGAGCATCACCACTGCATCATCACTACATCATCACATCATCATCACAGCATTTTAGCTACATAATCACAGAATCATCATAGCGTAACGACAGCATCATCACAACATCATTACAGCATCATCACAGCGTCATCGTAACATCATGACTGTATCATCACAGCATCATCACAGCATCACCACAGCGTCATCACTGCATCATCACAGCATCATCACAGCATCATCACGGCATCGTTACAGCATCGTCATATCATCATAACTGCATCATCACAACAACATAACAAAATCATCAAAGCATCGTCACAGCATCATCACCGCGTCATCACAGCATCATAACTGCATCGTCACTGCATCTAAACTGCATCATCACAAAATCATCACAGCTTCATCACTGCAGCATCACAGCATCATCAAAGCATCATCGCAGCATCATCACATCATCATCACTGCATCATCACAGAATCATTACTGTTTACTCACTGCGGCATCACAGCATTATCACGGTGTCATAACTGCATCATCACTGCACCATTACTGCATCATCACAGTGTCATCTCAGCATCATCACAGCATCATTACTGCCTAATCATTGCATTATCACAACGTCATCACAGTATCATCAGTGCATCATCACAGCATCATTACTGCATCATCACATCATCATCACAGAATCACGATAGTGTCATCACAGCGTCATCACTGCATCATCACAGCGTCATCTCAGCATCATCAGAGACTCATCACAGCGTCATCACTGCATCATCACTGCATCACCACAGTATCATCACAGCATCATCACAAAATTATAAGAGCGTCATCACAGCGTTATTACTGCATCATCACAGCATCAATAGAGCATCATCACAGCGTCATCACAGCGTTATCACAGCGTCATCACAGCATCACGACATCATCATCACAGCTTCACGACAGTGTCATGAGAGCGTCTTCACAGCATCATCACTACATCATCACAGCATCATCACTGCGTCATCAGAGCATCATCACAAAATCATCACAGCGTCATTACTGCATCATCACTGCATCATCACAGCGTCATCACCGCATCATCACTGCATTGTCACAACATCATGGCGTCATAATAACTGCATCATAACAGCATGATCAAAGCATCATCACAGCGTCATCACAGCGTCATAACTGCATAAACACTGCATCATCAAAGAACCATCACAGCATCATCACAGCGTCATAACAGCATCATCAGAGCATCATCACATCGTCATCACATCGTCATCAAAGAATCTTCACAGCATCATCGCTATGTCGTCATAGCATCATCATAATATTATCACAGCTTCATCACAGCGTCATAACAACATCATCACTGCATCATCACAGCATCATCATTATTGCATCATGACTGCATCATTACAGCATCATCAGAGCAGAATCAGTGCGTCGTCACAGCATCATTACTGCATCACCACATCATCACTGTGTTATCGCAGCGTCATCACAGCATCATCACAGAATCATCACAGCATCATTGCAGCATCATCACATCATCATCACAGCATCATCACAACATCATCGTAGCATCATCATGCATCATCACAGCATCATTACTGCATCATCACAGCATCATCACAGCATCATCACTGCATCATCACGGCATCGTTACAGCATCGTCATATCATCATAACTGCATCATCACAACAACATAACAAAATCATCACAGCATCATCACCGCGTCATCACAGCGTCATAACTGCATCGTCACTGCATCTAAACTGCATCATCAAAAAATCATCACTGCATCACATCATAATCACAACATCATCAAAGCGTCATCACAGCATCATCACTGCGTTATCACAGCATCATCTCAGCATCATCACAGTATCATTACTGCTTATTCACTGCATCATCACAACATCATCACAGCGTCATTACAGTGTCATAAATGCATCATCACAGTGTCATCAAAGCGTCCTAACTGCATAATCACTGCATCATCGCAGCTTCATCACAGCATCATGACAGCGTCATCACAGCATCAAAAATGCATAATCACTTCATCCTCACATCATCATCATAGCATCATAGCTGCATAATCATAGAGTCATCACAGCATCATCACTACATCATCAAATTGTCATCACTGTATCATCACAGCATCATCATAGCATCATCACTGCATAATCACAGTGTCATAACAGCATCATTACAACACCATGACTACGTCATCACAGCATCACGACAGCGTCATTACAGTGTCATCACAGCATCATCACTGCATTATCACAACATCATCACAACATCATCACTGCGTCATCAGAGCGTCATCACTACATAATCACTTCTTACTCAGTGAATCATCACTGCATCATCACATCATCACAGCATCATCTCAGCATAATCACAGTATCATCACAGCGTCATCACTACATCATCACTGCATCATCACTGCATCATCACAGCATCATCACTGCATCATCACAGCATCATCAGAGCATCATCACAGCATCATCACAACATCATCACAGAGTCATCACAGCATCATCACTGCATAATCACTGCATCATCACAGCATCCTCACAGCATCAATACAGCGTCATCACAACGTCAACAATGCATCATCACAGCATCATCACTGCATAATCACTGCATCATCATATCGTCATCACTGCATCATCACTGCATCATCACAGCACCATCACAGCATCATTACTTCAGAATCACTGCATCATCACAGCATCATAGCTGCATAATCACAGCATCATCACATCATCATCGCATAGTCATCACAGGGTCATCACTGCATCATCACAGCATCATCACAGCATCATTACTGCAGAATCACTGCATCATCACAGCATCCTCACAGCAACATCGCAGCATCATCACAACATCATCGCATCATCATCACAGTGTCATGACAGCATCATCACTGCATAATCACCGCATAATCACAGCATCATCACAGCATAATCACAGTATCATCACAGCGTCATCACTACATCATCACAGAATCATCACTGCGTCATCACAGCATCATCAGAGCATCATCACAGCATCATCAGAGCATCATCACAGCATCATCACATCATCATCTCAGCATCATTACTGCTTACTCACTGCATCATCAGAGCATCATCACATCATCATCACAACATCATCAGTTTCATGTCAGCATCATCACTGCATCATCACAGCACCATCACAGCATCATTACTTCAGAATCACTGCATCATCACAGCATCCTCACAGCAACATCGCAGCATCATCACAGCATCATCACACTGTCATGACAGCATCATCACTGCATAATCACTGCATAATCTCCGCATAATCACAGCATCATCACATCATCATCACAATATCATCACAGCGTCATCACTACACATCACTGCATCATCACTACATCATCACAGCATCATCACTTCGTCATCATCAGAGCATCATCACAGCATCATCACTGCATCCTCACTGCATCATGAGTGCATCATCATCACAGCATCATAACTGCATCATCAAAGCATCATCTCGGCATAATCACAATGTCATAAATACATCATCACTCCATCATCACAGCATTATCACATCATCATCACAACGTTTTCAGTGTCATCACAGCATCATAACAACGTCATCAAACTGTCATCACAGCATCATCACCAAATCATCACAGAATCATCACAGCATCATTACTGCATCATCACAGCATCTTTGCATCGTCATCAGAGCATCACCACTGCATCATCACATCATCATCTCAGCATCATCACAGCATCATTACTGCTTACTCACTGCATCATCACAGCGTCATGACAGTGTCATCACTGCATCATAACATCATAGCTTCATCATCAGAACATTATCACAGCATCATCACTGCATCATCACATCATCATTATAGCATCTTCACTGTCATCAATACATCATCACAGCATCATCACATCATTATCACAGCATCATCAGTGTCATCTCAGCATCATCACTGCATCATGACTGCATCATAGCAGCATAATCACAGCATCATCACAGAATCATCACAGCATCATCATAAGGTCATCACAGCATCATCACTACGTCATCAAATTGTAATCACAGCATCATCACAGTGTCCTCACTGAATCATCACTGCACCATCACTGCAACATCACAGCATCATCTCAGCATCATCATGGCATCATTACTGCATCATCACTGCTTACTCACTGCATCATCACAGCATCATCTCAGCATCATCACAGAATCATTTCTGCATAATCATTGCATTTTCACAGCGTCATCACAGTATCATCACTGCATCATCACAGTGTCATCACAGCATCATCAAAGCATCACGACAGCGTCATCTCACCATCACGACAGCGTCATCAAAGCATCATCACTGCATCAGAACAACATCATCTCAGCATCATCACAGAATCATTTCTGCATAATCACTGCATCATCATAGTGTCATCACAGTATATTCACTGCATCATCACATCATCACAGTGTCATCACAGAATCATCACTGAATCATCCAAGCATCATCCAAGCATCATCACAGCACCACCAATGCATCATCACAGTATCATCACTGCATAATCACTGCATCATCACCGCATCATCACATCATCAACACTGCATCATTGCTGCATCATCACATCATTGTCACAGTATCATCAAAATATCATCACAGCATCATCACACCATCATAACAACATCATCACAGCGTCATCACAGTATCGTAAATGCATCATCACAGAATCATCACTGAATCATCATAGCATCTTCATATCATCATCACAATATCATCACAGCATCATCACTGCATCATCACAGCATCATCACTGCATAATCACTGCATCATCACCACATCATCACAGCATCATCACTGCATAATCACTGCATCATCACAGCATCATCACATCGTCATCAAAACATCATTACAAGTATCAACACAACATAATCACAGTGTCATCACAGCATCATCATTGCATCCTTACTGCATGATCACAGCATCTCCGCATCGTAATCACATCATCATCACTGACTC
Organism: Clangula hyemalis; assembly: GCA_963989345.1. Next base: position 110,464 of record CAXDIO010000151.1, read on the forward strand.
CTCACTGAATCATCACTGTACCATCACTGCATCATCAGAGCATAATCTGAGCATAATCTCAGCATAATCACAGCATCATCACAGAATCATCACAGCATCATTACTGCATCATCACAGCATCTTTGCATCGTCATCAGAGCATCACCACTGCATCATCACTACATCATCACATCATCATCACAGCATTTTAGCTACATAATCACAGAATCATCATAGCGTAACGACAGCATCATCACAACATCATTACAGCATCATCACAGCGTCATCGTAACATCATGACTGTATCATCACAGCATCATCACAGCATCACCGCAGCGTCATCACTGCATCATCACAGCATCATCACAGCATCATCACGGCATCGTTACAGCATCGTCATATCATCATAACTGCATCATCACAACAACATAACAAAATCATCAAAGCATCGTCACAGCATCATCACCGCGTCATCACAGCGTCATAAGTGCATCGTCACTGCATCTAAACTGCATCATCACAAAATCATCACAGCTTCATCACTGCAGCATCACAGCATCATCAAAGCATCATCGCAGCATCATCACATCATCATCACTGCATCATCACAGAATCATTACTGTTTACTCACTGCGGCATCACAGCATTATCATGGTGTCATAACTGCATCATCACTGCACCATTACTGCATCATCACAGTGTCATCTCAGCATCATCACAGCATCATTACTGCCTAATCATTGCATTATCACAACGTCATCACAGTATCATCAGTGCATCATCACAGCATCATTACTGCATCATCACATCATCATCACAGAATCACGATAGTGTCATCACAGCGTCATCACTGCATCATCACAGCGTCATCTCAGCATCATCAGAGACTCATCACAGCGTCATCACTGCATCATCACTGCATCACCACAGTATCATCACAGCATCATCACAAAATTATAAGAGCGTCATCACAGCGTTATTACTGCATCATCACAGCATCAATAGAGCATCATCACAGCGTCATCACAGCGTTATCACAGCGTCATCACAGCATCACGACATCATCATCACAGCTTCACGACAGTGTCATGAGAGCGTCTTCACAGCATCATCACTACATCATCACAGCATCATCACTGCGTCATCAGAGCATCATCACAAAATCATCACAGCGTCATTACTGCATCATCACTGCATCATCACAGCGTCATCACCGCATCATCACTGCATTGTCACAACATCATGGCGTCATAATAACTGCATCATAACAGCATGATCAAAGCATCATCACAGCGTCATCACAGCGTCATAACTGCATAAACACTGCATCATCAAAGAACCATCACAGCATCATCACAGCGTCATAACAGCATCATCAGAGCATCATCACATCGTCATCACATCGTCATCAAAGAATCTTCACAGCATCATCGCTATGTCATCATAGCATCATCATAATATTATCACAGCTTCATCACAGCGTCATAACAACATCATCACTGCATCATCACAGCATCATCATTATTGCATCATGACTGCATCATTACAGCATCATCAGAGCAGAATCAGTGCGTCGTCACAGCATCATTACTGCATCACCACATCATCACTGTGTTATCGCAGCGTCATCACAGCATCATCACAACATCATCACAGAATCATCACAGCATCATTGCAGCATCATCACATCACCATCACAGCATCATCACAACATCATCGTAGCATCATCATGCATCATCACAGCATCATTACTGCATCATCACAGCATCATCACAGCATCATCACTGCATCATCACTGAATAATCACAGCATCATCACTGCATCATCACGGCATCGTTACAGCATCGTCATATCATCATAACTGCATCATCACAACAACATAACAAAATCATCACAGCATCATCACCGCGTCATCACAGCGTCATAACTGCATCGTCACTGCATCTAAACTGCATCATCAAAAAATCATCACTGCATCACATCATAATCACAACATCATCAAAGCGTCATCACAGCATCATCACTGCGTTATCACAGCATCATCTCAGCATCATCACAGTATCATTACTGCTTATTCACTGCATCATCACAACATCATCACAGCGTCATTACAGTGTCATAAATGCATCATCACAGTGTCATCAAAGCGTCCTAACTGCATAATCACTGCATCATCGCAGCTTCATCACAGCATCATGACAGCGTCATCACAGCATCAAAAATGCATAATCACTTCATCCTCACATCATCATCATAGCATCATAGCTGCATAATCATAGAGTCATCACAGCATCATCACTACATCATCAAATTGTCATCACTGTATCATCACAGCATCATCATAGCATCATCACTGCATAATCACAGTGTCATAACAGCATCATTACAACACCATGACTACGTCATCACAGCATCACGACAGCGTCATTACAGTGTCATCACAGCATCATCACTGCATTATCACAACATCATCACAACATCATCACTGCGTCATCAGAGCGTCATCACTACATAATCACTTCTTACTCAGTGAATCATCACTGCATCATCACATCATCACAGCATCATCTCAGCATAATCACAGTATCATCACAGCGTCATCACTACATCATCAATGCATCATCACTACATCATCACAGCATCATCACTGCATCATCACAGCATCATCAGAGCATCATCACAGCATCATCACAACATCATCACAGAGTCATCACAGCATCATCACTGCATAATCACTGCATCATCACAGCATCCTCACAGCATCAATACAGCGTCATCACAACGTCAACAATGCATCATTACAGCATCATCTCAGTATAGTCACAGCATAATCACTGCATAATCACTGCATCATCATATCGTCATCACTGCATCATCACTGCATCATCACAGCACCATCACAGCATCATTACTGCAGAATCACTGCATCATCACAGCATCATAGCTGCATAATCACAGCATCATCACATCATCATCGCATAGTCATCACAGCGTCATCACTGCATCATCACAGCATCATTACTGCAGAATCACTGCATCATCACAGCATCCTCACAGCAACATCGCAGCATCATCACAGCATCATCGCATCATCATCACAGTGTCATGACAGCATCATCACTGCATAATCACCGCATAATCACAGCATCATCACAGCATAATCACAGTATCATCACAGCGTCATCACTACATCATCACTGCATCATCACAGAATCATCACTGCGTCATCACAGCATCATCAGAGCATCATCACAGCATCATCACATCATCATCTCAGCATCATTACTGCTTACTCTCTGCATCATCATAGCATCATCACATCATCATCACAACATCATCAGTTTCATGTCAGCATCATCACTGCATAATCACTGCATCATCACAGCATCCTCACAGCATCAACACAGCGTCATCACAGTGTCATCAATGCATCATTACAGCATCATCTCAGTATAGTCACAGAATTATTACAGCATAATCACTGCATCATCATATCATCACTGCATCATCACTGCATCATCACAGCACCATCACAGCATCATTACTTCAGAATCACTGCATCATCACAGCATCCTCACAGCAACATCGCAGCATCATCACAGCATCATCACACTGTCATGACAGCATCATCACTGCATAATCACTGCATAATCTCCGCATAATCACAGCATCATCACATCATCATCACAATATCATCACAGCGTCATCACTACACATCACTGCATCATCACAGCATCATCACTTCGTCATCATCAGAGCATCATCACAGCATCATCACTGCATCCTCACTGCATCATGAGTGCATCATCATCACAGCATCATAACTGCATCATCAAAGCATCATCTCGGCATAATCACAATGTCATAAATACATCATCACTCCATCATCACAGCATTATCACATCATCATCACAACGTTTTCAGTGTCATCACAGCATCATAACAACGTCATCAAACTGTCATCACAGCATCATCACCAAATCATCACAGAATCATCACAGCATCATTACTGCATCATCACAGCATCTTTGCATCGTCATCAGAGCATCACCACTGCATCATCACATCATCATCTCAGCATCATCACAGCATCATTACTGCTTACTCACTGCATCATCACAGCGTCATGACAGTGTCATCACTGCATCATAACATCATAGCTTCATCATCAGAACATTATCACAGCATCATCACTGCATCATCACATCATCATTATAGCATCTTCACTGTCATCAATACATCATCACAGCATCATCACATCATTATCACAGCATCATCAGTGTCATCTCAGCATCATCACTGCATCATGACTGCATCATAGCAGCATAATCACAGCATCATCACAGAATCATCACAGCATCATCATAAGGTCATCACAGCATCATCACTACGTCATCAAATTGTAATCACAGCATCATCACAGTGTCCTCACTGAATCATCACTGCACCATCACTGCAACATCACAGCATCATCTCAGCATCATCATGGCATCATTACTGCATCATCACTGCTTACTCACTGCATCATCACAGCATCATCTCAGCATCATCACAGAATCATTTCTGCATAATCATTGCATTTTCACAGCGTCATCACAGTATCATCACTGCATCATCACAGTGTCATCACAGCATCATCAAAGCATCACGACAGCGTCATCTCACCATCACGACAGCGTCATCAAAGCATCATCACTGCATCATAACAACATCATCTCAGCATCATCACAGAATCATTTCTGCATAATCACTGCATCATCATAGTGTCATCACAGTATATTCACTGCATCATCACATCATCACAGTGTCATCACAGAATCATCACTGAATCATCCAAGCATCATCCAAGCATCATCACAGCACCACCAATGCATCATCACAGTATCATCACTGCATAATCACTGCATCATCACCGCATCATCACTGCATCATCACCGCATCATCACATCATCAACACTGCATCATTGCTGCATCATCACATCATTGTCACAGTATCATCAAAATATCATCACAGCATCATCACACCATCATAACAACATCATCACAGCGTCATCACAGTATCGTAAATGCATCATCACAGAATCATCACTGAATCATCATAGCATCTTCATATCATCATCACAATATCATCACAGCATCATCACTGCATCATCACAGCATCATCACTGCATAATCACTGCATCATCACCACATCATCACAGCATCATCACTGCATAATCACTGCATCATCACAGCATCATCACATCGTCATCAAAACATCATTACAAGTATCAACACAACATAATCACAGTGTCATCACAGCATCATCATTGCATCCTTACTGCATGATCACAGCATCTCCGCATCGTAATCACATCATCATCACTGACTCCTCACTGAATCATCACTGTACCATCACTGCATCATCAGAGCATAATCTGAGCATAATCTCAGCATAATCACAGCATCATCACAGAATCATCACAGCATCATTACTGCATCATCACAGCATCTTTGCATCGTCATCAGAGAATCACCACTGCATCATCACTACATCATCACATCATCATCACAGCATTTTAGCTACATAATCACAGAATCATCATAGCGTAACGACAGCATCATCACAACATCATTACAGCATCATCACAGCGTCATCGTAACATCATGACTGTATCATCACAGCATCATCACAGCATCACCGCAGCGTCATCACTGCATCATCACAGCATCATCACAGCATCATCACGGCATCGTTACAGCATCGTCATATCATCATAACTGCATCATCACAACAACATAACAAAATCATCAAAGCATCGTCACAGCATCATCACCGCGTCATCACAGCGTCATAACTGCATCGTCACTGCATCTAAACTGCATCATCACAAAATCATCACAGCTTCATCACTGCAGCATCACAGCATCATCAAAGCATCATCGCAGCAGCATCACTGCATCATCACAGAATCATTACTGTTTACTCACTGCGGCATCACAGCATTATCACGGTGTCATAACTGCATCATCACTGCACCATTACTGCATCATCACAGTGTCATCTCAGCATCATCACAGCATCATTACTGCCTAATCATTGCATTATCACAACGTCATCACAGTATCATCAGTGCATCATCACAGCATCATTACTGCATCATCACATCATCATCACAGAATCACGATAGTGTCATCACAGCGTCATCACTGCATCATCACAGCGTCATCTCAGCATCATCAGAGACTCATCACAGCGTCATCACTGCATCATCACTGCATCACCACAGTATCATCACAGCATCATCACAAAATTATAAGAGCGTCATCACAGCGTTATTACTGCATCATCACAGCATCAATAGAGCATCATCACAGCGTCATCACAGCGTTATCACAGCGTCATCACAGCATCACGACATCATCATCACAGCTTCACGACAGTGTCATGAGAGCGTCTTCACAGCATCATCACTACATCATCACAGCATCATCACTGCGTCATCAGAGCATCATCACAAAATCATCACAGCGTCATTACTGCATCATCACTGCATCATCACAGCGTCATCACCGCATCATCACTGCGTTGTCACAACATCATGGCGTCATAATAACTGCATCATAACAGCATGATGAAAGCATCATCACAGCGTCATCACAGCGTCATAACTGCATAAACACTGCATCATCAAAGAACCATCACAGCATCATCACAGCGTCATAACAGCATCATCAGAGCATCATCACATCGTCATCACATCGTCATCAAAGAATCTTCACAGCATCATCGCTATGTCATCATAGCATCATCATAATATTATCACAGCTTCATCACAGCGTCATAACAACATCATCACTGCATCATCACAGCATCATCATTATTGCATCATGACTGCATCATTACAGCATCATCAGAGCAGAATCAGTGCGTCGTCACAGCATCATTACTGCATCACCACATCATCACTGTGTTATCGCAGCGTCATCACAGCATTATCACAACATCATCACAGAATCATCACAGCATCATTGCAGCATCATCACAGCATCATCACAGCATCATCACTGCATCATCACTGAATAATCACAGCATCATCACTGCATCATCACGGCATCGTTACAGCATCGTCATATCATCATAACTGCATCATCACAACAACATAACAAAATCATCAAAGCATCATCACAGCATCATCACCGCGTCATCACAGCGTCATAACTGCATCGTCACTGCATCTAAACTGCATCATCACAAAATCATCACTGCATCACATCATAATCACAACATCATCAAAGCGTCATCACAGCATCATCACTGCGTTATCACAGCATCATCTCAGCATCATCACAGTATCATTACTGCTTATTCACTGCATCATCACAACATCATCACAGCGTCATTACAGTGTCATAAATGCATCATCACAGTGTCATCAAAGCGTCCTAACTGCATAATCACTGCATCATCGCAGCTTCATCACAGCACCATGACAGCGTCATCACAGCATCAAAAATGCATAATCACTTCATCCTCACATCATCATCATAGCATCATAGCTGCATAATCATAGAGTCATCACAGCATTATCACTACATCATCAAATTGTCATCACTGTATCATCACAGCATCATCATAGCATCATCACTGCATAATCACAGTGTCATAACAGCATCATTACAACACCATGACTACGTCATCACAGCATCACGACAGCGTCATTACAGTGTCATCACAGCATTATCACTGCATTATCACAACATCATCACAACATCATCACTGCGTCATCAGAGCGTCATCACTACATAATCACTTCTTACTCAGTGAATCATCACTGCATCATCACATCATCACAGCATCATCTCAGCATAATCACAGTATCATCACAGCGTCATCACTACATCATCAATGCATCATCACTGCATCATCACAGCATCATCACTGCATCATCACAGCATCATCAGAGCATCATCACAGCATCATCACAACATCATCACAGAGTCATCACAGCATCATCACTGCATAATCACTGCATCATCACAGCATCCTCACAGCATCAATACAGTGTCATCACAACGTCAACAATGCATCATTACAGCATCATCTCAGTATAGTCACAGCATAATCACTGCATAATCACTGCATCATCATATCGTCATCACTGCATCATCACTGCATCATCACAGCACCATCACAGCATCATTACTGCAGAATCACTGCATCATCACAGCATCATAGCTGCATAATCACAGCATCATCACATCATCATCGCATAGTCATCACAGCGTCATCACTGCATCATCACAGCATCATCACAGCATCATTACTGCAGAATCACTGCATCATCACAGCATCCTCACAGCAACATCGCAGCATCATCACAGCATCATCGCATCATCATCACAGTGTCATGACAGCATCATCACTGCATAATCACCGCATAATCACAGCATCATCACAGCATCATCACAGCGTCATCACTACATCATCACTGCATCATCACAGAATCATCACTGCGTCATCACAGCATCATCAGAGCATCATCACAGCATCATCACATCATCATCTCAGCATCATTACTGCTTACTCTCTGCATCATCATAGCATCATCACATCATCATCACAACATCATCAGTTTCATGTCAGCATCATCACTGCATAATCACTGCATCATCACAGCATCCTCACAGCATCAACACAGCGTCATCACAGCGTCATCAATGCATCATTACAGCATCATCTCAGTATAGTCACAGAATTATTACAGCATAATCACTGCATCATCATATCATCACTGCATCATCACTGCATCATCACAGCACCATCACAGCATCATTACTTCAGAATCACTGCATCATCACAGCATCCTCACAGCAACATCGCAGCATCATCACAGCATCATCACACTGTCATGACAGCATCATCACTGCATAATCACTGCATAATCTCCGCATAATCACAGCATCATCACATCATCATCACAATATCATCACAGCGTCATCACTACACATCACTGCATCATCACTACATCATCACAGCATCATCACTTCGTCATCATCAGAGCATCATCACAGCATCATCACTGCATCCTCACTGCATCATGAGTGCATCATCATCACAGCATCATAACTGCATCATCAAAGCATCATCTCGGCATAATCACAATGTCATAAATACATCATCACTCCATCATCACAGCATTATCACATCATCATCACAACGTTTTCAGTGTCATCACAGCATCATAACAACGTCATCAAACTGTCATCACAGCATCATCACCAAATCATCACAGAATCATCACAGCATCATTACTGCATCATCACAGCATCTTTGCATCGTCATCAGAGCATCACCACTGCATCATCACATCATCATCTCAGCATCATCACAGCATCATTACTGCTTACTCACTGCATCATCACAGCGTCATGACAGTGTCATCACTGCATCATAACATCATAGCTTCATCATCAGAACATTATCACAGCATCATCACTGCATCATCACATCATCATTATAGCATCTTCACTGTCATCAATACATCATCACAGCATCATCACTGCATCATCACAGCATCATCACTGCATAATCACTGCATCATCACCACATCATCACAGCATCATCACTGCATAATCACTGCATCATCACAGCATCATCACATCGTCATCAAAACATCATTACAAGTATCAACACAACATAATCACAGTGTCATCACAGCATCATCATTGCATCCTTACTGCATGATCACAGCATCTCCGCATCGTAATCACATCATCATCACTGACTCCTCACTGAATCATCACTGTACCATCACTGCATCATCAGAGCATAATCTGAGCATAATCTCAGCATAATCACAGCATCATCACAGCATCATTACTGCATCATCACAGCATCTTTGCATCGTCATCAGAGCATCACCACTGCATCATCACTACATCATCACATCATCATCACAGCATTTTAGCTACATAATCACAGAATCATCATAGCGTAACGACAGCATCATCACAACATCATTACAGCATCATCACAGCGTCATCGTAACATCATGACTGTATCATCACAGCATCATCACAGCATCACCGCAGCGTCATCACTGCATCATCACAGCATCATCACAGCATCATCACGGCATCGTTACAGCATCGTCATATCATCATAACTGCATCATCACAACAACATAACAAAACCATCAAAGCATCGTCACAGCATCATCACCGCGTCATCACAGCGTCATAACTGCATCGTCACTGCATCTAAACTGCATCATCACAAAATCATCACAGCTTCATCACTGCAGCATCACAGCATCATCAAAGCATCATCGCAGCATCATCACATCATCATCACTGCATCATCACAGAATCATTACTGTTTACTCACTGCGGCATCACAGCATTATCACGGTGTCATAACTGCATCATCACTGCACCATTACTGCATCATCACAGTGTCATCTCAGCATCATCACAGCATCATTACTGCCTAATCATTGCATTATCACAACGTCATCACAGTATCATCAGTGCATCATCACAGCATCATTACTGCATCATCACATCATCATCACAGAATCACGATAGTGTCATCACAGCGTCATCACTGCATCATCACAGCGTCATCTCAGCATCATCAGAGACTCATCACAGCGTCATCACTGCATCATCACTGCATCACCACAGTATCATCACAGCATCATCACAAAATTATGAGCGTCATCACAGCGTTATTACTGCATCATCACAGCATCAATAGAGCATCATCACAGCTTCACGACAGTGTCATGAGAGCGTCTTCACAGCATCATCACTACATCATCACAGCATCATCACTGCGTCATCAGAGCATCATCACAAAATCATCACAGCGTCATCACAGCATCATCACTGCATCATCACAGCGTCATCACCGCATCATCACTGCATTGTCACAACATCATGGCGTCATAATAACTGCATCATAACAGCATGATCAAAGCATCATCACAGCGTCATCACAGCGTCATAACTGCATAAACACTGCATCATCAAAGAACCATCACAGCATCATCACAGCGTCATAACAGCATCATCAGAGCATCATCACATCGTCATCACATCGTCATCAAAGAATCTTCACAGCATCATCGCTATGTCATCATAGCATCATCATAATATTATCACAGCTTCATCACAGCGTCATAACAACATCATCACTGCATCATCACAGCATCATCATTATTGCATCATGACTGCATCATTACAGCATCATCAGAGCAGAATCAGTGCGTCGTCACAGCATCATTACTGCATCACCACATCACCACTGTGTTATCGCAGCGTCATCACAGCATCATCACAACATCATCACAGAATCATCACAGCATCATTGCAGCATCATCACATCATCATCACAGCGTCATCACAACATCATCGTAGCATCATCATGCATCATCACAGCATCATTACTGCATCATCACAGCATCATCACAGCATCATCACTGCATCATCACTGAATAATCACAGCATCATCACTGCATCATCACGGCATCGTTACAGCATCGTCATATCATCATAACTGCATCATCACAACAACATAACAAAATCATCAAAGCATCATCACAGCATCATCACCGCGTCATCACAGCGTCATAACTGCATCGTCACTGCATCTAAACTGCATCATCAAAAAATCATCACTGCATCACATCATAATCACAACATCATCAAAGCGTCATCACAGCATCATCACTGCTTATTCACTGCATCATCACAACATCATCACAGCGTCATTACAGTGTCATAAATGCATCATCACAGTGTCATCAAAGCGTCCTAACTGCATAATCACTGCATCATCGCAGCTTCATCACAGCATCATGACAGCGTCATCACAGCATCAAAAATGCATAATCACTTCATCCTCACATCATCATCATAGCATCATAGCTGCATAATCATAGAGTCATCACAGCATCATCACTACATCATCAAATTGTCATCACTGTATCATCACAGCATCATCATAGCATCATCACTGCATAATCACAGTGTCATAACAGCATCATTACAACACCATGACTACGTCATCACAGCATCACGACAGCGTCATTACAGTGTCATCACAGCATCATCACTGCATTATCACAACATCATCACAACATCATCACTGCGTCATCAGAGCGTCATCACTACATAATCACTTCTTACTCAGTGAATCATCACTGCATCATCACATCATCACAGCATCATCTCAACATAATCACAGTATCATCACAGCGTCATCACTACATCATCAATGCATCATCACTGCATCATCACAGCATCATCACTGCATCATCACAGCATCATCAGAGCATCATCACAGCATCATCACAACATCATCACAGAGTCATCACAGCATCATCACTGCATAATCACTGCATCATCACAGCATCCTCACAGCATCAATACAGCGTCATCACAACGTCAACAATGCATCATTACAGCATCATCTCAGTATAGTCACAGCATAATCACTGCATAATCACTGCATCATCATATCGTCATCACTGCATCATCACTGCATCATCACAGCACCATCACAGCATCATTACTGCAGAATCACTGCATCATCACAGCATCATAGCTGCATAATCACAGCATCATCACATCATCATCGCATAGTCATCACAGCGTCATCACTGCATCATCACAGCATCATTACTGCAGAATCACTGCATCATCACAGCATCCTCACAGCAACATCGCAGCATCATCACAGCATCATCGCATCATCATCACAGTGTCATGACAGCATCATCACTGCATAATCACCGCATAATCACAGCATCATCACAGCATAATCACAGTATCATCACAGCGTCATCACTACATCATCACTGCATCATCACAGAATCATCACTGCGTCATCACAGCATCATCAGAGCATCATCACAGCATCATCACAGCATAATCACAGTATCATCACAGCATCATCACTACATCATCACTGCATCATCACAGAATCATCACTGCGTCATCACAGCATCATCAGAGCATCATCACAGCATCATCACATCATCATCTCAGCATCATTACTGCTTACTCACTGCCTCATCATAGCATCATCACATCATCATCACAACATCATCAGTTTCATGTCAGCATCATCACTGCATAATCACTGCATCATCACAGCATCCTCACAGCATCAACACAGCGTCATCACAGCGTCATCAATGCATCATTACAGCATCATCTCAGTATAGTCACAGAATTATTACAGCATAATCACTGCATCATCATATCATCACTGCATCATCACTGCATCATCACAGCATCCTCACAGCAACATCGCAGCATCATCACAGCATCATCACACTGTCATGACAGCATCATCACTGCATAATCACTGCATAATCTCCGCATAATCACAGCATCATCACATCATCATCACAATATCATCACAGCGTCATCACTACACATCACTGCATCATCACTACATCATCACAGCATCATCACTTCGTCATCATCGGAGCATCATCACAGCATCATCACTGCATCCTCACTGCATCATGAGTGCATCATCATCACAGCATCATAACTGCATCATCAAAGCATCATCTCGGCATAATCACAATGTCATAAATACATCATCACTCCATCATCACAGCATTATCACATCATCATCACAACGTTTTCAGTGTCATCACAGCATCATAACAACGTCATCAAACTGTCATCACAGCATCATCACCAAATCATCACAGAATCATCACAGCATCATTACTGCATCATCACAGCATCTTTGCATCGTCATCAGAGCATCACCACTGCATCATCACATCATCATCTCAGCATCATCACAGCATCATTACTGCTTACTCACTGCATCATCACAGCGTCATGACAGTGTCATCACTGCATCATAACATCATAGCTTCATCATCAGAACATTATCACAGCATCATCACTGCATCATCACATCATCATTATAGCATCTTCACTGTCATCAATACATCATCACAGCATCATCACGTCATTATCACAGCATCATCAGTGTCATCTCAGCATCATCACTGCATCATGACTGCATCATAGCAGCATAATCACAGCATCATCACAGAATCATCACAGCATCATCATAAGGTCATCACAGCATCATCACTACGTCATCAGATTGTAATCACAGCATCATCACAGTGTCCTCACTGAATCATCACTGCACCATCACTGCACCATCACAGCATCATCTCAGCATCATCATGGCATCATTACTGCATCATCACTGCTTACTCACTGCATCATCACCGCATCATCTCAGCATCATCACAGAATCATTTCTGCATAATCATTGCATTTTCACAGCGTCATCACAGTATCATCACTGCATCATCACAGTGTCATCACAGCATCATCAAAGCATCACGACAGCGTCATCTCACCATCACGACAGCGTCATCAAAGCATCATCACTGCATCATAACAACATCATCTCAGCATCATCACAGAATCATTTCTGCATAATCACTGCATCATCATAGTGTCATCACAGTATATTCACTGCATCATCACATCATCACAGTGTCATCACAGAATCATCACTGAATCATCCAAGCATCATCCAAGCATCATCACAGCACCACCAATGCATCATCACAGTATCATCACTGCATAATCACTGCATCATCACCGCATCATCACTGCATCAACACTGCATCATTGCTGCATCATCACATCATTGTCACAGTATCATCAAAATATCATCACAGCATCATCACACTATCATAACAACATCATCACAGCGTCATCACAGTATCGTAAATGCATCATCACAGAATCATCACTGAATCATCATAGCATCTTCATATCATCATCACAATATCATCACAGCATCATCACTGCATCATCACAGCATCATCACTGCATAATCACTGCATCATCACCACATCATCACAGCATCATCACTGCATAATCACTGCATCATCACAGCATCATCACATCGTCATCAAAACATCATTACAAGTATCAACACAACATAATCACAGTGTCATCACAGCATCATCATTGCATCCTTACTGCATGATCACAGCATCTCCGCATCGTAATCACATCATCATCACTGACTCCTCACTGAATCATCACTGTACCATCACTGCATCATCAGAGCATAATCTGAGCATAATCTCAGCATAATCACAGCATCATCACAGCATCATTACTGCATCATCACAGCATCTTTGCATCGTCATCAGAGCATCACCACTGCATCATCACTACATCATCACATCATCATCACAGCATTTTAGCTACATAATCACAGAATCATCATAGCGTAACGACAGCATCATCACAACATCATTACAGCATCATCACAGCGTCATCGTAACATCATGACTGTATCATCACAGCATCATCACAGCATCACCGCAGCGTCATCACTGCATCATCACAGCATCATCACAGCATCATCACGGCATCGTTACAGCATCGTCATATCATCATAACTGCATCATCACAACAACATAACAAAACCATCAAAGCATCGTCACAGCATCATCACCGCGTCATCACAGCGTCATAACTGCATCGTCACTGCATCTAAACTGCATCATCACAAAATCATCACAGCTTCATCACTGCAGCATCACAGCATCATCAAAGCATCATCGCAGCATCATCACATCATCATCACTGCATCATCACAGAATCATTACTGTTTACTCACTGCGGCATCACAGCATTATCACGGTGTCATAACTGCATCATCACTGCACCATTACTGCATCATCACAGTGTCATCTCAGCATCATCACAGCATCATTACTGCCTAATCATTGCATTATCACAACGTCATCACAGTATCATCAGTGCATCATCACAGCATCATTACTGCATCATCACATCATCATCACAGAATCACGATAGTGTCATCACAGCGTCATCACTGCATCATCACAGCGTCATCTCAGCATCATCAGAGACTCATCACAGCGTCATCACTGCATCATCACTGCATCACCACAGTATCATCACAGCATCATCACAAAATTATAAGAGCGTCATCACAGCGTTATTACTGCATCATCACAGCATCAATAGAGCATCATCACAGCGTCATCACAGCGTTATCACAGCGTCATCACAGCATCATCACAGCATCGCGACATCATCATCACAGCTTCACGACAGTGTCATGAGAGCGTCTTCACAGCATCATCACTACATCATCACAGCATCATCACTGCGTCATCAGAGCATCATCACAAAATCATCACAGCGTCATTACTGCATCATCACTGCATCATCACAGCGTCATCACCGCATCATCACTGCATTGTCACAACATCATGGCGTCATAATAACTGCATCATAACAGCATGATCAAAGCATCATCACAGCGTCATCACAGCGTCATAACTGCATAAACACTGCATCATCAAAGAACCATCACAGCATCATCACAGCGTCATAACAGCATCATCAGAGCATCATCACATCGTCATCACATCGTCATCAAAGAATATTCACAGCATCATCGCTATGTCATCATAGCATCATCATAATATTATCACAGCTTCATCACAGCGTCATAACAACATCATCACTGCATCATCACAGCATCATCATTATTGCATCATGACTGCATCATTACAGCATCATCAGAGCAGAATCAGTGCGTCGTCACAGCATCATTACTGCATCACCACATCATCACTGTGTTATCGCAGCGTCATCACAGCATCATCACAACATCATCACAGAATCATCACAGCATCATTGCAGCATCATCACATCATCATCACAGCGTCATCACAACATCATCGTAGCATCATCATGCATCATCACAGCATCATTACTGCATCATCACTGCATCATCACAGCATCATCACTGCATCATCACTGCATCATCACGGCATCGTTACAGCATCATCACGGCATCGTTACAGCATCGTCATATCATCATAACTGCATCATCACAACAACATAACAAAATCATCAAAGCATCATCACAGCATCATCACCGCGTCATCACAGCGTCATAACTGCATCGTCACTGCATCTAAACTGCATCATCACAAAATCATCACTGCATCACATCATAATCACAACATCATCAAAGCGTCATCACAGCATCATCACTGCGTTATCACAGCATCATCTCAGCATCATCACAGTATCATTACTGCTTATTCACTGCATCATCACAACATCATCACAGCGTCATTACAGTGTCATAAATGCATCATCACAGTGTCATCAAAGCGTCCTAACTGCATAATCACTGCATCATCGCAGCTTCATCACAGCATCATGACAGCGTCATCACAGCATCAAAAATGCATAATCACTTCATCCTCACATCATCATCATAGCATCATAGCTGCATAATCATAGAGTCATCACAGCATCATCACTACATCATCAAATTGTCATCACTGTATCATCACAGCATCATCATAGCATCATCACTGCATAATCACAGTGTCATCACAGCATCATTACAACACCATGACTACGTCATCACAGCATCACGACAGCGTCATTACAGTGTCATCACAGCATCATCACTGCATTATCACAACATCATCACAACATCATCACTGCGTCATCAGAGCGTCATCACTACATAATCACTTCTTACTCAGTGAATCATCACTGCATCATCACATCATCACAGCATCATCTCAGCATAATCACAGTATCATCACAGCGTCATCACTACATCATCACTGCATCATCACTGCATCATCACTGCATCATCACAGCATCATCAGAGCATCATCACAGCATCATCACAACATCATCACAGAGTCATCACAGCATCATCACTGCATAATCACTGCATCATCACAGCATCCTCACAGCATCAATACAGCGTCATCACAACGTCAACAATGCATCATTACAGCATCATCTCAGTATAGTCACAGCATAATCACTGCATAATCACTGCATCATCATATCGTCATCACTGCATCATCACTGCATCATCACAGCACCATCACAGCATCATTACTGCAGAATCACTGCATCATCACAGCATCATAGCTGCATAATCACAGCATCATCACATCATCATCGCATAGTCATCACAGCGTCATCACTGCATCATCACAGCATCATCACAGCATCATTACTGCAGAATCACTGCATCATCACAGCATCCTCACAGCAACATCGCAGCATCATCACAGCATCATCGCATCATCATCACAACATCATCACAGTGTCATGACAGCATCATCACTGCATAATCACCGCATAATCACAGCATCATCACAGCATAATCACAGTATCATCACAGCGTCATCACTACATCATCACTGCATCATCACAGAATCATCACTGCGTCATCACAGCATCATCAGAGCATCATCACAGCATCATCAGAGCATCGTCACAGCATCATCACAGCATCATCACATCATCATCTCAGCATCATTACTGCTTACTCACTGCTTCATCATAGCATCATCACATCATCATCACAACATCATCAGTTTCATGTCAGCATCATCACTGCATAATCACTGCATCATCACAGCATCCTCACAGCATCATTACTTCAGAATCACTGCATCATCACAGCATCCTCACAGCATCATTACTTCAGAATCACTGCATCATCACAGCATCCTCACAGCAACATCGCAGCATCATCACAGCATCATCACACTGTCATGACAGCATCATCACTGCATAATCACTGCATAATCTCCGCATAATCACAGCATCATCACATCATCATCACAATATCATCACAGCGTCATCACTACACATCACTGCATCATCACTACAACATCACAGCATCATCACTTCGTCATCATCAGAGCATCATCACAGCATCATCACTGCATCCTCACTGCATCATGAGTGCATCATCATCACAGCATCATAACTGCATCATCAAAGCATCATCTCGGCATAATCACAATGTCATAAATACATCATCACTCCATCATCACAGCATTATCACATCATCATCACAACGTTTTCAGTGTCATCACAGCATCATAACAACGTCATCAAACTGTCATCACAGCATCATCACCAAATCATCACAGAATCATCACAGCATCATTACTGCATCATCACAGCATCTTTGCATCGTCATCAGAGCATCACCACTGCATCATCACATCATCATCTCAGCATCATTATGGCATCATTACTGCATCATCACTGCTTACTCACTGCATCATCACAGCATCATCTCAGCATCATCACAGAATCATTTCTGCATAATCATTGCATTTTCACAGCGTCATCACAGTATCATCACTGCATCATCACAGTGTCATCACAGCATCATCAAAGCATCACGACAGCGTCATCTCACCATCACGACAGCGTCATCAAAGCATCATCACTGCATCAGAACAACATCATCTCAGCATCATCACAGAATCATTTCTGCATAATCACTGCATCATCATAGTGTCATCACAGTATATTCACTGCATCATCACATCATCACAGTGTCATCACAGAATCATCACTGAATCATCCAAGCATCATCCAAGCATCATCACAGCACCACCAATGCATCATCACAGTATCATCACTGCATAATCACTGCATCATCACCGCATCATCACTGCATCAACACTGCATCATTGCTGCATCATCACATCATTGTCACAGTATCATCAAAATATCATCACAGCATCATCACACCATCATAACAACATCATCACAGCGTCATCACAGTATCGTAAATGCATCATCACAGAATCATCACTGAATCATCATAGCATCTTCATATCATCATCACAATATCATCACAGCATCATCACTGCATCATCACAGCATCATCACTGCATAATCACTGCATCATCACCACATCATCACAGCATCATCACTGCATAATCACTGCATCATCACAGCATCATCACATCGTCATCAAAACATCATTACAAGTATCAACACAACATAATCACAGTGTCATCACAGCATCATCATTGCATCCTTACTGCATGATCACAGCATCTCCGCATCGTAATCACATCATCATCACTGACTCCTCACTGAATCATCACTGTACCATCACTGCATCATCAGAGCATAATCTGAGCATAATCTCAGCATAATCACAGCATCATCACAGAATCATCACAGCATCATTACTGCATCATCACAGCATCTTTGCATCGTCATCAGAGCATCACCACTGCATCATCACTACATCATCACATCATCATCACAGCATTTTAGCTACATAATCACAGAATCATCATAGCGTAACGACAGCATCATCACAACATCATTACAGCATCATCACAGCGTCATCGTAACATCATGACTGTATCATCACAGCATCATCACAGCATCACCGCAGCGTCATCACTGCATCATCACAGCATCATCACAGCATCATCACGGCATCGTTACAGCATCGTCATATCATCATAACTGCATCATCACAACAACATAACAAAATCATCACAGCATCGTCACCGCGTCATCACAGCGTCATAACTGCATCGTCACTGCATCTAAACTGCATCATCAAAAAATCATCACTGCATCACATCATAATCACAACATCATCAAAGCGTCATCACAGCATCATCACTGCGTTATCACAGCATCATCTCAGCATCATCACAGTATCATTACTGCTTATTCACTGCATCATCACAACATCATCACAGCGTCATTACAGTGTCATAAATGCATCATCACAGTGTCATCAAAGCGTCCTAACTGCATAATCACTGCATCATCGCAGCTTCATCACAGCATCATGACAGCGTCATCACAGCATCAAAAATGCATAATCACTTCATCCTCACATCATCATCATAGCATCATAGCTGCATAATCATAGAGTCATCACAGCATCATCACTACATCATCAAATTGTCATCACTGTATCATCACAGCATCATCATAGCATCATCACTGCATAATCACAGTGTCATAACAGCATCATTACAACACCATGACTACGTCATCACAGCATCACGACAGCGTCATTACAGTGTCATCACAGCATCATCACTGCATTATCACAACATCATCACAACATCATCACTGCGTCATCAGAGCGTCATCACTACATAATCACTTCTTACTCAGTGAATCATCACTGCATCATCACATCATCACAGCATCATCTCAGCATAATCACAGTATCATCACAGCGTCATCACTACATCATCAATGCATCATCACTACATCATCACAGCATCATCACTGCATCATCACAGCATCATCAGAGCATCATCACAGCATCATCACAACATCATCACAGAGTCATCACAGCATCATCACTGCATAATCACTGCATCATCACAGCATCCTCACAGCATCAATACAGCGTCATCACAACGTCAACAATGCATCATTACAGCATCATCTCAGTATAGTCACAGCATAATCACTGCATAATCACTGCATCATCATATCGTCATCACTGCATCATCACTGCATCATCACAGCACCATCACAGCATCATTACGGCAGAATCACTGCATCATCACAGCATCATAGCTGCATAATCACAGCATCATCACATCATCATCGCATAGTCATCACAGCGTCATCACTGCATCATCACAGCATCATTACTGCAGAATCACTGCATCATCACAGCATCCTCACAGCAACATCGCAGCATCATCACAGCATCATCGCATCATCATCACAGTGTCATGACAGCATCATCACTGCATAATCACCGCATAATCACAGCATCATCACAGCATAATCACAGTATCATCACAGCGTCATCACTACATCATCACTGCATCATCACAGAATCATCACTGCGTCATCACAGCATCATCAGAGCATCATCACAGCATCATCACATCATCATCTCAGCATCATTACTGCTTACTCTCTGCATCATCATAGCATCATCACATCATCATCACAACATCATCAGTTTCATGTCAGCATCATCACTGCATAATCACTGCATCATCACAGCATCCTCACAGCATCAACACAGCGTCATCACAGTGTCATCAATGCATCATTACAGCATCATCTCAGTATAGTCACAGAATTATTACAGCATAATCACTGCATCATCATATCATCACTGCATCATCACTGCATCATCACAGCACCATCACAGCATCATTACTTCAGAATCACTGCATCATCACAGCATCCTCACAGCAACATCGCAGCATCATCACAGCATCATCACACTGTCATGACAGCATCATCACTGCATAATCACTGCATAATCTCCGCATAATCACAGCATCATCACATCATCATCACAATATCATCACAGCGTCATCACTACACATCACTGCATCATCACAGCATCATCACTTCGTCATCATCAGAGCATCATCACAGCATCATCACTGCATCCTCACTGCATCATGAGTGCATCATCATCACAGCATCATAACTGCATCATCAAAGCATCATCTCGGCATAATCACAATGTCATAAATACATCATCACTCCATCATCACAGCATTATCACATCATCATCACAACGTTTTCAGTGTCATCACAGCATCATAACAACGTCATCAAACTGTCATCACAGCATCATCACCAAATCATCACAGAATCATCACAGCATCATTACTGCATCATCACAGCATCTTTGCATCGTCATCAGAGCATCACCACTGCATCATCACATCATCATCTCAGCATCATCACAGCATCATTACTGCTTACTCACTGCATCATCACAGCGTCATGACAGTGTCATCACTGCATCATAACATCATAGCTTCATCATCAGAACATTATCACAGCATCATCACTGCATCATCACATCATCATTATAGCATCTTCACTGTCATCAATACATCATCACAGCATCATCACATCATTATCACAGCATCATCAGTGTCATCTCAGCATCATCACTGCATCATGACTGCATCATAGCAGCATAATCACAGCATCATCACAGAATCATCACAGCATCATCATAAGGTCATCACAGCATCATCACTACGTCATCAAATTGTAATCACAGCATCATCACAGTGTCCTCACTGAATCATCACTGCACCATCACTGCAACATCACAGCATCATCTCAGCATCATCATGGCATCATTACTGCATCATCACTGCTTACTCACTGCATCATCACAGCATCATCTCAGCATCATCACAGAATCATTTCTGCATAATCATTGCATTTTCACAGCGTCATCACAGTATCATCACTGCATCATCACAGTGTCATCACAGCATCATCAAAGCATCACGACAGCGTCATCTCACCATCACGACAGCGTCATCAAAGCATCATCACTGCATCATAACAACATCATCTCAGCATCATCACAGAATCATTTCTGCATAATCACTGCATCATCATAGTGTCATCACAGTATATTCACTGCATCATCACATCATCACAGTGTCATCACAGAATCATCACTGAATCATCCAAGCATCATCCAAGCATCATCACAGCACCACCAATGCATCATCACAGTATCATCACTGCATAATCACTGCATCATCACCGCATCATCACTGCATCATCACCGCATCATCACATCATCAACACTGCATCATTGCTGCATCATCACATCATTGTCACAGTATCATCAAAATATCATCACAGCATCATCACACCATCATAACAACATCATCACAGCGTCATCACAGTATCGTAAATGCATCATCACAGAATCATCACTGAATCATCATAGCATCTTCATATCATCATCACAATATCATCACAGCATCATCACTGCATCATCACAGCATCATCACTGCATAATCACTGCATCATCACCACATCATCACAGCATCATCACTGCATAATCACTGCATCATCACAGCATCATCACATCGTCATCAAAACATCATTACAAGTATCAACACAACATAATCACAGTGTCATCACAGCATCATCATTGCATCCTTACTGCATGATCACAGCATCTCCGCATCGTAATCACATCATCATCACTGACTCCTCACTGAATCATCACTGTACCATCACTGCATCATCAGAGCATAATCTGAGCATAATCTCAGCATAATCACAGCATCATCACAGAATCATCACAGCATCATTACTGCATCATCACAGCATCTTTGCATCGTCATCAGAGAATCACCACTGCATCATCACTACATCATCACATCATCATCACAGCATTTTAGCTACATAATCACAGAATCATCATAGCGTAACGACAGCATCATCACAACATCATTACAGCATCATCACAGCGTCATCGTAACATCATGACTGTATCATCACAGCATCATCACAGCATCACCGCAGCGTCATCACTGCATCATCACAGCATCATCACAGCATCATCACGGCATCGTTACAGCATCGTCATATCATCATAACTGCATCATCACAACAACATAACAAAATCATCAAAGCATCGTCACAGCATCATCACCGCGTCATCACAGCGTCATAACTGCATCGTCACTGCATCTAAACTGCATCATCACAAAATCATCACAGCTTCATCACTGCAGCATCACAGCATCATCAAAGCATCATCGCAGCAGCATCACTGCATCATCACAGAATCATTACTGTTTACTCACTGCGGCATCACAGCATTATCACGGTGTCATAACTGCATCATCACTGCACCATTACTGCATCATCACAGTGTCATCTCAGCATCATCACAGCATCATTACTGCCTAATCATTGCATTATCACAACGTCATCACAGTATCATCAGTGCATCATCACAGCATCATTACTGCATCATCACATCAT
This sequence comes from Clangula hyemalis, assembly GCA_963989345.1. The sequence goes on from CAXDIO010000151.1 coordinate 135,094, forward strand.
CATCACAGAATCACGATAGTGTCATCACAGCGTCATCACTGCATCATCACAGCGTCATCTCAGCATCATCAGAGACTCATCACAGCGTCATCACTGCATCATCACTGCATCACCACAGTATCATCACAGCATCATCACAAAATTATAAGAGCGTCATCACAGCGTTATTACTGCATCATCACAGCATCAATAGAGCATCATCACAGCGTCATCACAGCGTTATCACAGCGTCATCACAGCATCACGACATCATCATCACAGCTTCACGACAGTGTCATGAGAGCGTCTTCACAGCATCATCACTACATCATCACAGCATCATCACTGCGTCATCAGAGCATCATCACAAAATCATCACAGCGTCATTACTGCATCATCACTGCATCATCACAGCGTCATCACCGCATCATCACTGCGTTGTCACAACATCATGGCGTCATAATAACTGCATCATAACAGCATGATGAAAGCATCATCACAGCGTCATCACAGCGTCATAACTGCATAAACACTGCATCATCAAAGAACCATCACAGCATCATCACAGCGTCATAACAGCATCATCAGAGCATCATCACATCGTCATCACATCGTCATCAAAGAATCTTCACAGCATCATCGCTATGTCATCATAGCATCATCATAATATTATCACAGCTTCATCACAGCGTCATAACAACATCATCACTGCATCATCACAGCATCATCATTATTGCATCATGACTGCATCATTACAGCATCATCAGAGCAGAATCAGTGCGTCGTCACAGCATCATTACTGCATCACCACATCATCACTGTGTTATCGCAGCGTCATCACAGCATTATCACAACATCATCACAGAATCATCACAGCATCATTGCAGCATCATCACAGCATCATCACAGCATCATCACTGCATCATCACTGAATAATCACAGCATCATCACTGCATCATCACGGCATCGTTACAGCATCGTCATATCATCATAACTGCATCATCACAACAACATAACAAAATCATCAAAGCATCATCACAGCATCATCACCGCGTCATCACAGCGTCATAACTGCATCGTCACTGCATCTAAACTGCATCATCACAAAATCATCACTGCATCACATCATAATCACAACATCATCAAAGCGTCATCACAGCATCATCACTGCGTTATCACAGCATCATCTCAGCATCATCACAGTATCATTACTGCTTATTCACTGCATCATCACAACATCATCACAGCGTCATTACAGTGTCATAAATGCATCATCACAGTGTCATCAAAGCGTCCTAACTGCATAATCACTGCATCATCGCAGCTTCATCACAGCACCATGACAGCGTCATCACAGCATCAAAAATGCATAATCACTTCATCCTCACATCATCATCATAGCATCATAGCTGCATAATCATAGAGTCATCACAGCATTATCACTACATCATCAAATTGTCATCACTGTATCATCACAGCATCATCATAGCATCATCACTGCATAATCACAGTGTCATAACAGCATCATTACAACACCATGACTACGTCATCACAGCATCACGACAGCGTCATTACAGTGTCATCACAGCATTATCACTGCATTATCACAACATCATCACAACATCATCACTGCGTCATCAGAGCGTCATCACTACATAATCACTTCTTACTCAGTGAATCATCACTGCATCATCACATCATCACAGCATCATCTCAGCATAATCACAGTATCATCACAGCGTCATCACTACATCATCAATGCATCATCACTGCATCATCACAGCATCATCACTGCATCATCACAGCATCATCAGAGCATCATCACAGCATCATCACAACATCATCACAGAGTCATCACAGCATCATCACTGCATAATCACTGCATCATCACAGCATCCTCACAGCATCAATACAGTGTCATCACAACGTCAACAATGCATCATTACAGCATCATCTCAGTATAGTCACAGCATAATCACTGCATAATCACTGCATCATCATATCGTCATCACTGCATCATCACTGCATCATCACAGCACCATCACAGCATCATTACTGCAGAATCACTGCATCATCACAGCATCATAGCTGCATAATCACAGCATCATCACATCATCATCGCATAGTCATCACAGCGTCATCACTGCATCATCACAGCATCATCACAGCATCATTACTGCAGAATCACTGCATCATCACAGCATCCTCACAGCAACATCGCAGCATCATCACAGCATCATCGCATCATCATCACAGTGTCATGACAGCATCATCACTGCATAATCACCGCATAATCACAGCATCATCACAGCATCATCACAGCGTCATCACTACATCATCACTGCATCATCACAGAATCATCACTGCGTCATCACAGCATCATCAGAGCATCATCACAGCATCATCACATCATCATCTCAGCATCATTACTGCTTACTCTCTGCATCATCATAGCATCATCACATCATCATCACAACATCATCAGTTTCATGTCAGCATCATCACTGCATAATCACTGCATCATCACAGCATCCTCACAGCATCAACACAGCGTCATCACAGCGTCATCAATGCATCATTACAGCATCATCTCAGTATAGTCACAGAATTATTACAGCATAATCACTGCATCATCATATCATCACTGCATCATCACTGCATCATCACAGCACCATCACAGCATCATTACTTCAGAATCACTGCATCATCACAGCATCCTCACAGCAACATCGCAGCATCATCACAGCATCATCACACTGTCATGACAGCATCATCACTGCATAATCACTGCATAATCTCCGCATAATCACAGCATCATCACATCATCATCACAATATCATCACAGCGTCATCACTACACATCACTGCATCATCACTACATCATCACAGCATCATCACTTCGTCATCATCAGAGCATCATCACAGCATCATCACTGCATCCTCACTGCATCATGAGTGCATCATCATCACAGCATCATAACTGCATCATCAAAGCATCATCTCGGCATAATCACAATGTCATAAATACATCATCACTCCATCATCACAGCATTATCACATCATCATCACAACGTTTTCAGTGTCATCACAGCATCATAACAACGTCATCAAACTGTCATCACAGCATCATCACCAAATCATCACAGAATCATCACAGCATCATTACTGCATCATCACAGCATCTTTGCATCGTCATCAGAGCATCACCACTGCATCATCACATCATCATCTCAGCATCATCACAGCATCATTACTGCTTACTCACTGCATCATCACAGCGTCATGACAGTGTCATCACTGCATCATAACATCATAGCTTCATCATCAGAACATTATCACAGCATCATCACTGCATCATCACATCATCATTATAGCATCTTCACTGTCATCAATACATCATCACAGCATCATCACTGCATCATCACAGCATCATCACTGCATAATCACTGCATCATCACCACATCATCACAGCATCATCACTGCATAATCACTGCATCATCACAGCATCATCACATCGTCATCAAAACATCATTACAAGTATCAACACAACATAATCACAGTGTCATCACAGCATCATCATTGCATCCTTACTGCATGATCACAGCATCTCCGCATCGTAATCACATCATCATCACTGACTCCTCACTGAATCATCACTGTACCATCACTGCATCATCAGAGCATAATCTGAGCATAATCTCAGCATAATCACAGCATCATCACAGCATCATTACTGCATCATCACAGCATCTTTGCATCGTCATCAGAGCATCACCACTGCATCATCACTACATCATCACATCATCATCACAGCATTTTAGCTACATAATCACAGAATCATCATAGCGTAACGACAGCATCATCACAACATCATTACAGCATCATCACAGCGTCATCGTAACATCATGACTGTATCATCACAGCATCATCACAGCATCACCGCAGCGTCATCACTGCATCATCACAGCATCATCACAGCATCATCACGGCATCGTTACAGCATCGTCATATCATCATAACTGCATCATCACAACAACATAACAAAACCATCAAAGCATCGTCACAGCATCATCACCGCGTCATCACAGCGTCATAACTGCATCGTCACTGCATCTAAACTGCATCATCACAAAATCATCACAGCTTCATCACTGCAGCATCACAGCATCATCAAAGCATCATCGCAGCATCATCACATCATCATCACTGCATCATCACAGAATCATTACTGTTTACTCACTGCGGCATCACAGCATTATCACGGTGTCATAACTGCATCATCACTGCACCATTACTGCATCATCACAGTGTCATCTCAGCATCATCACAGCATCATTACTGCCTAATCATTGCATTATCACAACGTCATCACAGTATCATCAGTGCATCATCACAGCATCATTACTGCATCATCACATCATCATCACAGAATCACGATAGTGTCATCACAGCGTCATCACTGCATCATCACAGCGTCATCTCAGCATCATCAGAGACTCATCACAGCGTCATCACTGCATCATCACTGCATCACCACAGTATCATCACAGCATCATCACAAAATTATGAGCGTCATCACAGCGTTATTACTGCATCATCACAGCATCAATAGAGCATCATCACAGCTTCACGACAGTGTCATGAGAGCGTCTTCACAGCATCATCACTACATCATCACAGCATCATCACTGCGTCATCAGAGCATCATCACAAAATCATCACAGCGTCATCACAGCATCATCACTGCATCATCACAGCGTCATCACCGCATCATCACTGCATTGTCACAACATCATGGCGTCATAATAACTGCATCATAACAGCATGATCAAAGCATCATCACAGCGTCATCACAGCGTCATAACTGCATAAACACTGCATCATCAAAGAACCATCACAGCATCATCACAGCGTCATAACAGCATCATCAGAGCATCATCACATCGTCATCACATCGTCATCAAAGAATCTTCACAGCATCATCGCTATGTCATCATAGCATCATCATAATATTATCACAGCTTCATCACAGCGTCATAACAACATCATCACTGCATCATCACAGCATCATCATTATTGCATCATGACTGCATCATTACAGCATCATCAGAGCAGAATCAGTGCGTCGTCACAGCATCATTACTGCATCACCACATCACCACTGTGTTATCGCAGCGTCATCACAGCATCATCACAACATCATCACAGAATCATCACAGCATCATTGCAGCATCATCACATCATCATCACAGCGTCATCACAACATCATCGTAGCATCATCATGCATCATCACAGCATCATTACTGCATCATCACAGCATCATCACAGCATCATCACTGCATCATCACTGAATAATCACAGCATCATCACTGCATCATCACGGCATCGTTACAGCATCGTCATATCATCATAACTGCATCATCACAACAACATAACAAAATCATCAAAGCATCATCACAGCATCATCACCGCGTCATCACAGCGTCATAACTGCATCGTCACTGCATCTAAACTGCATCATCAAAAAATCATCACTGCATCACATCATAATCACAACATCATCAAAGCGTCATCACAGCATCATCACTGCTTATTCACTGCATCATCACAACATCATCACAGCGTCATTACAGTGTCATAAATGCATCATCACAGTGTCATCAAAGCGTCCTAACTGCATAATCACTGCATCATCGCAGCTTCATCACAGCATCATGACAGCGTCATCACAGCATCAAAAATGCATAATCACTTCATCCTCACATCATCATCATAGCATCATAGCTGCATAATCATAGAGTCATCACAGCATCATCACTACATCATCAAATTGTCATCACTGTATCATCACAGCATCATCATAGCATCATCACTGCATAATCACAGTGTCATAACAGCATCATTACAACACCATGACTACGTCATCACAGCATCACGACAGCGTCATTACAGTGTCATCACAGCATCATCACTGCATTATCACAACATCATCACAACATCATCACTGCGTCATCAGAGCGTCATCACTACATAATCACTTCTTACTCAGTGAATCATCACTGCATCATCACATCATCACAGCATCATCTCAACATAATCACAGTATCATCACAGCGTCATCACTACATCATCAATGCATCATCACTGCATCATCACAGCATCATCACTGCATCATCACAGCATCATCAGAGCATCATCACAGCATCATCACAACATCATCACAGAGTCATCACAGCATCATCACTGCATAATCACTGCATCATCACAGCATCCTCACAGCATCAATACAGCGTCATCACAACGTCAACAATGCATCATTACAGCATCATCTCAGTATAGTCACAGCATAATCACTGCATAATCACTGCATCATCATATCGTCATCACTGCATCATCACTGCATCATCACAGCACCATCACAGCATCATTACTGCAGAATCACTGCATCATCACAGCATCATAGCTGCATAATCACAGCATCATCACATCATCATCGCATAGTCATCACAGCGTCATCACTGCATCATCACAGCATCATTACTGCAGAATCACTGCATCATCACAGCATCCTCACAGCAACATCGCAGCATCATCACAGCATCATCGCATCATCATCACAGTGTCATGACAGCATCATCACTGCATAATCACCGCATAATCACAGCATCATCACAGCATAATCACAGTATCATCACAGCGTCATCACTACATCATCACTGCATCATCACAGAATCATCACTGCGTCATCACAGCATCATCAGAGCATCATCACAGCATCATCACAGCATAATCACAGTATCATCACAGCATCATCACTACATCATCACTGCATCATCACAGAATCATCACTGCGTCATCACAGCATCATCAGAGCATCATCACAGCATCATCACATCATCATCTCAGCATCATTACTGCTTACTCACTGCCTCATCATAGCATCATCACATCATCATCACAACATCATCAGTTTCATGTCAGCATCATCACTGCATAATCACTGCATCATCACAGCATCCTCACAGCATCAACACAGCGTCATCACAGCGTCATCAATGCATCATTACAGCATCATCTCAGTATAGTCACAGAATTATTACAGCATAATCACTGCATCATCATATCATCACTGCATCATCACTGCATCATCACAGCATCCTCACAGCAACATCGCAGCATCATCACAGCATCATCACACTGTCATGACAGCATCATCACTGCATAATCACTGCATAATCTCCGCATAATCACAGCATCATCACATCATCATCACAATATCATCACAGCGTCATCACTACACATCACTGCATCATCACTACATCATCACAGCATCATCACTTCGTCATCATCGGAGCATCATCACAGCATCATCACTGCATCCTCACTGCATCATGAGTGCATCATCATCACAGCATCATAACTGCATCATCAAAGCATCATCTCGGCATAATCACAATGTCATAAATACATCATCACTCCATCATCACAGCATTATCACATCATCATCACAACGTTTTCAGTGTCATCACAGCATCATAACAACGTCATCAAACTGTCATCACAGCATCATCACCAAATCATCACAGAATCATCACAGCATCATTACTGCATCATCACAGCATCTTTGCATCGTCATCAGAGCATCACCACTGCATCATCACATCATCATCTCAGCATCATCACAGCATCATTACTGCTTACTCACTGCATCATCACAGCGTCATGACAGTGTCATCACTGCATCATAACATCATAGCTTCATCATCAGAACATTATCACAGCATCATCACTGCATCATCACATCATCATTATAGCATCTTCACTGTCATCAATACATCATCACAGCATCATCACGTCATTATCACAGCATCATCAGTGTCATCTCAGCATCATCACTGCATCATGACTGCATCATAGCAGCATAATCACAGCATCATCACAGAATCATCACAGCATCATCATAAGGTCATCACAGCATCATCACTACGTCATCAGATTGTAATCACAGCATCATCACAGTGTCCTCACTGAATCATCACTGCACCATCACTGCACCATCACAGCATCATCTCAGCATCATCATGGCATCATTACTGCATCATCACTGCTTACTCACTGCATCATCACCGCATCATCTCAGCATCATCACAGAATCATTTCTGCATAATCATTGCATTTTCACAGCGTCATCACAGTATCATCACTGCATCATCACAGTGTCATCACAGCATCATCAAAGCATCACGACAGCGTCATCTCACCATCACGACAGCGTCATCAAAGCATCATCACTGCATCATAACAACATCATCTCAGCATCATCACAGAATCATTTCTGCATAATCACTGCATCATCATAGTGTCATCACAGTATATTCACTGCATCATCACATCATCACAGTGTCATCACAGAATCATCACTGAATCATCCAAGCATCATCCAAGCATCATCACAGCACCACCAATGCATCATCACAGTATCATCACTGCATAATCACTGCATCATCACCGCATCATCACTGCATCAACACTGCATCATTGCTGCATCATCACATCATTGTCACAGTATCATCAAAATATCATCACAGCATCATCACACTATCATAACAACATCATCACAGCGTCATCACAGTATCGTAAATGCATCATCACAGAATCATCACTGAATCATCATAGCATCTTCATATCATCATCACAATATCATCACAGCATCATCACTGCATCATCACAGCATCATCACTGCATAATCACTGCATCATCACCACATCATCACAGCATCATCACTGCATAATCACTGCATCATCACAGCATCATCACATCGTCATCAAAACATCATTACAAGTATCAACACAACATAATCACAGTGTCATCACAGCATCATCATTGCATCCTTACTGCATGATCACAGCATCTCCGCATCGTAATCACATCATCATCACTGACTCCTCACTGAATCATCACTGTACCATCACTGCATCATCAGAGCATAATCTGAGCATAATCTCAGCATAATCACAGCATCATCACAGCATCATTACTGCATCATCACAGCATCTTTGCATCGTCATCAGAGCATCACCACTGCATCATCACTACATCATCACATCATCATCACAGCATTTTAGCTACATAATCACAGAATCATCATAGCGTAACGACAGCATCATCACAACATCATTACAGCATCATCACAGCGTCATCGTAACATCATGACTGTATCATCACAGCATCATCACAGCATCACCGCAGCGTCATCACTGCATCATCACAGCATCATCACAGCATCATCACGGCATCGTTACAGCATCGTCATATCATCATAACTGCATCATCACAACAACATAACAAAACCATCAAAGCATCGTCACAGCATCATCACCGCGTCATCACAGCGTCATAACTGCATCGTCACTGCATCTAAACTGCATCATCACAAAATCATCACAGCTTCATCACTGCAGCATCACAGCATCATCAAAGCATCATCGCAGCATCATCACATCATCATCACTGCATCATCACAGAATCATTACTGTTTACTCACTGCGGCATCACAGCATTATCACGGTGTCATAACTGCATCATCACTGCACCATTACTGCATCATCACAGTGTCATCTCAGCATCATCACAGCATCATTACTGCCTAATCATTGCATTATCACAACGTCATCACAGTATCATCAGTGCATCATCACAGCATCATTACTGCATCATCACATCATCATCACAGAATCACGATAGTGTCATCACAGCGTCATCACTGCATCATCACAGCGTCATCTCAGCATCATCAGAGACTCATCACAGCGTCATCACTGCATCATCACTGCATCACCACAGTATCATCACAGCATCATCACAAAATTATAAGAGCGTCATCACAGCGTTATTACTGCATCATCACAGCATCAATAGAGCATCATCACAGCGTCATCACAGCGTTATCACAGCGTCATCACAGCATCATCACAGCATCGCGACATCATCATCACAGCTTCACGACAGTGTCATGAGAGCGTCTTCACAGCATCATCACTACATCATCACAGCATCATCACTGCGTCATCAGAGCATCATCACAAAATCATCACAGCGTCATTACTGCATCATCACTGCATCATCACAGCGTCATCACCGCATCATCACTGCATTGTCACAACATCATGGCGTCATAATAACTGCATCATAACAGCATGATCAAAGCATCATCACAGCGTCATCACAGCGTCATAACTGCATAAACACTGCATCATCAAAGAACCATCACAGCATCATCACAGCGTCATAACAGCATCATCAGAGCATCATCACATCGTCATCACATCGTCATCAAAGAATATTCACAGCATCATCGCTATGTCATCATAGCATCATCATAATATTATCACAGCTTCATCACAGCGTCATAACAACATCATCACTGCATCATCACAGCATCATCATTATTGCATCATGACTGCATCATTACAGCATCATCAGAGCAGAATCAGTGCGTCGTCACAGCATCATTACTGCATCACCACATCATCACTGTGTTATCGCAGCGTCATCACAGCATCATCACAACATCATCACAGAATCATCACAGCATCATTGCAGCATCATCACATCATCATCACAGCGTCATCACAACATCATCGTAGCATCATCATGCATCATCACAGCATCATTACTGCATCATCACTGCATCATCACAGCATCATCACTGCATCATCACTGCATCATCACGGCATCGTTACAGCATCATCACGGCATCGTTACAGCATCGTCATATCATCATAACTGCATCATCACAACAACATAACAAAATCATCAAAGCATCATCACAGCATCATCACCGCGTCATCACAGCGTCATAACTGCATCGTCACTGCATCTAAACTGCATCATCAAAAAATCATCACTGCATCACATCATAATCACAACATCATCAAAGCGTCATCACAGCATCATCACTGCGTTATCACAGCATCATCTCAGCATCATCACAGTATCATTACTGCTTATTCACTGCATCATCACAACATCATCACAGCGTCATTACAGTGTCATAAATGCATCATCACAGTGTCATCAAAGCGTCCTAACTGCATAATCACTGCATCATCGCAGCTTCATCACAGCATCATGACAGCGTCATCACAGCATCAAAAATGCATAATCACTTCATCCTCACATCATCATCATAGCATCATAGCTGCATAATCATAGAGTCATCACAGCATCATCACTACATCATCAAATTGTCATCACTGTATCATCACAGCATCATCATAGCATCATCACTGCATAATCACAGTGTCATCACAGCATCATTACAACACCATGACTACGTCATCACAGCATCACGACAGCGTCATTACAGTGTCATCACAGCATCATCACTGCATTATCACAACATCATCACAACATCATCACTGCGTCATCAGAGCGTCATCACTACATAATCACTTCTTACTCAGTGAATCATCACTGCATCATCACATCATCACAGCATCATCTCAGCATAATCACAGTATCATCACAGCGTCATCACTACATCATCAATGCATCATCACTGCATCATCACTGCATCATCACAGCATCATCAGAGCATCATCACAGCATCATCACAACATCATCACAGAGTCATCACAGCATCATCACTGCATAATCACTGCATCATCACAGCATCCTCACAGCATCAATACAGCGTCATCACAACGTCAACAATGCATCATTACAGCATCATCTCAGTATAGTCACAGCATAATCACTGCATAATCACTGCATCATCATATCGTCATCACTGCATCATCACTGCATCATCACAGCACCATCACAGCATCATTACTGCAGAATCACTGCATCATCACAGCATCATAGCTGCATAATCACAGCATCATCACATCATCATCGCATAGTCATCACAGCGTCATCACTGCATCATCACAGCATCATCACAGCATCATTACTGCAGAATCACTGCATCATCACAGCATCCTCACAGCAACATCGCAGCATCATCACAGCATCATCGCATCATCATCACAACATCATCACAGTGTCATGACAGCATCATCACTGCATAATCACCGCATAATCACAGCATCATCACAGCATAATCACAGTATCATCACAGCGTCATCACTACATCATCACTGCATCATCACAGAATCATCACTGCGTCATCACAGCATCATCAGAGCATCATCACAGCATCATCAGAGCATCGTCACAGCATCATCACAGCATCATCACATCATCATCTCAGCATCATTACTGCTTACTCACTGCTTCATCATAGCATCATCACATCATCATCACAACATCATCAGTTTCATGTCAGCATCATCACTGCATAATCACTGCATCATCACAGCATCCTCACAGCATCATTACTTCAGAATCACTGCATCATCACAGCATCCTCACAGCATCATTACTTCAGAATCACTGCATCATCACAGCATCCTCACAGCAACATCGCAGCATCATCACAGCATCATCACACTGTCATGACAGCATCATCACTGCATAATCACTGCATAATCTCCGCATAATCACAGCATCATCACATCATCATCACAATATCATCACAGCGTCATCACTACACATCACTGCATCATCACTACAACATCACAGCATCATCACTTCGTCATCATCAGAGCATCATCACAGCATCATCACTGCATCCTCACTGCATCATGAGTGCATCATCATCACAGCATCATAACTGCATCATCAAAGCATCATCTCGGCATAATCACAATGTCATAAATACATCATCACTCCATCATCACAGCATTATCACATCATCATCACAACGTTTTCAGTGTCATCACAGCATCATAAAAACGTCATCAAACTGTCATCACAGCATCATCACCAAATCATCACAGAATCATCACAGCATCATTACTGCATCATCACAGCATCTTTGCATCGTCATCAGAGCATCACCACTGCATCATCACATCATCATCTCAGCATCATTATGGCATCATTACTGCATCATCACTGCTTACTCACTGCATCATCACAGCATCATCTCAGCATCATCACAGAATCATTTCTGCATAATCATTGCATTTTCACAGCGTCATCACAGTATCATCACTGCATCATCACAGTGTCATCACAGCATCATCAAAGCATCACGACAGCGTCATCTCACCATCACGACAGCGTCATCAAAGCATCATCACTGCATCAGAACAACATCATCTCAGCATCATCACAGAATCATTTCTGCATAATCACTGCATCATCATAGTGTCATCACAGTATATTCACTGCATCATCACATCATCACAGTGTCATCACAGAATCATCACTGAATCATCCAAGCATCATCCAAGCATCATCACAGCACCACCAATGCATCATCACAGTATCATCACTGCATAATCACTGCATCATCACCGCATCATCACATCATCAACACTGCATCATTGCTGCATCATCACATCATTGTCACAGTATCATCAAAATATCATCACAGCATCATCACACCATCATAACAACATCATCACAGCGTCATCACAGTATCGTAAATGCATCATCACAGAATCATCACTGAATCATCATAGCATCTTCATATCATCATCACAATATCATCACAGCATCATCACTGCATCATCACAGCATCATCACTGCATAATCACTGCATCATCACCACATCATCACAGCATCATCACTGCATAATCACTGCATCATCACAGCATCATCACATCGTCATCAAAACATCATTACAAGTATCAACACAACATAATCACAGTGTCATCACAGCATCATCATTGCATCCTTACTGCATGATCACAGCATCTCCGCATCGTAATCACATCATCATCACTGACTCCTCACTGAATCATCACTGTACCATCACTGCATCATCAGAGCATAATCTGAGCATAATCTCAGCATAATCACAGCATCATCACAGAATCATCACAGCATCATTACTGCATCATCACAGCATCTTTGCATCGTCATCAGAGCATCACCACTGCATCATCACTACATCATCACATCATCATCACAGCATTTTAGCTACATAATCACAGAATCATCATAGCGTAACGACAGCATCATCACAACATCATTACAGCATCATCACAGCGTCATCGTAACATCATGACTGTATCATCACAGCATCATCACAGCATCACCGCAGCGTCATCACTGCATCATCACAGCATCATCACAGCATCATCACGGCATCGTTACAGCATCGTCATATCATCATAACTGCATCATCACAACAACATAACAAAACCATCAAAGCATCGTCACAGCATCATCACCGCATCATCACAGCGTCATAACTGCATCGTCACTGCATCTAAACTGCATCATCACAAAATCATCACAGCTTCATCACTGCAGCATCACAGCATCATCAAAGCATCATCGCAGCATCATCACATCATCATCACTGCATCATCACAGAATCATTACTGTTTACTCACTGCGGCATCACAGCATTATCACGGTGTCATAACTGCATCATCACTGCACCATTACTGCATCATCACAGTGTCATCTCAGCATCATCACAGCATCATTACTGCCTAATCATTGCATTATCACAACGTCATCACAGTATCATCAGTGCATCATCACAGCATCATTACTGCATCATCACATCATCATCACAGAATCACGATAGTGTCATCACAGCGTCATCACTGCATCATCACAGCGTCATCTCAGCATCATCAGAGACTCATCACAGCGTCATCACTGCATCATCACTGCATCACCACAGTATCATCACAGCATCATCACAAAATTATAAGAGCGTCATCACAGCGTTATTACTGCATCATCACAGCATCAATAGAGCATCATCACAGCGTCATCACAGCGTTATCACAGCGTCATCACAGCATCATCACAGCATCGCGACATCATCATCACAGCTTCACGACAGTGTCATGAGAGCGTCTTCACAGCATCATCACTACATCATCACAGCATCATCACTGCGTCATCAGAGCATCATTACAAAATCATCACAGCGTCATTACTGCATCATCACTGCATCATCACAGCGTCATCACCGCATCATCACTGCATTGTCACAACATCATGGCGTCATAATAACTGCATCATAACAGCATGATCAAAGCATCATCACAGCGTCATCACAGCGTCATAACTGCATAAACACTGCATCATCAAAGAACCATCACAGCATCATCACAGCGTCATAACAGCATCATCAGAGCATCATCACATCGTCATCACATCGTCATCAAAGAATCTTCACAGCATCATCGCTATGTCATCATAGCATCATCATAATATTATCACAGCTTCATCACAGCGTCATAACAACATCATCACTGCATCATCACAGCATCATCATTATTGCATCATGACTGCATCATTACAGCATCATCAGAGCAGAATCAGTGCGTCGTCACAGCATCATTACTGCATCACCACATCACCACTGTGTTATCGCAGCGTCATCACAGCATCATCACAACATCATCACAGAATCATCACAGCATCATCACTGCATCATCACAGCATCATCACTGCATCATCACGGCATCGTTACAGCATCGTCATATCATCATAACTGCATCATCACAACAACATAACAAAATCATCAAAGCATCATCACAGCATCATCACCGCGTCATCACAGCGTCATAACTGCATCGTCACTGCATCTAAACTGCATCATCACAAAATCATCACTGCATCACATCATAATCACAACATCATCAAAGCGTCATCACAGCATCATCACTGCGTTATCACAGCATCATCTCAGCATCATCACAGTATCATTACTGCTTATTCACTGCATCATCACAACATCATCACAGCGTCATTACAGTGTCATAAATGCATCATCACAGTGTCATCAAAGCGTCCTAACTGCATAATCACTGCATCATCGCAGCTTCATCACAGCATCATGACAGCGTCATCACAGCATCAAAAATGCATAATCACTTCATCCTCACATCATCATCATAGCATCATAGCTGCATAATCATAGAGTCATCACAGCATCATCACTACATCATCAAATTGTCATCACTGTATCATCACAGCATCATCATAGCATCATCACTGCACAATCACAGTGTCATAACAGCATCATTACAACACCATGACTACGTCATCACAGCATCACGACAGCGTCATTACAGTGTCATGACAGCATCATCACTGCATCATCACAGAATCATCACTGCGTCATCACAGCATCATCACTGCATCATCACAGAATCATCACTGCGTAATCACAGCATCATCAGAGCATCATCACAGCATCATCACAGCATAATCACAGTATCATCACAGCATCATCACTACATCAACACTGCATCATCACAGAATCATCACTGCGTCATCACAGCATCATCAGAGCATCATCACAGCATCATCACATCATCATCTCAGCATCATTACTGCTTACTCTCTGCATCATCATAGCATCATCACATCATCATCACAACATCATCAGTTTCATGTCAGCATCATCACTGCATAATCACTGCATCATCACAGCATCCTCACAGCATCAACACAGTGTCATCACAGCGTCATCAATGCATCATTACAGCATCATCTCAGTATAGTCACAGAATTATTACAGCATAATCACTGCATCATCATATCATCACTGCATCATCACTGCATCATCACTGCATCATCACAGCACCATCACAGCATCATTACTTCAGAATCACTGCATCATCACAGCATCCTCACAGCAACATCGCAGCATCATCACAGCATCATCACACTGTCATGACAGCATCATCACTGCATAATCACTGCATAATCTCCGCATAATCACAGCATCATCACATCATCATCACAATATCATCACAGCGTCATCACTACATCATCACAGCATCATCACTTCGTCATCATCAGAGCATCATCACAGCATCATCACTGCATCCTCACTGCATCATGAGTGCATCATCATCACAGCATCATAACTGCATCATCAAAGCATCATCTCGGCATAATCACAATGTCATAAATACATCATCACTCCATCATCACAGCATTATCACATCATCATCACAACGTTTTCAGTGTCATCACAGCATCATAACAACGTCATCAAACTGTCATCACAGCATCATCACCAAATCATCACAGAATCATCACAGCATCATTACTGCATCATCACAGCATCTTTGCATCGTCATCAGAGCATCACCACTGCATCATCACATCATCATCTCAGCATCATCACAGCATCATTACTGCTTACTCACTGCATCATCACAGCGTCATGACAGTGTCATCACTGCATCATAACATCATAGCTTCATCATCAGAACATTATCACAGCATCATCACTGCATCATCACATCATCATTATAGCATCTTCACTGTCATCAATACATCATCACAGCATCATCACATCATTATCACAGCATCATCAGTGTCATCTCAGCATCATCACTGCATCATGACTGCATCATAGCAGCATAATCACAGCATCATCACAGAATCATCACAGCATCATCATAAGGTCATCACAGCATCATCACTACGTCATCAGATTGTAATCACAGCATCATCACAGTGTCCTCACTGAATCATCACTGCACCATCACTGCACCATCACAGCATCATCTCAGCATCATCATGGCATCATTACTGCATCATCACTGCTTACTCACTGCATCATCACAGCATCATCTCAGCATCATCACAGAATCATTTCTGCATAATCATTGCATTTTCACAGCGTCATCACAATATATTCACTGCATCATCACATCATCACAGTGTCATCACAGAATCATCACTGAATCATCCAAGCATCATCCAAGCATCATCACAGCACCACCAATGCATCATCATAGTATCATCACTGCATAATCACTGCATCATCACCGCATCATCACATCATCAACACTGCATCATTGCTGCATCATCACATCATTGTCACAGTATCATCAAAATATCATCACAGCATCATCACACCATCATAACAACATCATCACAGCGTCATCACAGTATCGTAAATGCATCATCACAGAATCATCACTGAATCATCATAGCATCTTCATATCATCATCACAATATCATCACAGCATCATCACTGCATCATCACAGCATCATCACTGCATAATCACTGCATCATCACCACATCATCACAGCATCATCACTGCATAATCACTGCATCATCACAGCATCATCACATCGTCATCAAAACATCATTACAAGTATCAACACAACATAATCACAGTGTCATCACAGCATCATCATTGCATCCTTACTGCATGATCACAGCATCTCCGCATCGTAATCACATCATCATCACTGACTCCTCACTGAATCATCACTGTACCATCACTGCATCATCAGAGCATAATCTGAGCATAATCTCAGCATAATCACAGCATCATCACAGAATCATCACAGCATCATTACTGCATCATCACAGCATCTTTGCATCGTCATCAGAGCATCACCACTGCATCATCACTACATCATCACATCATCATCACAGCATTTTAGCTACATAATCACAGAATCATCATAGCGTAACGACAGCATCATCACAACATCATTACAGCATCATCACAGCGTCATCGTAACATCATGACTGTATCATCACAGCATCATCACAGCATCACCGCAGCGTCATCACTGCATCATCACAGCATCATCACAGCATCATCACGGCATCGTTACAGCATCGTCATATCATCATAACTGCATCATCACAACAACATAACAAAATCATCAAAGCATCGTCACAGCATCATCACCGCGTCATCACAGCGTCATAACTGCATCGTCACTGCATCTAAACTGCATCATCACAAAATCATCACAGCTTCATCACTGCGGCATCACAGCATTATCACGGTGTCATAACTGCATCATCACTGCACTATTACTGCATCATCACAGTGTCATCTCAGCATCATCACAGCATCATTACTGCCTAATCATTGCATTATCACAACGTCATCACAGTATCATCAGTGCATCATCACAGCATCATTACTGCATCATCACATCATCATCACAGAATCACGATAGTGTCATCACAGCGTCATCACTGCATCATCACAGTGTCATCACAGCATCATCAAAGCATCACGACAGCGTCATCTCACCATCACGACAGCGTCATCAAAGCATCATCACTGCATCATAACAACATCATCTCAGCATCATCACAGAATCATTTCTGCATAATCACTGCATCATCATAGTGTCATCACAGTATATTCACTGCATCATCACATCATCACAGTGTCATCACAGAATCATCACTGAATCATCCAAGCATCATCCAAGCATCATCACAGCACCACCAATGCATCATCACAGTATCATCACTGCATAATCACTGCATCATCACCGCATCATCACATCATCAACACTGCATCATTGCTGCATCATCACATCATTGTCACAGTATCATCAAAATATCATCACAGCATCATCACACCATCATAACAACATCATCACAGCGTCATCACAGTATCGTAAATGCATCATCACAGAATCATCACTGAATCATCATAGCATCTTCATATCATCATCACAATATCATCACAGCATCATCACTGCATCATCACAGCATCATCACTGCATAATCACTGCATCATCACCACATCATCACAGCATCATCACTGCATAATCACTGCATCATCACAGCATCATCACATCGTCATCAAAACATCATTACAAGTATCAACACAACATAATCACAGTGTCATCACAGCATCATCATTGCATCCTTACTGCATGATCACAGCATCTCCGCATCGTAATCACATCATCATCACTGACTCCTCACTGAATCATCACTGTACCATCACTGCATCATCAGAGCATAATCTGAGCATAATCTCAGCATAATCACAGCATCATCACAGAATCATCACAGCATCATTACTGCATCATCACAGCATCTTTGCATCGTCATCAGAGCATCACCACTGCATCATCACTACATCATCACATCATCATCACAGCATTTTAGCTACATAATCACAGAATCATCATAGCGTAACGACAGCATCATCACAACATCATTACAGCATCATCACAGCGTCATCGTAACATCATGACTGTATCATCACAGCATCATCACAGCATCACCGCAGCGTCATCACTGCATCATCACAGCATCATCACAGCATCATCACGGCATCGTTACAGCATCGTCGTATCATCATAACTGCATCATCACAACAACATAACAAAATCATCAAAGCATCGTCACAGCATCATCACCGCGTCATCACAGCGTCATAACTGCATCGTCACTGCATCTAAACTGCATCATCACAAAATCATCACAGCTTCATCACTGCGGCATCACAGCATTATCACGGTGTCATAACTGCATCATCACTGCACCATTACTGCATCATCACAGTGTCATCTCAGCATCATCACAGCATCATTACTGCCTAATCATTGCATTATCACAACGTCATCACAGTATCATCAGTGCATCATCACAGCATCATTACTGCATCATCACATCATCATCACAGAATCACGATAGTGTCATCACAGCGTCATCACTGCATCATCACAGCGTCATCTCAGCATCATCAGAGACTCATCACAGCGTCATCACTGCATCATCACTGCATCACCACAGTATCATCACAGCATCATCACAAAATTATAAGAGCGTCATCACAGCGTTATTACTGCATCATCACAGCATCAATAGAGCATCATCACAGCGTCATCACAGCGTTATCACAGCGTCATCACAGCATCACGACATCATCATCACAGCTTCACGACAGTGTCATGAGAGCGTCTTCACAGCATCATCACTACATCATCACAGCATCATCACTGCGTCATCAGAGCATCATCACAAAATCATCACAGCGTCATTACTGCATCATCACTGCATCATCACAGCGTCATCACCGCATCATCACTGCATTGTCACAACATCATGGCGTCATAATAACTGCATCATAACAGCATGATCAAAGCATCATCACAGCGTCATCACAGCGTCATAACTGCATAAACACTGCATCATCAAAGAACCATCACAGCATCATCACAGCGTCATAACAGCATCATCAGAGCATCATCACATCGTCATCACATCGTCATCAAAGAATATTCACAGCATCATCGCTATGTCATCATAGCATCATCATAATATTATCACAGCTTCATCACAGCGTCATAACAACATCATCACTGCATCATCACAGCATCATCATTATTGCATCATGACTCCATCATTACAGCATCATCAGAGCAGAATCAGTGCGTCGTCACAGCATCATTACTGCATCACCACATCATCACTGTGTTATCGCAGCGTCATCACAGCATCATCACAACATCATCACAGAATCATCACAGCATCATTGCAGCATCATCACATCATCATCACAGCGTCATCACAACATCATCGTAGCATCATCATGCATCATCACAGCATCATTACTGCATCATCACAACATCATCGTAGCATCATCATGCATCATCACAGCATCATCACAGCATCATTACTGCATCATCACAGCATCATCACAGCATCATCACTGCATCATCACGGCATCGTTACAGCATCGTCATATCATCATAACTGCATCATCACAACAACATAACAAAATCATCACAGCATCATCACAGCATCATCACAGCGTCATAACTGCATCGTCACTGCATCTAAACTGCATCATCAAAAAATCATCACTGCATCACATCATAATCACAACATCATCAAAGCGTCATCACAGCATCATCACTGCGTTATCACAGCATCATCTCAGCATCATCACAGTATCATTACTGCTTATTCACTGCATCATCACAACATCATCACAGCGTCATTACAGTGTCATAAATGCATCATCACAGTGTCATCAAAGCGTCCTAACTGCATAATCACTGCATCATCGCAGCTTCATCACAGCATCATGACAGCGTCATCACAGCATCAAAAATGCATAATCACTTCATCCTCACATCATCATCATAGCATCATAGCTGCATAATCATAGAGTCATCACAGCATCATCACTACATCATCAAATTGTCATCACTGTATCATCACAGCATCATCATAGCATCATCACTGCATAATCACAGTGTCATAACAGCATCATTACAACACCATGACTACGTCATCACAGCATCACGACAGCGTCATTACAGTGTCATCACAGCATCATCACTGCATTATCACAACATCATCACAACATCATCACTGCGTCATCAGAGCGTCATCACTACATAATCACTTCTTACTCAGTGAATCATCACTGCATCATCACATCATCACAGCATCATCTCAGCATAATCACAGTATCATCACAGCGTCATCACTACATCATCAATGCATCATCACTGCATCATCACAGCATCATCACTGCATCATCACAGCATCATCAGAGCATCATCACAGCATCATCACAACATCATCACAGAGTCATCACAGCATCATCACTGCATAATCACTGCATCATCACAGCATCCTCACAGCATCAATACAGCGTCATCACAACGTCAACAATGCATCATTACAGCATCATCTCAGTATAGTCACAGCATAATCACTGCATAATCACTGCATCATCATATCGTCATCACTGCATCATGACTGCATCATCACAGCACCATCACAGCATCATTACTGCAGAATCACTGCATCATCACAGCATCATAGCTGCATAATCACAGCATCATCACATCATCATCGCATAGTCATCACAGCGTCATCACTGCATCATCACAGCATCATCACAGCATCATTACTGCAGAATCACTGCATCATCACAGCATCCTCACAGCAACATCGCAGCATCATCACAGCATCATCGCATCATCATCACAGTGTCATGACAGCATCATCACTGCATCATCACAGAATCATCACTGCGTCATCACAGCATCATCACTGCATCATCACAGAATCATCACTGCGTCATCACAGCATCATCAGAGCATCATCACAGCATCATCACAGCATAATCACAGTATCATCACAGCATCATCACTACATCATCACTGCATCATCACAGAATCATCACTGCGTCATCACAGCATCATCAGAGCATCATCACAGCATCATCACATCATCATCTCAGCATCATTACTGCTTACTCACTGCATCATCACATCATCATCACAACATCATCAGTTTCATGTCAGCATCATCACTGCATAATCACTGCATCATCACAGCATCCTCACAGCATCAACACAGCGTCATCACAGCGTCATCAATGCATCATTACAGCATCATCTCAGTATAGTCACAGAATTATTACAGCATAATCACTGCATCATCATATCATCACTGCATCATCACTGCATCATCACATCATCACAGCATCATCTCAGCATAATCACAGTATCATCACAGCGTCATCACTACATCATCAATGCATCATCACTGCATCATCACAGCATCATCACTGCATCATCACAGCATCATCAGAGCATCATCACAGCATCATCACAACATCATCACAGAGTCATCACAGCATCATCACTGCATAATCACTGCATCATCACAGCATCCTCACAGCATCAATACAGCGTCATCACAACGTCAACAATGCATCATTACAGCATCATCTCAGTATAGTCACAGCATAATCACTGCATAATCACTGCATCATCATATCGTCATCACTGCATCATCACTGCATCATCACAGCACCATCACAGCATCATTACTGCAGAATCACTGCATCATCATAGCATCATCACATCATCATCACAACATCATCAGTTTCATGTCAGCATCATCACTGCATAATCACTGCATCATCACAGCATCCTCACATCATCACAGCATCATCTCAGCATAATCACAGTATCATCACAGCGTCATCACTACATCATCAATGCATCATCACTGCATCATCACAGCATCATCACTGCATCATCACAGCATCATCAGAGCATCATCACAGCATCATCACAACATCATCACAGAGTCATCACAGCATCATCACTGCATCATCACAGCATCATCAGAGCATCATCACAGCATCATCACAACATCATCACAGAGTCATCACAGCATCCTCACAGCATCAACACAGCGTCATCACAGCGTCATCAATGCATCATTACAGCATCATCTCAGTATAGTCACAGAATTATTACAGCATAATCACTGCATCATCATATCATCACTGCATCATCACTGCATCATCACTGCATCATCACAGCACCATCACAGCATCATTACTTCAGAATCACTGCATCATCACAGCATCCTCACAGCAACATCGCAGCATCATCACAGCATCATCACACTGTCATGACAGCATCATCACTGCATAATCACTGCATAATCTCCGCATAATCACAGCATCATCACATCATCATCACAATATCATCACAGCGTCATCACTACACATCACTGCATCATCACTACATCATCACAGCATCATCACTTCGTCATCATCAGAGCATCATCACTTCGTCATCATCAGAGCATCATCACAGCATCATCACTGCATCCTCACTGCATCATGAGTGCATCATCATCACAGCATCATAACTGCATCATCAAAGCATCATCTCGGCATAATCACAATGTCATAAATTCATCATCACTCCATCATCACAGCATTATCACATCATCATCACAACGTTTTCAGTGTCATCACAGCATCATAACAACGTCATCA
The DNA here is from genome assembly GCA_963989345.1 of Clangula hyemalis. Next base: position 159,710 of record CAXDIO010000151.1, read on the forward strand.
AACTGTCATCACAGCATCATCACCAAATCATCACAGAATCATCACAGCATCATTACTGCATCATCACAGCATCTTTGCATCGTCATCAGAGCATCACCACTGCATCATCACATCATCATCTCAGCATCATCACAGCATCATTACTGCTTACTCACTGCATCATCACAGCGTCATGACAGTGTCATCACTGCATCATAACATCATAGCTTCATCATCAGAACATTATCACAGCATCATCACTGCATCATCACATCATCATTATAGCATCTTCACTGTCATCAATACATCATCACAGCATCATCACGTCATTATCACAGCATCATCAGTGTCATCTCAACATCATCACTGCATCATGACTGCATCATAGCAGCATAATCACAGCATCATCACAGAATCATCACAGCATCATCATAAGGTCATCACAGCATCATCACTACGTCATCAGATTGTAATCACAGCATCATCACAGTGTCCTCACTGAATCATCACTGCACCATCACTGCAACATCACAGCATCATCTCAGCATCATCATGGCATCATTACTGCATCATCACTGCTTACTCACTGCATCATCACAGCATCATCTCAGCATCATCACAGAATCATTTCTGCATAATCATTGCATTTTCACAGCGTCATCACAGTATCATCACTGCATCATCACAGTGTCATCACAGCATCATCAAAGCATCACGACAGCGTCATCTCACCATCACGACAGCGTCATCAAAGCATCATCACTGCATCATAACAACATCATCTCAGCATCATCACAGAATCATTTCTGCATAATCACTGCATCATCATAGTGTCATCACAGTATATTCACTGCATCATCACATCATCACAGTGTCATCACAGAATCATCACTGAATCATCCAAGCATCATCCAAGCATCATCACAGCACCACCAATGCATCATCACAGTATCATCACTGCATAATCACTGCATCATCACCGCATCATCACATCATCAACACTGCATCATTGCTGCATCATCACATCATTGTCACAGTATCATCAAAATATCATCACAGCATCATCACACCATCATAACAACATCATCACAGCGTCATCACAGTATCGTAAATGCATCATCACAGAATCATCACTGAATCATCATAGCATCTTCATATCATCATCACAATATCATCACAGCATCATCACTGCGTCATCACAGCATCATCACAGCAGCACCAGAGCAGCATCATGGCGTTATGACAGAATCATCACTACGTCATCAAATTGTCATCACAGCAAACCACAGCATCATTGCAGCATCATAACAGCATCATCAAAGCATCTTTACTGCTTACTCACTGCATCATCACAGTGTCATCACACTATTGTCAGTGCATCTTCAGAGCATCATCACTACATCATCACACCATAATCACAACATCATCACACCGTCATCACAGTGTCATCACTGCATAATCACTGCATCATCACAGCATCATCACAGAATCATCACTGCATCATCACGGCATAATCACAACATCATCTCAGCATCATTACTTCATAATCACTGCATCATCACAACATCATTACAGCATCATAGAGTCATAATCACGACAGCATTTCTGCATCATCACTGCATCATCATAGCGTCATCAAAGCATCATCACTACAGCATCAAATTGTCATCACAGCATCATCGTGGCCTCATCACGGCGTCATCACAGCATCATCACTGCATCATCACTGCGTCCTCAAAGCATCATCACTGCATCATCAGATCATCATCACATCATCGACACAGCGTCATCACTGTGTCAACACAGCGTCACCACATTGTCCTCACTGCATCGTCACAGCCTCATCACTGCATCATCACAGCATCACCATCATCACAGCATCACAAGGTATGATGACACTGTGACGACACTGTAAGGACGCTGTGATGATGCTGTGATGATGCGGTGATGATGCTCTGATGATACTATGGTGATGCTCTGATGATGCTGTGATGCTCTGATCATGTGTGCTGTGCATCACAGCGTCATCACAGCATCATAGCGTCATCAAATTATCATCACTGCATCATCAGAGCATCACCAGAACTTCATCGCAGCATCATCAAAGCAACATCTCAGTGTCATCACAGCGTCACTACTGCAACATCACTGCATCATCAGAGCATCATCAGAGCATTGGTGTAGATGCACTTCAGCTGGGCCATTGCCCTATCCTCCGGCCTTGCCATTGTTCCCACTGGCACAGCCCCAACAATCCTTGCTTCAGCCCCATCCCCCTTCTTACCTAGTTTAAAGCCCTCTCAATGAGCCCTGCCAGCTCCTGGCCCAGGATCCTTTTTCCCCTAAAAGATAGGGACCCGTCTGCGGCCATCAGGCCAGGTGCTGAGTAAAGTGCCCCATGGTCAAAAAAAAACAAGATTTCTGCGTTGGCACCAGAAATGATGATGTTATGATGCTGTGGTGATGCTGTTGTGATAATGCTGTGATGGTGCTGTGATAAGTCTGTTATGACGCAGTGATGATGCTCAGATGATGCAGTGATGTTGCAGTAGTCACGCTGTGATGTTGCTTTGATGATGCTGCGATGAATTTCTGGTGATGCTCTGATGATGCAGTGATGATAATTTGATGACGCTGTGATGATGCAGTGATGATGCTGTGATGATGCTTTGGTGATGCTGTGATGATGCTCTGATGACGCTCTAATGACGGAGTGATGATGCTGTGATGACTCTGTGATGATGCTGTAATAATGCTGTGATGATATGATGATGCTGTAGTGATGCTGTGATGATGCTCTGATGACACGTTGATGACATGACGCCTGGATGATGCTGTTATGAAGCTGTGATGATTCTGTTGTGATGCTGTGATGATGTGTTATGATGCTGTGACGATGCTGTGATGACGCTTTGATGACAGTGTGACTATGTTCTGATGATGCTGTGATGACGCAGTATTGATGATGTGATGATGCTGCAATGATGCTGTGATGATTCTGTGATGATGTTGTGATGATGCTGTGATGACACTGCGATAACACAGTGATGATGTGGTGATGCAGTAATGATGCTGTGACGACGCACTGATTCTGCTCTGATGATGCTGTAATGATGCAGTCATGATGCAATAATGATGATGTGATGATGCTGTGATGATATTGTGATGATACTGTGATGACGCTTCGATGATGCTGTGATGATGCTGTGATGACGCAGTGATGATGCTGTGATGATGCAGTGATGATGCTGTGATGATGCTTTGATGATGCAGTGATGATGCTGTGACGGTGCTGTGATGATGCAGTGATGATGCTGTTATGACGCAGTGATGACTGTGATGATGCTGTGATAATGCTGTGATGATATGATGATGCTGCAGTGATGCCGTGATGATCCTGTGATGACACGTTGATGACGCTGTAATGCTTTGATGATGCTGTGATGATGCTCTGATGACGCTGTAATGATGCAGTGATGATGCAGTGATGATGCAGTGATGACGCTTTGATGACGCTGTGATGATTTTGTTATGATGCTGTTGTGATGCCGTGATGATGCTGTGTTGACGCTTTGATGACACTATGATAATGTTCTGATGATGCAGTAATCATGCAGTGATGACGCAGTGATGATGCTGTGATGATGCTGTAATGATGCAGCGATGATGCTGTGATTATGCTGTGATGACGGTACGATAATGCTATTATGATGCTGTGATCATGCTGTGGTCATGCTGTGATGATGCAGTGATGACGCTGCGATGATGCTTTGATGATTCTGTGAAGATGCAGTGATGACGACGTGATGACGCTGTGATGACGCTGTGATGACGCTATTATGATGCAGTGATGATGCAGTGATGATGCTGTGACGATGTAGTGGTGATGCTTTGATGACTCTATGATGATGCAGTGATGACACTGTGATGGCACTGTGATGCCTTGTTGAAGCTCTGATGATGCATTGAAAATGCACTGATTATGCAGTGATGATGTTTTGATACTGTGATGATGCTGTGATGACGGTTTGATGACACTGTGATGATGTTCTGATGATGCAGTGATGATGCTGTGATGATGCTGTGATGACGAGGCGATGATGCTGTTGTGATACTCTTATGATGCTGTGATGACGGTTTGATGACAATGTGATGATGTTTTGATGATGCAATAATGATGCTGTGATGACGCTGTGATGATGTTGTGATGATGCTGTGATGACGCTTTGATCACTGCATCATCTCTGCATCATCAATGCATCACCACAGCATCATCACTGCATCATAAAAGCATCATCTCAGTGTCATCACAGTATCATTTCTGAATAATCACTGCATTATCACAGCGTCATCTCTGCATCATCACATCATCTTCACTACATAATCCCATCATCATCACTGCATCATCACAGCTTCATCACAACATCTTCACAGTATCATCACTGCTTCATCTCTGCCTCATCACAGCATCATTACAGTGTCATGACATCATCATCACTGCATAATCACTACATCATAAACGCATAATCACAGCATCATGACAGCATCATCACTGCATTATCACAGTGTCATAACGGCATCATCAGAGCATCATCACAGCCTCATAACAACATAAACACTGCATCATCACAGCATCATCACTGCGTCATCACAGCGTCATAACAGCATCATCACTGCATCATCATTGCGTCATCACTGCATCATCTCAGCATCATAATAGTGTCATCACAGTGTCATCACAGTCATCACAGCATCATCAAATCATCATTGCACCGTCATCACAGCATCATCACTGCATCATCATTGCACCATCACTGCATCATCACAGCATCATCTCAGCATCATCACAGCATCATTACTGCATAATCAATGCATTATCACAGCATAATCAAAGCATCACCACTGCGCCTTCACAGCATCATCACGGCATCATCACATTATCATCACTACATCATCAGAGTGTCATCACAGCATCATCACTCTGTCATCACAGCGTCATCACAGTATCATCACAGCATCATCACAGCACCATAGATGCATAATCACTGCATCATCACAGCATAATCAAAGCATCACCACTGCGCCTTCACAGCATCATCACTGCATCATCACTGCATCTTCAAATCATCATCGCAGCATCATCACTGCATCATCAATGAATCATCGCAGAATCATCACTGCATCATAGCTACATAATCACAGCGTCATAAATGCATCGTCACAGTGTCATCACAGCATCATCTCAGCATCATCACAGCATCACGACAGGGTCATCACAGCCTCATCACTGTATCATTACAGCGTCATCACAGCATAATCACACCGTCATCACAGTGTCACCACTGCATCATCACAGTGTCATCACAGGGTCATAACTGCATCATCACTGCATCATCACTGCATCTCCACAGAATAATCTCAGCATCATCACAGTGTCATCACAGTGTTATAACAGCATCATCACAGCATCATCACATCATCATCAGATCGTCATCACAGAATCATCACAGCATCATCACTATGTCATCACAGCATAATCACAATATCATCACAATGTCATTAAAGCATCATAACTGCATCATCACTGCATCATAACTGCATCATCACTGCATTATCACATCGTCACCACAGCGTCATCGCAGCAACATCACAGCATCATCACTGCATCGTAACTGCATCATCACGGTATCATCACAGCATCATCACAGCATCACAACAGCATTATCAGAGCATCACAACAGCCTCAACAGTGTCACCACAGCAACATCACAGAATCATCACAGCATAATCGCAGTGTCACTACAGCATCATTACTGCATAATCACTGCATCATTACAGCATAATCACTGCATCATCACAACGTTATCACAGTATCATCACTGCATCATCATATCATCATCGCAGCGTCATCACTGCATCATCGCTGCATAGTCACAGCATCATCGCGTCTTCATACACGCATCATAACAGGGTCATCACAGCATCATAACCGCATAAACACTGCATCATCACAGCATCATCATTGCGTCATCACAAAATCATCAAAACATCATCGCAGCATCATCACAGCATCACGACAGCGTTACAAGAGCATCACAGCAGTTTCATCACAGTGTCATAACAGAATCATCACATAGTCATCACAACATCATCGCAGTGTCATAAATGCCTCATCACTACATCATCACAACATAATCATAGTATCATCACAGCATCATCACTGCATCGTCACAGCATTATCAAATCATCACTGCACCATCACATCATCATCAATGCATCATCAATGCTTCATCTCAGTGTCATCACAGTATCAATACTGCGGAATCACTGCATCAACACATCAAAATATCTGCATCATCACATCACCATCACTGCATCATCATATCATCATCACTGCATCATCACTGCGTCATCACAGCATCATCACAGTATTATCACATAATCACGATACGGTCATCACAGAGTCATCGCAGAATCATCACAGCATCATCACTGTGTCATCACAGCGTCGTCACAGCATCATCACAATATCATCACAGCTTCATCACAGCCTCATATCTGCATCATCATTGCATAATGACTGCATCATAACATCATCATAACTACGTCATCATATTGTCATCATCACAGCATCACGACAGCGTCATCACAACATCACGTCAGGGTCATCACAGCATCATCACTGCATTGTCACAGAATCATGACCGCGTCATCACAGCATCATCACATCATCATCCCTGCATCATCACATCATCATCACTGCATCATCACAGCATTATCACAGCATCATCAAAGCATCATCACGGCGTAATCACAGCATCATCACAGCAGGATCGAAGCGTCATCACTGCAGCATCACAACATCATCACAGTATCCTCAGAGCATCTTCACTGCATCATCACTACATTGTCACAGCATCATCACATCATCATCACTGCATCATCACAGCATAATCTCAGCATCATCACAGTATCAGTACTGCAGAATCATTGCATCATCACAACATCATTGCAGCATCATCATAGCATCACAACAGTGTTATCTGAGCATCACGACAGTGTAATCATAGCATCATCACAGATTCATCAGAGCATCATTGCAGCGTCATCACTGCATCATCACAGTATCATCATATCATAGCAACATCATCACAACATCATCGCAGAATCATCACTGCATCATCAGAGCATCATCTCAGCATAATCACAGCATCATTAGTGCAGAATCACTACATCATCACATCACCATCACTGCATCATCACATCATCATCAGAGCATCATCACTGCGTCATCACTACATCATCACTACATAAACATAGCATCATTACTGCGTCATCACTGCATCATCAATGCATCATCACAACGCCATCTCAGTATCATCAGAGCATCATCACAGCGTCATCACAGCATCACAACAGTGTCGTCGCAGCATCAACACAGCATCATTACATCATGATTATGCGTCATCAGAGCGTCATCGCAGCATCCTCACAGCATCATCATAGTACCACTACAGCATCATCACAGAATCACTATAGCGTCATCAAAGCATCATCACAGCATCATCACATCATCACCACAGCATCATCGCAGCATCGTCACTGCGTCATCACAGCATCATCACTGCATGATCACTGCATCATCACAGCATCATCACTGCAGCATCACAACATCATCTCAGCATCACAGCATCATCACTGCATAATCAGAGCACTATCACTGCGTTATCAAATTACCATCACTGCTTCATCACTGCATCATCATATCATCATCACAGCATCATCTAAGCATCATCACTGCGTCATAACAGCATCATCACAGCATCATCACAACATTGTAACTGCATCCTCACTGCATCATCACCGCATCACCATCATCACATCATCACAAGCTGTGATGACACTGTAAGGACGCTGTGATGATGCTGTGATGATGCGGTGATGATGCTCTGATGATACTATGGTGATGCTGTGATGATGCTGTGATGCTCTGATCATGTGTGCTGTGCATCACAGCGTCATCACAACATCATAGCGTCATCAAATTATCATCACTGCATCATCAGAGCATCACCAGAACTTCATCGCAGCATCATCAAAGCAACATCTCAGCGTCATCACAGCGTCACTACTGCAACATCACTGCATCATCAGAGCATTGGTGTAGATGCACTTCAGCTGGGCCATTGCCCTATCCTCCGGCCTTGCCATTGTTCCCCCTGGCACAGCCCCAACAATCCTTGCTTCAGCCCCATCCCCCTTCTTACCTAGTTTAAAGCCCTCTCAATGAGCCCTGCCAGCTCCTGGCCCAGGATCCTTTTTCCCCTAAAAGATAGGGACCCGTCTGCAGCCATCAGGCCAGGTGCTGAGTAAAGTGCCCCATGGTCAAAAAAAAACAAGATTTCTGCGTTGGCACCAGAAATGATGATGTTATGATGCTGTGGTGATGCTGTTGTGATGGTGCTGTGATGATGATTTGATGACACAGTGATGATGCAGTTATGATGCTGTGATGATGCAGTGATGATGCTATGATGACGCTTTGATTACACTGTGATGCTTTGATGATGCTGTGATGACAATGTTATTATGCTGTGATGACGCTGTGATGATGCTGTTATGACAATTTGATGATGCTGTGATTATACAGCTATGATGCTCTCAGGATGATATGATGATGCAGTGATGATGCTGTGATGATGCAGTCATGATGCTGTGATGACGCTGTCGTGACTCAATGATGATGCTGTGGTGACGCTGTGATGATGTTGTGATGATGCTGTGATGATGCTCTGATGATGCTGTGCTGATGTAGTGTTTATACAGTGATGATGCAGTTATGATACTGCGATGAAGCTTTGATGATGCTGCGATGATGCAGTGATGATGCTGTGATGATGCTGTGATGACGCTTTGATGAGGCTTTGATTATTTGATGATGCTGTGATAATGCTTTGATGACGCTTTGATGACACTGTGATGATGTTGCGATGATGCAGTGATGATGCTGTGATGATGCAGTGATGATGCAGTGATGGTGCTACGATGATGCTGTTGTGATGCTGTGATGATGCTGTGATGACGCTTTGATGACACTATGATAATGTTGTGATAATGCAGTAATGATGCAGTGATGACTCAGTGATGATGCTGTGATGACGCTGTGATCATGTTGTGATGATTCTGTGATGGCACTGTGATGCTTTGTTTAAGCTCTGATGATGCTGTGATGATGCAGTAATGATGTCGTGATGATGCTGTGATGATGCCGTGATGATGCTGTTATTATGCTGTGATCATGTAGTGAAATGATGTGATGATGCTCTGATGATACAGTGATGATGCAGTGATGATCCAGTTATGACGATGTGGTGAGGCTGTGATAATATTGTGATGATGCTGTGATGATGCAGTGATGATGCTGTGATGATGCAGTGATGAGGCAGCGATAATGTTCTGATGACGCTATGATGATACTGTGATGATACAATGATGACGCTGTGATTCTTTGGTGATGCTGTGATGATGCAGTGATCATTCACTTATGATGCTGTTATGATGCAGTGATGACGCTGCGATGATGCAGTGCTGACGCTGCGATGATGCTGTGTTGATGCTGTAATGATGATGTGATGACGCTGTGATGACGCACTGATAATGTAGTTATTACGCTGTGATGATTCTGTGATGACGCGCTGATGATGATGTGATGACGCTTTGAAGACACTGTGATGATGCTGTGTTGATGCTGTGATGAAGCTGTGATGAGTCTTTGATGACGCTGTGATGGTTTAATGATGCTGTGATGATGCTGCGATGATGCTGTGATGATGGCGTGATGATTCTGTGATGATGCTGTGATGATGCTTTGGTGATGCCGTGATGAAGCTGTGATGACGCTTTGATTATGCTGTGATGCTTTGATGATGCTGTGATGATGCTGTAATAATGCTGTGATAATAGGATGATACTGTAGTGATGCCGTGATGATGCTCTGATGACACTTTGATGACGCTGTGATGCTTTGATGATGCTGTAATAATGCTGTGATGATAGGATGATACTGTAGTGATGCCGTGATGATGCTCTGATGACACTTTGATGACGCTGTGATGCTTTGATGATGCTGTGATGATGCTCTGATGACGCTGTGATGATGCAGTGATGATGCAGTGATGAAGCTGTGATGACGCTTTGATGACACTATGATAATATTCTGATGATGCAGTAATGATGCTGTGATGACACAGTGATGATGCTGTGATGATGCTGTAATGATGCAGCGATGATGCTGTGATGATGTTGTGATTATGCTGTGATGACGCTACGATAATGCTGTTATGATGCTGTGATGACGCTGTGATCATGCTGTGATCATGCTGTGATGATGCAGTGATGACGCTGCGATGATGCTTTGATGATTCTTTGAAGATGCAGTGATGACGACGTGATGACGCTGTGACGACGCTGTGATGACGCTGTTATGACGCAGCGATGATGCAGTGATGATGCTGTGACGATGTAGTGGTGATGACGCATTGATGACGCTGTGATGATGCTGTGATGATGATGTGATGATGCTGTGATGACTCTATGATGATGCAGTGATGACACTGTGATGGCACTGTGATGCCTTGTTGAAGCTCTGATGATGCATTGATAATGCACTGATTATGCAATGATGATGTTGTCTTGATACTGTGATGATGCTGTGATGACGGTTTGATGACACTGTGATGACGTTCTGATGATGCAGTGATGATGCTGTGATGATGCTGTGATGATGCTGCGATGATGTTGTTGTGATGGTCTGATGATGCTGTGATGACGGTTTGATGACACTGTGATGATGTTCTGATGATGCAGTGATGATGCTGTGATGATGCTGTGATGACGCTTCGATGATGCTGTTGTGATGCTCTGATAATGCTATGATTACGCTTTGATGACACTGTGATGCTGTTGTTGTGATGCAGTGATGACGCTGTGATGATGCTGTGATGCTCTGATGATGATGTTATGATGCTGTGATGATGCAGTAATGATGCTGTGATGGTGCTGTGATGACGCTTTGATTACTGCATCATCACTGCATCATCACTGCATCACCACAGCATCATCACTGCGTAATCAAAACATCATCACAGCATCAGCACAACATCATCACTGCATCATCACAGCATCATTACAGCATCATCACAGCATCATCACAGCATCATCACAGCATCATCACAGCCTCATAACTACATAAACACTGCATCATCACAGCATCATCACTGCGTCATCACAGCGTCAAAACAGCATCATCCCATCATCATCATTGCATCATAACAGCATCATCACAACATCATCACAGTATAATGAATGCATCATCACGGCATCATCACAGCGTCATCACAGCGTCATCTCTGCGTCATCAAAGCATCACCACTGCATCATCACAGCATTATAACAGTGTCATCAAAACGTCATCACAGAGTAATCACAGGATCATCATATCGTCGTCGCAGCGTCATCACAGCATCATAATAGCATCATCACAGCATCATAACAGAATCATCACTGAATCATCACTGCATCATCACAGCATCATCACAGCTTCATCACATCGTCATGACAGCATTATCAGTGCATCATCACTGCATCATCACAGCGTCATCACAGCATTGTAACTGCATCCTCACTGCATCATCACCGCGTCACCATCATCACATCATCACAAGCTGTGATGACACTGTAAGGACGCTGTGATGATGCTGTGATGATGCGGTGATGATGCTCTGATGATACTATGGTGATGCTGTGATGATGCTGTGATGCTCTGATCATGTGTGCTGTGCATCACAGCGTCATCACAGCATCATAGCGTCATCAAATTATCATCACTGCATCATCAGAGCATCACCAGAACTTCATCGCAGCATCATCAAAGCAACATCTCAGCGTCATCACAGCGTCACTACTGCAACATCACTGCATCATCAGAGCATTGGTGTAGATGCACTTCAGCTGGGCCATTGCCCTATCCTCCGGCCTTGCCATTGTTCCCCCTGGCACAGCCCCAACAATCCTTGCTTCAGCCCCATCCCCCTTCTTACCTAGTTTAAAGCCCTCTCAATGAGCCCTGCCAGCTCCTGGCCCAGGATCCTTTTTCCCCTAAAAGATAGGGACCCGTCTGCGGCCATCAGGCCAGGTGCTGAGTAAAGTGCCCCATGGTCAAAAAAAAACAAGATTTCTGCGTTGGCACCAGAAATGATGATGTTATGATGCTGTGGTGATGCTGTTGTGATGGTGCTGTGATGATGATTTGATGACACAGTGATGATGCAGTTATGATGCTGTGATGATGCAGTGATGATGCTATGATGACGCTTTGATTACACTGTGATGCTTTGATGATGCTGTGATGACAATGTTATTATGCTGTGATGACGCTGTGATGATGCTGTTATGACAATTTGATGATGCTGTGATTATACAGCTATGATGCTCTCAGGATGATATGACGATGCAGTGATGATGCTGTGATGATGCAGTCATGATGCTGTGATGACGCTGTCGAGACTCAATGATGATGCTGTGGTGACGCTGTGATGATGTTGTGATGATGCTGTGATGATGCTCTGATGATGCTGTGCTGATGTAGTGTTTATGCAGTGATGATGCAGTTATGATACTGCGATGAAGCTTTGATGATGCTGTGACGATGCTGTGATGAAGCTTTGATGATGCTGTGATTACACAGCTATGATGCTTTCATGATTATATGATGATGCAGTGATGATGCTGTGATGACACTGTTATGACGCAGTGATGACACTGAATACGCTGTGATGATGCTGGGATGGTTTCATGATGCTATGATGATGCTGTGATGATTCAGTGATGACGCTGAGATGATGCTGTGATGATGCATTGATAACGCTGCGATGATGCTGCGATGATGTTGTCATGATGCTGTGATGATATTATGATGATGCTGAGATGATGCTTTGATGACACTGTGATGATGTTGTGATGATGCTCTGATGACGCTGTGATGACAGTGATGATGTAGTGATGCTGCTGTGATGATGCTTTGATGACGCTGTGATGCGGTGAAGATGTATTGATGATGCTGTGATGATGCATTTATGATGATGTGTTTATGCTGTGATGACGCTGTGATGATGCAGCGATAGTGCAGTGTTGATGCAGTTATGACGCTGTGGTGAGGCTGTGATAATAGTGTGATGATGGTGTGATGACACTGCGATGATGCTGTGATGATGCTGTGATGACTCTGTGATAACGCTTTGATGACACTGTAATGATGCTGTAATGACGCCGTGATGAAGCTGTGATGGTGCTTTGATGAGGCTGTGATGACGCAGTGATGATGTTGTGATGACGCTCTGATGACGCTGTGATGCTTTCATGATGCTGTGATGATGGTGTGACGATGCAGTGGTGACACTGCGATGATATTGTAATGATGCAGTGATGATGCTGTGATGATGCAGTGATGATGCTTTGGTGATGCTGTGATGATGCTCTGATGACGCTGTAATGACGGAGTGATGATGCAGTGATGATGCTGTGATGACGTTGTTATGACACTTTGATGATGCTGTGATGCTGTGATGATGTAGGTATGATGCTTTAATGAAGCAGTGATGATGCTGTGATGATGTTGTGATGGTGCTGTGATGATGCAGTGATACCGCTGCGATGATATAGTGATGATTCTGTGATGATGCAGTGATGGCGACGCTGTGATGCATTGATGATGCTGTGATGATGCTGCGATGATGCTGTTGTGATGCTTTGATGATGCAGTGATGACGATGCGATGGTGATGTTGTGATGATGCTGTGACAATGCTTTGATAGCACTGTGATGATGTTGTGATGATGCAGTAATGATGCTGTGATGACACAGTGATGGTACAGTGATGATGTGATGATGACGCTGTGATGACGCTGTGATACTGTAATACTGTTGTGATGATGCTGTGGTGATGCTGTGATGACGCTTTCATGATGCAGTGATCATGATGTGATGATGCTGTGATGATGCTTTGATGACACTGTGATGATGTTGTGATGATGCAGTGATGAAGCTGTGATGATGAAGTGATGATGCAGTGATGATGCAACGATGATGCTGTTGTGATGCTGTGATGATGCTGTGATGATGCTGTGATGATTCTGTGATGACGCTGTGATGGCGCTGTGATGATGCTGTGATGATGCATTGATGACACTGTGATGATGCTGTGACGATGTAGTTTTGATGACGCATTGATTACGCTGTGATGACGCTGTGATGGCGCTGTGATGATGCTGTGATGACGCTTTGATGAGGCTTTGATTATTTGATGACGCATTGATTACACTGTGATGACGCTGCGATGATGCTGCGATGATGCATTGATGACACTGTGATGATGCTGTGATGATGTATTTATGATGACGCATTGATTACACTGTGATGACGCTGCGATGATGCTGCGATGATGCAGTGATGATGCTGTGATGATGCTGTGATGACGCTTTGATGAGGCTTTGATTATTTGATGATGCTGTGATGATGCTGTGATGACGCTGTGATGACACTGTGATGCTGTGATGATGTTGTAATAATGCTCTGGTGAAGCTGTGATGACGTTTTCATGATGCAGTGATCATGATGTTATGATGCTGTGATAATGCTTTGATGACGCTTTGATGACACTGTGATGATGTTGCGATGATGCAGTGATGATGCTGTGATGATGCAGTGATGATGCAGTGATGGTGCTACGATGATGCTGTTGTGATGCTGTGATGATGCTGTGATGACGCTTTGATGACACTATGATAATGTTGTGATAATGCAGTAATGATGCAGTGATGACTCAGTGATGATGCTGTGATGATGCAGTGATGATGATGTGATGATGTTGTTATGATGCTGTGATGATGCAGTGATCATTCACTTATGATGCTGTTATGATGCAGTGATGACGCTGCGATGATGCAGTGCTGACGCTGCGATGATGCTGTGTTGATGCTGTAATGATGATGTGATGACGCTGTGATGACGCACTGATAATGTAGTTATTACGCTGTGATGATTCTGTGATGACGCGCTGATGATGATGTGATGACGCTTTGAAGACACTGTGATGATGCTGTGTTGATGCTGTGATGAAGCTGTGATGACGAGGTGATGGTTCTTTGATGACGCTCTGATGACGCAGTGGTGATGCTGTGATGACGCTGCGATGAGTCTTTGATGACGCTGTGATGGTTTAATGATGCTGTGATGATGCTGCGATGATGCTGTGATGATGGCGTGATGAATCTGTGATGATGCTGTGATGATGCTTTGGTGATGCCGTGATGAAGCTGTGATGACGCTTTGATTATGCTGTGATGCTTTGATGATGCTGTGATGATGCTGTAATAATGCTGTGATGATAGGATGATACTGTAGTGATGCCGTGATGATGCTCTGATGACACTTTGATGACGCTGTGATGCTTTGATGATGCTGTGATGATGCTCTGATGACGCTGTGATGATGCAGTGATGAAGCTGTGATGACGCTTTGATGACGCTGTGATGATTTTGTTATGATGTTGTTGTGATGCTGTGATGATTCAGTGATGATGCTGCGATGAATCTGTTGTGATGCTGTGTTGACGCTTTGGTGACACTATGATAATATTCTGATGATGCAGTAATGATGCTGTGATGACGCAGTGATGATGCTGTGATGATGCTGTAATGATGCAGCGATGATGCTGTGATGATGTTGTGATTATGCTGTGATGACGCTACGATAATGCTGTTATGATGCTGTGATGACGCTGTGATCATGCTGTGATCATGCTGTGATGATGCAGTGATGACGCTGCGATGATGCTTTGATGATTCTTTGAAGATGCAGTGATGACGACGTGATGACGCTGTGACGACGCTGTGATGACGCTGTTATGACGCAGCGATGATGCAGTGATGATGCTGTGACGATGTAGTGGTGATGACGCATTGATGACGCTGTGATGATGCTGTGATGATGATGTGATGATGCTGTGATGACTCTATGATGATGCAGTGATGACACTGTGATGGCACTGTGATGCCTTGTTGAAGCTCTGATGATGCATTGATAATGCACTGATTATGCAATGATGATGTTGTCTTGATACTGTGATGATGCTGTGATGACGGTTTGATGACACTGTGATGACGTTCTGATGATGCAGTGATGATGCTGTGATGATGCTGTGATGATGCTGCGATGATGTTGTTGTGATGGTCTGATGATGCTGTGATGACGGTTTGATGACACTGTGATGATGTTCTGATGATGCAGTGATGATGCTGTGATGATGCTGTGATGACGCTTTGATTACTGCATCATCACTGCATCATCACTGCATCACCACAGCATCATCACTGCGTAATCAAAACATCATCACAGCATCAGCACAACATCATCACAGCATCATTACAGCATCATCACAGCATCATCACAGCATCATCACAGCATCATCACAGCCTCATAACTACATAAACACTGCATCATCACAGCATCATCACTGCGTCATCACAGCGTCAAAACAGCATCATCCCATCATCATCATTGCATCATAACAGCATCATCACAACATCATCACAGTATAATGAATGCATCATCACGGCATCATCACAGCGTCATCACAGCGTCATCACAGCGTCATCTCTGCGTCATCAAAGCATCACCACTGCATCATCACAGCATTATAACAGTGTCATCAAAACGTCATCACAGAGTAATCACAGGATCATCATATCGTCGTCGCAGCGTCATCACAGCATCATAATAGCATCATCACAGCATCATAACAGAATCATCACTGAATCATCACTGCATCATCACAGCATCATCACAGCATCATCGCATCGTCATCACTGCATCTTCACAGCATCACCACTGCATCATCACAGCATCATCACATCATCATCACAGCATCATCACTGCACCATCACAGCATCATTACAGCATCATCAGATCATCACCACTGCATCATCATTGCATCATGACATCATCATCACAGCATCATCACAGCATCATCATATCATCATCACAGTGTCATCACAGCATCATCACTATGTCATCACAGCGTCATAGCTGCATAATCACAGAATCATCACAGCATCATCACAGCATCATCATATCATCATCACCACATAATCACAGTGTCATCACAGCATCATCACTGCGCCATCACTGCATCATCACAGCATCTTCGCATTTTCATCACAGCATCATCTCTGCGTCCTCACTGCATCATCACTACTGCATCAGAGCATTATCTCAGTGTCATCAGAGTATCATTACAGCATAATCACTGCATTATCACAGCATCATCACATTATCATCACTACATCATCACATCATCATCACTGCATCATCAATCATAGAATCATAGAATCATAGAATATCCTGAGTTGGAAGTGACCCTTAAGGATCATCAAGTCCAACTCTTGACACCGCACAGGTCTACCCAAAAGTTCAGATCATGTGACTAAGTGCACAGTCCAATCTCTTCTTAAATTCAGACAGGCTCGGTGCAGTGACCACTTCCCTGGGGAGCCTGTTCCAGTGTGCAACCACCCTCTCTGTGAAGAACCCCCTCCTGATGTCAAGCCTAAATTTCCCCTGCCTCAGCTTAACCCCGTTCCCGCGGGTCCTGTCGCTGGTGTTAATGGAGAAAAGGTCTCCTGCCTCTCGACACCCCCTTACGAGGAAGTTGTAGACTGTGATGAGGGCTCCCCTCAGCCTCCTCTTCTCCAGGCTGAACAGGCCCAGTGACCTCAGCCGTTCATCGTACGTCTTCCCCTCCAGGCCTTTCACCATCTTTGTAGCCCTCCTCTGGACACTCTCCAACAGTTTCATGTCCTTTTTATACTGTGGTGCCCAGAACTGCACACAGTACTCGAGGTGAGGCCGCACCAGTGCAGAGTAGAGCGGGACAATCACCTCCCTTGACCTACTAGCGATGCCGTGCTTGATGTACCCCAGGACACGCTTGGCCCTCCTGGCTGCCAGGGCACACTGCTGGCTCATATTCAACTTGCTGTCTACCACGACCCCCAGATCCCTCTCTTCTAGGCTGCTCTCCAGCGTCTCATCGCCCAGTCTGTACGTGCAGCCAGGGTTTCCCCGTCCCAGGTGCAGGACCCGGCACTTGCTCTTATTGAACTTCATGCGGTTGGTGATCGCCCAGCTCTCCAACCTATCCAGGTCCCTCTGCAAGGCCTTTCCACCCTCATTCGAGTCCACAACTCCTCCAAGTTTGGTGTCATCAGCAAACTTGCTCAAAATACCTTCTATTCCTACATCCAGATCGTTTATAAAAATATTGAAAAGTACCGGCCCTAAAATGGAGCCTTGAGGGACCCCACTGGTGACCGCCCGCCAGCCTGACGCAGCCCCATTTACCATAACCCTTTGGGCCCTGCCCGTTAGCCAATTGCTCACCCATCGTATGATGTTTTTATTTAGCTGTATGGTGGACATTTTGTCCAGTAGGATCCTATGGGAAACCGTGTCAAAAGCCTTGCTGAAGTCCAAAAAAATCACATCAGCTGGTTTCCCTTGGTCCACCATACGGGTGATCTTATCATAAAAGGAAATCAGGTTAGTTAGGCAGGACCTACCCTTCACAAACCCATGCTGGCTGGGACCAATGACTGCTTTGTCCCCCAGGTGCGCCTCAATAAGTTCGAGAACCATCTTCTCCATGATTTTACCCGGCACTGACGTGAGACTGACAGGCCTGTAATTGCTAGGGTCTTCTTTCTGACCCTTCTTGAAAATCGGCACAACATTTGCCAGCTTCCAGTCTACCGGGACCTCTCCAAATTCCCAGGATCGTTGAAAAATAATTGAGAGAGGTTCCGCGATGACGTCCGCCAGCTCTTTCAGCACCCGGGGATGAATCCCATCCGGACCCATGGACTTGTAGGGATCCAGGTGGAGTAGCAAATCCCGCACACTTTCAGGGTCGGTTGGGAGTTTGTCATCCCCACCGTCCCGGTCCTCCAGCTCAGGGCACCCTGGGTCCCGAAGCCCATCATCGGCATTGAAGACAGAGGCAAAGAAGGCGTTAAGCATCTCTGCTTTGCCTATGTCATTGTCTGTGAGGAGACCTTCCCTATCAAGGAGCGGCCCTATGTATTCTTTAGTTCTCCTTTTTCCATTCACATATCTAAAAAAACCCTTTTTATTTTCTCTCACAGACACAGCCAGCTTCAACTCCAGGTGTGTTTTGGCCACACAAATTTTCTCCCTACAAACACGAACAGCATCCCTGTATTCTTTCCTTGACACCTGGCCCTCCTTCCAGTAGCGAAACACTCTCTGTTTCCGCCTAATCTCCATTAGAATGTGCCTGGTCAGCCACGCCGGCCTCCTGTCCCGCCTGCCTGACTTGCGATGTTTAGGAATTGCCTGATCTTGTGCTTCTAGGAGGCATCGCTTAAAGAATGACCAGCACTGGTGGACATCGAGGCCTTCAAGAGCAGTTTCCCAGGGGACCTTGCTGACTAGTTCCCTGAGCAGCCTGAAGTCCGCTTTCCCCATATCTAGGGATGAGGTTTTGGTGGCACTTTTCCTTCTGTCACCGTAAATTTTGAACTCAACCACTTCATGGTCGCTATGAAAATATGCATCATCACAGCGTCATCACTATATCATCACTGCATCATCACAGCGTCATCAGAACGACATCAGAGCATCATCACTGCATCATGACATCATCATCACTGCATCATCACATCATCATCACATAATCTTCAATGCGTCATCACAGCGTAATCACAAAGTCATCACTTCATCATCAAATTGCCATCAGAGCGTCATCACAGCATCATCACAGCTGTATCGCAACGTCATCACAGCATCACCACAGCATCATCACTGTGTCATCACATCATCATCCCAGCATCATCACAAAATCATGACAGCATCATTACTGCTTACACACTGCATCATCACAGCGTCATCACAGCATCATCTCAGCATCATCACAGCATCATCACTGCATCATCTCAGCATCATCACAGCATCATCACAGCTTCATAGCTGCATAATCACAGCATCATCACCGCATCATCCCAGCATCATCACAACATCATGACAGCATCATTACTGCTGACTCACTGCATCATCACAGCATTATCACATCATCATAACAACATCATCACTACATCATCACTGCATCATCACAGCATTATCACAGTATCATCACTGCATCATCAGAGAATAATCACATCATCATCACAACATCATCAGAGTGCCATCACAGTATCATCACTGTGTCATCAGAGCGTCATCACAGCATAATCACAGCATCATCACAGCAGCATCAGAGCAGCATCATGGTGTCATGACAGAATCATCACTACGTCATCAAATTGTCATCACAGCAACCCACAGCATCATCACAGCATCATTGCAGCATCATAACAGCATCATCAAAGCATCTTTACTGCTTACTCACTGCATCCTCACAGCGTCATCACACTATTGTCAGTGCATCATCAGAGCATCATCACTGCATCAGCACACCATAATCACATCATCACACCGTCATCACCGTGTCATCACTGCATCATCACAGTGTCATCACAGGGTCATAACTGCATCATCATTTGCCGGTCATAACTGCATGCCATTTGCCGAGGTGATCGGCTCCGGGGCAGATGCATTCTGCAGCGGAGCGGGGGATCGGGCCAGGCAGGGCTAAATTTTCCGGCATCGAGCGTACTTGAGGGAGCCGCCAGGACCTGGCAGCCCTCGTGAGGGAGGCTGATGAGGCGAAGGTGGAGCCAGCAGCGCCTCCTCCGCAGCCGTTCAAAAGCTGCCCCTGGGGAGCGCGAGCGACCAGGACGGGCAAACAGGGCGTGGCGCGTCAGAAGGGAGTGGCGCGGCAGTTAGCGCGGCAGTTCGCGCAGGCAGGGCGAGCAGGAAGGGCAGAGCGCTCCCCCCCGCCCACACGAACACCTCTTAACGACAGCCGTTAGCTAGGTGATAATGGTCTCCACCAGGCACGATGCGCTCTCCAGGAAGTCGGTACACACCCAGACCGACTACCCGTTAAAAAATGCAGCAGTTCAGGTCACCGGATGCAGGGAGTGTCTGAGCCTGTTGTTGCCATCGGCGGGCGGCAGAGACACTGCGTGCGTGAGGTGCGAGCAGGTGGATGACCTGGTCCGCATGGTGGCGGAGCTCAAGGAGGAGGTCGAGAGGCTGAGGGATATCAGGGAGTGTGAGCGGGAGATAGACTTGTGGAGTAACTCCCTGCAGGGCCTCAAGGAGAGGTACCGGGGTGAGACACCCCAAATGGGGGTGGACCCTCTGCCCTGCTGCTGTCGGGCAGAGGGAGGGGATCTGGGAGTTGAGGAGGAATGGAAACAGGTCCCTGCTCGACGTCACAGGCTATGCCCTCCCCTTCCGGCCCCACCTTCCCAGGTGCCCCTAAGCAACAGGTTTGAGGCCCTGGAGCTTGACAGACCAGTAGCTGAGGAAGAGGTAGCAAGTGTTCCCAGGAGGATGCCTAGGGCGAGGAGGTCGACTCCACGCCTCAGGACTGCCTCCATCAAGAAAGACAGGAGGGTTATTGTTGTTGGAGACTCTACTCTTAGGGGAACAGAGGGCCCTATTTGTCGGCCTGACCCTACCCGTAGGGAAGTCTGCTGCCTCCCTGGGGCCAGGGTCAGGGACGTTGCCAGGAAGCTTCCCAACCTGGTACGCCCCTCTGATTATTATCCTCTTTTGATAGTCCAGGCGGGCAGTGACAACATTGAAGAGAGAAGCCTGAAGGCTATCAAAAGAGACTTTAGGGGGCTGGGACGGTTAGTGGATGGAGCGGGAGTGCAGGTGGTGTTTTCGTCCATCCCTACGGTGGCAGGGAGGGGTACAGAGAGGACACGGAAAGCCCACCTGTTAAACACGTGGCTCCGGGGCTGGTGCCAATGCAGAAATCTTGGGTTTTTCGACCATGGGGCACTTTACTCAGCACCTGGCCTGATGGCCGCAGACGGGTCCCTATCTTTTAGGGGAAAAAGGATCCTGGGCCAGGAGCTGGCAGGGCTCATTGAGAGGGCTTTAAACTAGGTAAGAAGGGGGATGGGGCTGAAGCAAGGATCGTTGGGGCTGTGCCAGGGGGAACAATGGCAAGGCCGGAGGATAGGGCAGTGGCCCAGCTGAAGTGCATCTACACCAATGCACGCAGCATGGGTAACAAACAGGAGGAGCTGGAAGCCATCGTGCAGCAGGCAGGCTACGACTTGGTTGCCATCACGGAGACGTGGTGGGACCACAGTCATGACTGGAGTGCTGCAATGCCTGGCTATAAGCTCTTCAGAAGGGACAGGCAGCACAGAAGGGGAGGTGGTGTGGCTCTCTATATTAGAGAGTCTTTCGATGTTGTAGAACTCGAGGCTAGGAATGACAAGGTCGAGTCCCTTTGGGTTAGGATCGGCAGAGACATCAAGGCTAGTGTCCTGGTCGGGGTCTGCTATAGACCGCCGAACCAGGATGAGGAGACGGATGAGGAGTTCTACAGGCAGCTGACAGAAGTTGCAAAATCTTCAGCGCTTGTACTCGTGGGGGACTTCAACTTCCCTGACATATCCTGGAAGCACAACACAGCCCAGAGAAAGCAGTCTAGGAGGTTTCTGGAGGGCGTGGAAGATAGCTTCCTGACACAGCTGGTTAGTGAACCTACCAGGGGTGGTGCCCCGCTAGACCTTCTCTTCACAAACAGAGAAGGACTGGTGGAGGATGTGATTGTCGGGAGCTGTCTTGGGCAGAGTGACCACGAAATGGTGGAGTTCACTATTCTTGGCGAGGCCAGGAAGGGGACCAGTAAAACAGCTGTATTGGACTTTCGGAGGGCTGACTTTGGGCTGCTCAGGACACTAGTTGGTGGAGTTCCTTGGGAGGCGGTTCTGAAGGGCAGAGGAGTCCAGGAAGGCTGGGCGCTCTTCAAGAGGGAAATCTTAATGGCGCAGGAGCGGTCTGTCCCCATGTGCTCAAAGATGAGCCAGCAGGGAAGAAGACCAGCCTGGCTCAACAGAGAACTGTGGCTTGAGCTTAGGAGAAAAAAGAGGGTTTATAATCTTTGGAAAAGTGGGCAGGCCACTAGGGAGGACTATAAGGATGTAGCGAGGCTGTGTAGGGACAAAATTAGGAAGGCCAAAGCTCATCTGGAGCTCAATCTGGCTACTGCTGTTAAAGATAACAAAAAACGTTTTTATGAATACATCAACACAAAAAGGAGGACTAAGGAGAATCTCCATCCTTTACTGGATGCGGGGGGAAACTTAGTTACAAGAGATGAGGAAAAGGCGGAGGTGCTCAATGCCTTCTTTGCCTCAGTCTTTAGCGGCAATACCGGTTGTTCTCTGGATACCCAGTACCCTGAGCTGGTGGAAGGGGATGGGGAGCAGGATGTGGCCCTCACTATCCACAAAGAACTGGTTGGTGACCTGCTACGGCACTTGGAGGTGCACAAATCGATGGGGCCGGATGGGATCCACCCAAGGGTACTGAGAGAACTGGCAGAGGAGCTGGCCAAGCCCCTGTCCATCATTTATCAGCAGTCCTGGCTATCGGGGGAGGTCCCAGCTGACTGGCGACTAGCAAATGTGACGCCCATCTACAAGAAGGGCCGGAGGGCAGACCCGGGAAACTACAGGCCTGTCAGTTTGACCTCAGTACCGGGGAAGCTCATGGAGCAGATCCTCTTGAGAGTCATCATGCAGCACTTGCAGGGCAAGCAGGCGATCTGGCCCAGTCAGCAGGGGTTTATGGAAGGCAGATCCTGCTTGACAAACCTGATCTCCTTCTATGACAAAGCGACGCGCTGGGTGGACGAGGGAAAGGCTGTGGATGTGGTCTACCTTGACTTCAGCAAGGCATTTGACACCGTCTCCCACAGCATTCTCCTCAAGAAACTGGCTGCTCTTGACTTGGACTGGCGCACGCTTCGTTGGGTTAGAAACTGGCTGGATAGCCGGGCCCAAAGAGTCCTGGTAAATGGAGTCAAGTCCAGTTGGAGGCCAGTCACTAGTGGCGTCCCCCAGGGCTCGGTGCTGGGGCCGGTCCTCTTTAATATCTTCATCAATGATCTGGACGAGGGCATTGAGTGCACCCTCAGTAAGTTTGCAGATGACACCAAGTTAGGTGCGTGTGTCGATCTGCTCGAGGGTAGGAAGGCTCTGCAGGAGGATCTGGATAGGCTGCACCGATGGGCTGAGGTCAACTGTATGAAGTTCAACAAGGCCAAGTGCCGGGTCCTGCACCTGGGGCGCAACAACCCCAAGCAGAGCTACAGGCTGGGAGATGAGTGGTTGGAGAGCTGCCAGGCAGAGAAGGACCTGGGAGTGATTGTGGACAGTCGGCTGAATATGAGCCAGCAGTATTCTCAGGTGGCCAAGAAGGCCAACGGCATCCTGGCTTGTATCAGAAACAGTGTGACCAGCAGGGCTAGGGAGGTGATCATCCCCCTGTACTCGGCTCTAGTGAGGCCGCACCTCGAGTACTGTGTTCAGTTTTGGGCCCCTCGCTACAAGAAGGACATCGAGGTGCTTGAGCGGGTCCAGAGGAGGGCGACGAAGCTGGTGAGGGGCCTGGAGAACAAGTCCTACGAGGAGCGGCTGAAGGAGCTGGGCTTGTTCAGCCTGGAGAAGAGGAGGCTCAGGGGCGACCTTATCGCTCTCTACAGATACCTTAAAGGAGGCTGTAGTGAGGTGGGGGTTGGCCTGTTCTCCCACGTGCCTGGTGACAGAACGACGGGGAATGAATGGGCTTAAGTTGCGCCAGGGGAGTTTTAGGTTAGATGTTAGGAAGAACTTCTTTACTGAAAGGGTTCTTAGGCACTGGAACAGGCTGCCCAGGGAGGTGGTGGAGTCACCATCCCTGGAAGACTTTAAAAGACGTTTAGATGTAGAGCTTAGGGATATGGTTTAGTGGGGACTGTTAGCGTTAGGTCAAAGGTTGGACTCGATGATCTTGAGGTCTCTTCCAACCTAGAAATTCTGTGATTCTGTGATCACTGCATCATCACTGCATCTTCACAGCATAATCTCAGCATCATCACAGTGTCATCACAGTGTTATAACAGCAATATCACAGCATCATCACATCATCATCAGAGCGTCATCACAGAATCATCACAGCATCATCACTATGTCATCACAGCATAATCACAATATCATCAGAACGTCATTAAAGCGTCATAACTGCATCATCACTGTATCATAACTGCATCATCACTGCATCATCACATCATCACCACAGCGTCATCGCAGAAACATCACAGCATCATCACTGCATCGTAACTACATCATCACAGCATCATCACATCATCATCACAGCATCATCACAGCGTCATTACAACATCATCAAATCATCATCACTGCATCATCACAGTGTCATCACAGCATCATCACATCATCATCACTACATCATGAAAGTGTCATCACAGCATCATCACATCATCATCATTGCATCATCACAGCGTCATTGCTGCATCATCACAGCATCATCACAGCATCATTACTGCATCATCACAGCATAATCACAGCATCATCACAACATCATAAGAGCGTCATTAGCATCATAACAGCACCATCACTGTGTCATCGCAGTGTCACCAGAACATCACCACATCATCATCGCAGCGTCAACAAAACATAATCATAGCATGATCACAGCATCATCACTGCATTATCAGTGCATCTTCACAGCAACATCTCACCATCATTACTACTTACTCACTGCATCATCACAGCGTCATCACAGTATCATAACTACATCGTCACAGCATCACATCATCATCACAACATCATGTAAGTGTCATCACAGCATAATCTCTGTGTCATCACAGCATCATCACAGCATCATCACAGCTTCATAGCTCCATAATCACATAATCACAGCATCATCACTGCATCATCACAGCATCATCATAAATCATCACAAAATCATCACAGTGTCATCACTGCATCATCACAGAATCATCACATCGTGATCAATGCATCATCACATCATAATCACAGCATCATCATAGCATCATTACTGCGTCATCACTACATCATCACTGCATCATCACTGCATCAGCACAACGTCATCTCAGTATCATCACAGCATCATCACAGCGTCATCACAGCATCACGACAGTGTCATCGCAGCGTCATCATATCATCATCATAGTACCACTACAGCATCATCACAGAATCACTATAGAGTCATCAAAGCATCATCACAGCATCATCACAGCATAGTCACTGCGTCATAACAGCATCATCACATCATCACCACAGCATCATCGCAACATCATGAATGCGTCATCACAACATCATCACAGCGTCATCACTGCATCATCACAGCATCATCACATCATCATAACAGCATCATCACATCATCACCACTGCATCATAGCAGCATCATAACTGCGTAAAAACTGCATCATCACAGCATCATTACTACGTCATCACAGCATCGTAACAGCATCATCACAGCATCATCACATCGCCATGACAGCATCATCAGTGCATCATCACTGCATCCTCACATGCAGTGCATCATCATTGCATCATCACAGAATCATCACAACATCATCGCAGCATCGTCACAGCGTTACGACAAGGTTATCAGACCATCACGACAGCATCATCACAGCGTCATCACAGAATCATCACATCGTCATCACAGCATCATCGCAGCCTCATAACTGCATCATCACAGCATCATCACAACATTATCTTAGCATCATCACAGCATTATCACTGTATCATCACTGCATCGTTACAGCATCATCTCAGCATCATCACAGTATCAATACTGCAGAATCACTGTATCATCACTGCATCATCAGTGCGTCATCACATCATCATCACTACATCATCACATAATCACCACTGCATCATCACAGCGTCATCACATCATCATCACAGCATTATCACGTCATTATCACTGCATCATCACAGCATCATCGCATCATCATCATGTCATCATCGCAGCATAATCACTGCATCGTCACAGCATCATCACAGCATCATCACTGCATTGTCACATCATCATTGCGCCGTCATCAAAGCATAATCACAGTGTCATAACTGCATAAACTCTGCATCATCACAGCATAATCACTGCGTCAATACAGCATCATCATTGCATCATCACTGAATCACCTCAGCATCATAACATCATCATTACTACATCATCACAGCATAATCATTGCATCATCACAACATCATCGCAGCATCATCACAGCATCATCACAGCTTCATCAGAGCATCATCACAACATTATCGCTACATCATCACAGAGTCATCACAGCATCATTACTGCATCATCACTGCATCATCACTTCGTAATCAGAGCATCATGACTTCATCATCACAGCACCATTACTGCATCATCACAGCGTCATCACAGCGTCATCACAGCATCATAGCGTCATCAAATTATCATCACTGCATCATCAGAGCATCACCAGAACTTCATCGCAGCATCATCAAAGCAACATCTCAGTGTCATCACAGCGTCACTACTGCAACATCACTGCATCATCAGAGCATCATCAGAGCATTGGTGTAGATACACTTCAGCTGGGCCATTGCCCTAACCTCCGGCCTTGCCATTGTTCCCCCTGGCACAGCCCCAACAATCCTTGCTTCAGCCCCATCCCCCTTCTTACCTAGTTTAAAGCCCTCTCAATGAGCCCTGCCAGCTCCTGGCCCAGGATCCTTTTTCCCCTAAAAGATAGGGACCCGTCTGCGGCCATCAGGCCAGGTGCTGAGTAAAGTGCCCCATGGTCAAAAAAAACAAGATTTCTGCGTTGGCACCAGAAATGATGATGTTATGATGCTGTGGTGATGCTGTTGTGATGATGCTGTGATGATGATTTGATGACACAGTGATGATGCAGTGATGGTGCTGTGATGGTGCTGTGATGACGTTTTGATGATGTTGTGATGATGCTCTGATGATGCAGTGATGATAATTTGATGACGCTGTGATGCTGTGATGATGCCGTGATGATGCTGTGATGATGCTGTAATGATGCTGCGATGATGCTGTGATGACGCTTTGATGACAATGTGATTATGCTGTGATTATGCTGTTATGACGCTGTGATGATGCAGTGTTTATGCAGTGATGATGCAGTTATGATACTGTGATGATGCAGTGATGACGCTATGATGACTCTTTGATTACACTGTGATGCTTCGATGATGCTGTGATGATGCAGAGATGATGCTTTTATGATGCTGGGATGATGCTGTGATGACGCTGTGATGATGCTTTGATGACACTGTGATGATGCTGTTGTGATGCTGTGATGAGGCTTTGATGACACTGTGATGATGTTGTGATGACACTGTGATGACGCAGTGATGATGCTGTGATGATGCAGTCATGATGATGTGATGATGTTGTGATGATGCTCTGATGATGCTGTGATGATGCTCTGATGAATCTGTGATGATGCTTTGATGATGCTGTGATGACGATGTTATTATGCTGTGATGACGCTGTGATGATGCTGTTATGACAATTTGATGATGCTGTGATTATGCAGCTATGATGCTCTCAGGATGATATGATGATGCAGTGATGATGCTGTGATGACACTGTGATGATATTGTGATGATGCTGTGATGATGCACAGATGACGCTGTCTTGATGCTGTGATGATGCTCTGATAATGGTGTGCTGATGTAGTGTTTATGCAGTGATGATGCAATTATGGTACTGTGATGAAGCTTTGATGATGATGTGATGATGCTGTGATGATGCTGTGATGACGCTTTGATGATGCTGTGATTATACAGCTATGATGCTGTCATGATTATATGATGATGCAGTGATGATGCTGTGATGACGCTGTGATGATGCAGTGATGATGCTGTGATGACGCTTTGATGATGCTGTGATTATACAGCTATGATGCTGTCATGATTATATCATGATGCAGTGATGATGCCGTGCTGATACTGTGATGACACTGAATACGCTGTGATGATGCTGTGATGCTTTCATGATGCTATGATGATGCTGTGATGATGCAGTGATGACGCTGCGATGATGCTGTGATGATGCTTTGATGATGCATTGATAACGCTGCGATGATGCTGCGATGATGTTGTCATGATGTTGTGATGCTGCAGTGATGACACTGCGATGATGCTGTTATGATATTGTGATGACGCTGTGGTGATGCTTTGATGACGCTGTGATGTTGTGAAGATGTATTGATGATGCTGTGATGATGCATTTATGATGATGTGTTTATGCTGTGATGACGCTGTGATGATGCAGTGATAATGCAGTGTTGATGCAGTTATGACGCTGTGTTGAGGCTGTGATAATATTGTGATGATGCTGTGATGATGTTGTGATGGTGCTGTGATGATGCTGTGATCATGCTGTGATGATGCAGTGATACCGCTGCGATGAAACAGTGATGATTCTGTGATGATGCAGTGATGGCGACGCTGTGATGCATTGATGATGCTCTGATGATGCTGCGATGATGCTGTTGTGATGCTTTGATGATGCAGTGATGATGCTGTGATGACACAGTGATGGTGCAGTGATGATGTGATGATGACGCTGTGATGATTCTGTGATGATGCTGTGATGACGCTGCGATGATGTTGTGATGATGCATTGATGACACTCTGATGATGCTGTGAGGATGTTCTGATGATGCAGTGATGACGCTGTGATGATGCTGTTGTGATGCTCTGATTCTGCTGTTATTATGCTGTGATGACACTGTGATGATGTTGTGCTGATGCAGTAATGATGCTGTGATGACTCTGCGATGATGCTGTGATGATGCAGTGATGATGCTGTGATGACTCTATGATGATGCAGTGATGACACTGCGATGGCACTGTGATGCCTTGTTGAAGCTCTGATGATGCATTGATAATGCACTAATTATGCAGTGATGATGTTGTCTTGATACTGTGATGATGCTGTGATGATACTGTGATGACGGTTTTATGACACTGTGATTATGTTCTGATGACCCAGTGATCATGCTGTGATGATGCAGTGATGACGCGGTGATGATGCTCTTGTGATGCTCTGATGATGCTGTGATGACGGTTTGATGACACTGTGATGACGTTCTGATGCTGCAGTGATGATGCTGTGATGATGCTGTGATGACGTTTTGATCACTGCATCATCACTGCATCATCACTGCATCACCACAGCATCATCACTGTGTAATCAAAACATCATCACAGCCTCATAACTACATAAACACTGCATCATCACAGCATCATCACTGCGTCATCACAGCGTCATAACAGCATCATCACAGCATCATCATTGCATCATCACTGCATCATCTCAGCATCATAATAGTGTCATCAGAGCGTCATCACAGTCATCACAGCATCATCACATCATCATCGCAGTGTCATCACAGCATCATCACTGCATCATCATATCTTCATCGCAGCGTCATCACTGCATCATTACAGTATCATCACAGCATCATCACTGCATCATTACTGCAGAATCACTGCGTCATCACATCATCATCACTACATGATCACTGCATCATCACAGCATCATCACTTCGCCATCACAACATCATCATTGCATCATCACAACATCAATACAGCATCATTACAGCATCATCACAGCATCATCACATCATCACATCATCATCACAGCATCATCACTGCAACAGAACTGCATCTTCACAGCATCATCACATCATTCAGACTGCATCATCACAGCATCATCACTGTGTTATCACAACATCATCACTGCATCATAACAATATCATCACAGCATCATCACAACATAATCAGAGCATCATCACAGCATAAACACTGCATAATCACTGCACTATCACAGCATCATCACAGAGTCATCAAGGAAACATTACAGCATCATCACAGAGTCTTGGCATTGTCATCAAAGCATCATCACTGCGTCATCACTACATCATCACAGCATCATCTCAGCATTATCACAGAATCATTACTGCATAATCACTGCATTATGACAGCGTCGTACCAGTATCATCACTGCATCATCACATCATCATCATTGCATCATCCCATCATCATCATTTCATCATAACAGCATCATCACAACATCATCACAGTATAATCAATCTATCATCACGGCATCATCACAGCGTCATCAGAGCATCATTACAGCGTCATCACTGCGTCATCAAAGCATCACCACTGCATCATCACAAAATCATCACAGCATCATCACTGCACCATCACTTCATCGTCACAGCATCATTACAGCATCATCAGAGCATCACCACTGCATCATCATTGCATCATGACATCATCATCACAGTGTCATCACAGCATCATCATATCATCATCACCACATAATCACAGTGTCATCACAGCATCATCACTGCGCCATCACTGCATCATCACAGCATCTTCGCATTTTCATCACAGCATCATCTCTGCGTCCTCACTGCATCTTCACAGCATCTTCACTACAGCATCAGAGCATTATCTCAGTGTCATCAGAGTATCATTACAGCATAATCACTGCATTATCACAGCATCATCACATTATCATCACTGCATCATCACATCATCATCACTGCATCATCACAACATCATTACAACATCATCACAGAAAAATCACTGCATCATCTCTGCATCATCAGAGCATCATTAGAGTATCATGACAGCATCATCACTGCATAATCACTGCATCATCAACTCATCATCACTGCATAATCACTGCATCATCAACTCATCATCACAGCATAATCACAGCATCATCGCAGCATCATTAATGCTTAGTCACTGCATCATCACAGCGTCATCACGGTGTATTCACTGCATCATAACACCATCATATCTGCATCATCACATCATCATTACTGCATCATCACAACATCATCACACCACCATCACAGTGTCATCACTGCATCATCACAGGGTCATCACAGCATCATTACAGCATCATCAATGCATCATCACAGCGTCATCACTATATCATTACTGCATCATAACAGCATCATCACAGCGTCATCACAGTACCATAACTGCATAATCACTGCATCATCACAGCGTCATCAGGGCGACATCAGAGCATCATCACTGCATGATGACAGCATCATCACAGCATCATCACATCATCATCACATGATCTTCAATGCGTCATCACAGCGTAATCACAAAGTCATCACTTCATCATCAAATTGTCATCACAGCGTCATCACAGCTATATCGCAGCGTCATCACAGCATCACCACAGCATCATCACTGCTTCATCACATCATCATCCCAGCATCATCACAACATCATGACAGCATTATTACTACTTACACACTGCATCATCACAGCGTCATCACAGCATCATCTCAGCATCATCACAGCATCATCCCTGCATCATCACATCATCATCACTGCATTACCACAGCATCACCACAGCATCATCACAGCGTAATCACAGCATCATCACAGCAGGATTGCAGCGTCATCACTGCAGCATCACAGCATCATCACAGTATCCTCACAGCATCTTCACTGCATCATCACTACATTGTCACAGCATCATCACATCATCATCACTGCATCATCACAGCATCATCACAGCATAATCTCATCATCATCACAGTATCAGTACTACAGAATCATTGCATTATCACACCATCATCACAACATCATCACAGCATCATCATAGCATCACGACAGTGTTATCTGAGCATCACGACAGCGTAATCATAGCGTCATCACAGATTCATCAGAGCATCATTGCAGCGTCATCACTGCATCATCACAGTATCATCACATTGTGAGGAATGTTTTAACAATTCGTGTCCATAAAGAACAGCCCTGTCTGCTTCTGTCTGCTTCGGAGCCCTGCAATGGCAGTTTGATTCCTTAACCACAGATGCAGTGTGCCCCAGTTTCCCCCTCATTCTAGTCAAGTTATCAAGTCTTCAGAAAATACTCCTCAAATTCTTGAGCTTGTTTGCCTTTGTTATTCCGGATTTCTATTTCTAACAGTTACAGCCTTTTTTTCTGTTGTTTTGTCTTCTTCGAAATTAACTTAACGCGGCTATAGGTGTGGCTGTCCCTGTGAATGGCTGGTGAGGAATGTTTTAATTACTTGTGAAGTGTCAATAAGAAAGCTATTTGTGTTTGTATGACGTCTTTGATGTCTGGGAGCCTCAGAATAACTGATAACAATTAGTGACTGTTATGGAATACTATGCAGGCCTCTGATATCTGGCCAGGTGTCCAAGAGATTAAGAAGAGGAAAAAAAAGAAGCTGAAGGACGGCTAGGAGACAAGACCTGCAGGGGATGCTGTATAAACTTGACACGGTGCCAAAGGAGTACAAAGGGGAAACACAAGAAAAAACTTGGAGAGGAAGACTACGAGCCTTCAGCATGAAAGACCCCTAGAGACCCCCAGAGGGACCACCGGAGACTGATGCGCATGCTCCAGTAGGAGGGACTGGACCCCGGAAGCTAATTATAATAACCTATTTTTTTTACAAGTAGTAATGAATATGTATTAGTCGAGGAGTATAAAAATCAGCTCCTTGATGTGGCTGGTGTGCGTCCTGGTGGAGCAGAGACTCCCGGTGCACCCAGCGCTGTTTGCTTACTTCTATTCTTTTAATAAATCCTATTTTCTTATTTAAACCTATTTTGAAGACTGAGCTATTTATAACAACATCATAGTAACATCATCACAATATCATTGCAGAATCATCACTGCATGATCAGAGCATCATATCAGCATAATCACAGCATCATTAGTGCAGAATTACTGCATCATCACATCAAGATCAATGCGTCATCACATCATAATCACAGCATCATCAGAGCATCATCACTGCGTCATCACAGCGTAATCACTACATCATCACTACATAATCATAGCATAATTACTGCGTCATAGCTGCATCATCACTGCATCATCACTGCATCAGCACAACGTCATCTCAGTATCATCACAGCATCATCACAGTGTCATCACAGCATCATGACAGTGTCATCGCAGTGTCATCACAGCATCATTACATCATCATTACTGCGTCATCAGAGCGTCATCGCAGCATCATCACAGCATCATCATAGTACCACTACAGCATCATCACAGAATCACTATAGCGTCATCAAAGAGTCATCACAGCATCATCACAGCATAGTCACTGCGTCATCACAGCATCATCACATCATCACCACATCATCATCGCAGCATCATCACTGCATCATCACAACAACATCACAGCGTCATCACTGCATCATCACAGCGTCATCACTGCATCATCACAGCATCATCACATCATCATAACAGCATCATCATATCATCACCACAGCATCATCGAAGCATCATCACAGCATCATCACTGCGTCATCACAACATAATCACTGCATGATCACTGCATCATCACAGCATAATCTCATCATCACCACAGCATCATCACATCATCATCACTACTTCATCACAGCATCATCAGAGCATGATCACTGCATTATCGCATCACCATCACTGCGTCATCACTGCATCATCACTGCATCATCAGCATCATCACTGCGTTATCACATCACCATCACTGCGTCATCACTGCGTCATCACTGCATCATCACAGCACCATCACTGCATCATCACAGCACCATCACTGCATCATCACAGCATCATTACTACACCATCACAGCGTCATAACAGCATCATCACAGCATCACCACATCGTCATGACAGCATTATTAGTGCGTCATCACTTCATCATCACAGCATTATCATTGTATCATCACAGAATCATCACAACATCATCGCAGCATCGTCACAGCGTTACGACAAAGTTATCAGACCATCACGACAGCATCATCACAGAGTCATCACAAAATCATCACATCGTCATCACAGCATCATCGCAGCGTCATAACTGCATCATCACAGCATCATCACAAAATTATCATAGCATCATCACAGCATTATCACTGTATCATCACTGCATCGTTACAGCATCATCTCAGCATCATCACAGTATCAATACTGCAGAATCACTGGATCATCACATCATCATCAGTGCGTCATCACATCATCATCACTACATCATCACATCATCACCATTGCATCATCACAGCGTTATCACATCACCATCACAGCATTATCACATCATTATCACTGCATCATCACAGCATCATCGCAGCATCATAACAGCATCATCGCAGCGTAATCACTGCATCATCACAGCATCATTGCGTCATCATCAAAGCATAATCACAGTGTCATAACTGAATAAACTCTGCATCATCACAGCATCATCACTGCGTCAATACAGCAGCATCATTGCACCATCACTGCAGCACCTCAGCATCATAACATCATTATTACTACATCAACACAGCATAACCTTTGCATCATCACAACATCATCGCAGCATCATCACAGCATCAGGACAGAGTTATCAGAGCATCACGACAGTCATCACAGCGTCATAACAGAATCATCACAACATAATCACAGCATCATCAGAGCATCATCACTGCGTCATCACAGCGTAATCACTACATCATCAATACATAATCATAGCATAATTACTGTGTCATCACTGCATCATCACTACATCATCACTGAAACAGCACACCGTCATCTCAGTATCTTCACAGCATCATCACAGTGTCATCACTGCATCATCACAGCGTCACCACTGCATCATCACAGCATCATCACATCATCATAACAGAATCATCATATCGTCACCACAGCATCATCGCAGCATCATCACAGCATCATCACTGCGTCATCACAACATCATCACTGCATGATCAATGCATCATCACAGCATCATCAAATCATCACCACAGCATCATCACATCATCATCACTGCATCATCACAGCATCATCAGAGCATAATCACTGCGTTATCACATCACCATCACCGCGTCATCACTGCATCATCACTGCATCATCAGAGCATCATCACTGCGTTATCACATCACCATCACTGCGTCATCACTGCATCATCACTGCATCATCACAGCACCATCACTGCATCATCACAGCATCATCACTACATCATCACTGCATCATCAATGAATAATCGCAGAATCATCACTGCATCATAGGTACATAATCACAGCA
The DNA here is from genome assembly GCA_963989345.1 of Clangula hyemalis. Next base: position 195,838 of record CAXDIO010000151.1, read on the forward strand.
TCATAAATGCATCATCACAGTGTCATCACAGCGTCATCTCAGCATCATCACGACAGGGTCATCACAGCATCATCACTACATCATCACAGCATCATCACTGCATCATCACTGCACAATCACAGCGTACTCACAGCATCATCACATCATGATCACAGTGTCATCACAGCATCATCACAGCATCATCACAAAATCATCAGAGTGTCATCACAGCATAATCACTGTGTCATCACAGCGTCATAAAAGCATCATCACAGCATCATTACAGCATTATAGAGTCATAATCACGACAGCATTTCAGCATCATCATAGCACCATCACAGCATCATCACCTCATCATCAAATTCTCATCACATCATCATCGCGGACTCATCACAGCGTCATCACTGCATCATCACTGCATCATCCCAGCATCTTCGCATTTTCATCACAGCATCATCACTGTGTCATCACTTCATAATCACTGCACAATCACTGCATCATCACAGCATCATCTCAGCAATAACACAGCACCATCACTGCATAATCACTGCATCATCACAGCATTATCTCAGTGTCATCAGAGTATCACTACTGCAGAATCACTGCATCATCACTGCATCATCCTATCATCATCACTGCATCATCAAAGCGTCATCACAGAGTCATTGCAGCATCATCAGAGCATCATCACCGCAGTATCTCAGCGTCATCACAGCATCATCACAGTGTCATCACAGCATCGTAACTGCATCCTCACTGCATCATCACCGCATCACCATCATCACAGCATCACAAGCTGTGATGACACTGTGATGACACTGTAAGAACGCTGCGATGATGCAGTGATGACGCTGCGATGATGCTGTGTTGATGCTGTAATGATGCTATGATGACGCTGTGATGACACTGTGATGATGCTGTGTTGATGCTGTGATGCAGCTGTGATGACGCGGTGATGGTGCTTTGATGACGTTCTGATGACACAGTGGTGATGCTGTGATGACGCTTTGATGAGTCTTTGATGACGCTGTGATGCTTTAATGATGCTGTGATGATATGATGATGCTATAGTGATGCTGTGATGATGCTCTGATGACGCTGTAATGATGCAGTTATTATGGAGTGATGATGCTGTGATGACGCTTTGATGACGCTGTGATGATTTTGTTATGATGCTGTTGTGATGCTGTGATGATGCAGTGATGATGCTGCGATGAAGCTGTTGTGATGCTGTGATGACGCTGTGTTCACGCTTTGATGACACTATGATAATGTTCCGATGATGCAGTAATGATGCAGTGATGATGCAGTGATGATGCTGTGATGATGCTGTAATGATGCAGCGATGATGCTGTGATGATGTTGTGATTATGCTGTGATGACGCTACGATAATGCTGTTATGATGCTGTGATGACGCTGTGATCATGCTATGATCATGCTGTCATGATGCACTGATGACGCTGCGATGATGCTTTGATGATTCTGTGAAGATGCAGTTATGACGACGTGATGACACTGTGATGACGCTGTGATGACGCTGTGATGACGCTGTTATGATGCAGTGATGACGCATTGATGATGCTGTGATAATGCTGTGATGATGATGTGATGATGCTGTGATGACTCTATGATGATGCAGTGATGACACTGTGATGGCACTGTGTTGCCTTGTTGAAGCTCTGATAATGCATTGATAATGCACTGATTATGCAGTGATGATGTTGTCTTGATACTGTGATGATGCTGTGATGATACTGTGATGACGGTTTTATGACACTGTGATTATGTTCTGATGTCCCAGTGATCATGCTGTGATGATGCAGTGATGACGCGGTGATGATGCTGTTGTGATGGTCTGACGATGCTGTGATGACGGTTTGATGACACTGTGATGATGTTATAGAATCATCGAATCACAGAATTTCTAGGTTGGAAGAGACCTCAAGATCATCGAGTCCAACGTTTGACCTAACACTAACAGTCCCCACTAAACCATATCCCTAAGCTCTACATCTAAACGTCTTTTAAAGACTTCCAGGGATGGTGACTCCACCACTTCCCTGGGCAGCCTGTTCCAGTGCCTAACAACCCTTTCAGTAAAGAAGTTCTTCCTAACATCTAACCTAAAACTCCCCTGGCGCAACTTTAGCCCATTCCCCCTCGTTCTGTCACCGGGCACGTGGGAGAACAGGCCAACCCCCACCTCACTACAGCCACCTTTAAGGTACCTGTAAAGAGCTATAAGGTCGCCCCTGAGCCTCCTCTTCTCCAGGCTGAACAAGCCCAGCTCCCTCAGCCGCTCCTCGTAGGACTTGTTCTCCAGGCCCCTCACCAGCTTCGTCGCCCTCCTCTGGACCCGCTCAAGCACCTCGATGTCCTTCTTGTAGCGAGGGGCCCAAAACTGAACACAGTACTCGAGGTGCGGCCTCACCAGAGCCGAGTACAGGGGGACGATCACCTCCCTAGCCCTGCTGGTCACACTGTTTCTGATACAAGCCAGGATGCCGTTGGCCTTCTTGGCCACCTGAGCACACTGCTGGCTCATATCCAGCCGACTGTCCACCATCACTCCCAGGTCCTTCTCTGCCTGGCAGCTCTCCAACCACTCATCTCCCAGCCTGTAGCTCTGCTTGGGGTTGTTGCGCCCCAGGTGCAGGACCCGGCACTTGGCCTTGTTGAACTTCATACAGTTGACCTCAGCCCATCGGTGCAGCCTATCCAGATCCTCCTGCAGAGCCTTCCTACCCTCGAGCAGATCAACACACGCACCTAACTTGGTGTCATCTGCAAACTTACTGAGGGTGCACTCAATGCCCTCATCCAGATCATTGATGAAGATATTAAAGAGGACCGGCCCCAGCACCGAGCCCTGGGGGATGCCACTAGTGACTGGCCTCCAACTGGACTTGACTCCATTTACCAGGACTCTTTGGGCCCGGCTATCCAGCCAGTTTCTAACCCAACGAAGCGTGCGCCAGTCCAAGTCAAGAGCAGCCAGTTTCTTGAGGAGAATGCTGTGGGAGATGGTGTCAAATGCCTTGCTGAAGTCAAGGTAGACCACATCCACAGCCTCTCCCTCGTCCACCCAGCGCGTCACTTTGTCATAGAAGGAGATCAGGTTTGTCAAGCAGGATCTGCCTTCCATAAACCCATGCTGGCTGGGCCAGATCGCCTGCTTGCCCTGCAAGTGCTGCATGATGACTCTCAAGAGGATCTGCTCCATGAGCTTCCCCGGTACTGAGGTCAAACTGACAGGCCTGTAGTTTCCCGGGTCTGCCCTCCGGCCCTTCTTGTAGATGGGCGTCACATTTGCTAGTCGCCAGTCAGCTGGGACCTCCCCCGATAGCCAGGACTTCTGGTAAATGATGGACAGGGGCTTGGCCAGCTCCTCTGCCAGTTCTCTCAGTACCCTTGGGTGGATCCCATCCGGCCCCATCGATTTGTGCACCTCCAAGTGCCGTAGCAGGTCACCAACCAGTTCTTCGTTGATAGTGAGGGCCCCATCCTGCTCCCCATCCCCTTCCACCAGCTCAGGGTACTGGGTATCCAGAGAACAACCGGTATTGCCGCTAAAGACTGAGGCAAAGAAGGCATTGAGCACCTCCGCCTTTTCCTCATCTCTTGTAACTAAGTTTCCCCCCGCATCCAGTAAAGGATGGAGATTCTCCTTAGTCCTCCTTTTTGTGTTGATGTATTTATAAAAACGTTTTTTGTTATGATGATGCTGTGATGATGCAGACATGACGATGTAATGATGCTGTGAAGATGCTGTGATGACTCTGTGAAGACGCTTTAATTACACTGTGATGACGCCGTGATGAAGCTGTGATGACGCTGTGATGACGTTTTGATGACGCTTTGATGACGCTTTGATTACACTGTGATGCTTGGATGATGCTGTGATGACACTGTGATGACGCTGTAATGATGGAGTGATGTTGCTGTGATGATGCTGTGATGATGCGGTGATGATGCTGTGATGATACTATGCTGATGCTGTGATGATGCAGTGAGGATGCTGTAATGATGCTGTGATGATGCTCTGATGACGCTGTGATGATGCTTTGATGACGCTCTGATGACGATGTTATTATGCTGTTATGATGCTCTGATGATGCTATTATGACAATTTGAAGATGCTCTGATTATGCAGCTATGATGCTCTCAGGATGATATGATGATGCTGTCATGATGCTGTGATGATGCTCTGATGATGCTGTGCTGATGCAGTGTTTATTCAGTGATGATGCAGTTATGATACTCTGATGAAGCTTTGATGATGCTGTAATGATGCTGTGATGATGTTGTGATGACGCTTTGATGATGCTGTGATTATACAGCTATGATGCTGTCATGATTATATGATGATGCAGTGATGATGCTGTGATGACGCTGTGATGACGCAGTGATGATGCTGTGATGATGCAGTGATGACGCTGTGATGATGTTGTTATGATGGTGTGATTACGCTATGCTGATGCTATGATGACACTCTCATAACACTTTGATGACGCTCTGATGCTGTGGTGATGTTGTGATGGTGCTGTGATGATGTTCTTGTAATGCTGTTATGATGCTGTGATGACGCTTTGATGACAATGTGATGATGCTGTGATGACGTAGTGATGATGTTGTGTTTATGCTTTGATAATGCTGTTACGATGCAGTAATGATGCTGTGATGATGCTGTGATGACGCTCTGATGATGTTGTGATGACGCTCTGATGATGCAGTGATGACGCTTTGATCACTGCATCATCACTGTATCATCACTGCATCACCACAGCATCATCACTGCGTAATCAAAACATCATCAGCACAACATCATCACTGCATCATCGTTGCATAATCACTGAATCATCACAGCGTCATTACAGAATCATCACAGCATCATCACTGCGTCATCACAGCATAATCAAAGTATCACCACTGCGCCTTCACAGCATCATCACAGCATCTTCAAATCATCATCGCAGCATCATCACTGCGTCATCACTGCATCTTCACTGCATCAACACTGCATCATCACTGCATCATCATAGCATCATAATTGTGTCATCACAGCTTAATCACAGCATAATCACTGTATCATCACTGCTTCATCACATCATCATCACAGCATCATCACAGCTTCATAGCTCCATAATCACATCATCACAGCTTCATCACTACATCATCACAGCATCATCATAAATCATCACAAAATCATCACAGTGTCATCACAGCATAACCACAGCATTATCACAGAATCATTACTGCATAAACACTGCATCATCACAGCATTATCACAGTATCATCACTGCATCATCAGAGAATAATCACATCATCATCACAACATCATCAGAGTGCCATCACAGTATCATCACTGCGTCATCAGAGCATCATCACTGTGTCATTAGAGCGTCATCACAGCATAATCACAGCATCATCACAGCAGCATCAGAGCAGCATCATGGCGTCATGACAGAATCATCACTACGTCATCAAATTGTCATCAGAGCAGCCCACAACATCATCACAGCATCATTGCAGCATCATAACAGCATCATCAAAGCATCTTTACTGCTTACTCACAACATCATCACACCGTCATAACAGTGTCATAACTGCATCATCATAGTGTCATCACAGTGTTATAACAGCATCATCACAGCATCATCACATCATCATCAGAGCATCATCACAGAATCATCACAGCATCATCACTATGTCATCACAGCATAATCACAATATCATCACAACGTCATAAAAGCGTCATAACTGCATCATCACTGCATCATTACAGCATCATCACTGCATCATCACTGCATAGTCACAGCATCATCGCGTCCTCATAAAGGCATCATAACAGGGTCATCACAGCGTCATAACAGCATAAACACTGCATCATCACAGCATCTTCATTGCGTCATCACAAAATCAACACAACATCATCGCAGCATCATCACAGCATCACGACAGCGTTACCAGAGCATCACAGCAGTGTCATCACAGTGTCATCACAGAATCATCACATAGTCATCACAACATCATCGCAGTGTCATAAATGCATCATCACTACATCATCACAACATAATCATAGCATCATCACAGCATCATCACTGTATCATCACTGCATCGTCACAGCATTATCAAATCATCACTGCACCATCACATCATCATCACTGCATCATCAATGCTTCATCTCAGCATCATCACAGTATCAATACTGCGGAATCACTGCATCAACACATCAAAATATCTGCATCATCACATCACCATCACTGCATCATCACTGCGTCATCACAGCGTCATCACAGCATCATCACTGAGTCATCACTGCATCATCACTGCATCATCACTGCATCATCACAGCATCATCATTGCATCATCACAGCATCATCACAGCGTTATCACATAATCACGATAGGGTCATCACAGAGTCATCGCAGCATCATCACAGCATCATAACTTTGTCATTACAGCGTCGTCACAGCATCATCACAATATCATCACAGTGTCATCGCAGCCTCATATCTGCATCATCACTGCATAATGACTGCATCATAACAGCATCATAACTACGTCATCATATTGTCATCACAGCATCACGACAGTGTCATCACAACATCACGTCAGGGTCATCAGAGCATCAGCACTACATCATCACAGAATCATGACAGCATCATCACAGCATCAACAAAACATCATCACATCATCATCCCTGCATCATCACATCATCATCACTACATCATCACAGCATCATCACAGCGTAATCACAGCATCATCACAGCATCATCACATCATCATCACTGCATCATCTCAGCATCATTACAGCATTATCTCAGCATCATCACAGTATCAGTACTACAGAATCATTGCATCATCACACCATCATCACAACATCATCGCAGCATCATCATAGCATCACAACAGTGTTATCTGAGCATCACGACAGCTTAATCATAGCATCATCACAGATTCATCAGAGCATCATTGCAGCGTCATCACTGCATCATCACAGTATCATCACATCATAGCAACATCATCACAACATCATCTCATTATCATCACTGCATCATCAGAGCATCATTTAAGTATAATCACAGCATCATTAGTGCAGAATCACTGCATCATCATCACTGCATCATCATCACTGCATCATCACATCATTATCACTGCATCATCACTACATAATCATAGCATCATTACAGCATCATCACAGCGTCATCACAGCATCACGACAGTGTCATTGCAGCGTCATCACAGCATCATTACATCATGCTTACTGCGTCATCAGAGCGTCATCGCAGCATCCTCACAGCATCATCATAGTACCACTACAGCATCATCACAGAATCACTATAGCATCATCAAAGCGTCATCGCAGCATCATCACATCATCACCACAGCATCATCGCAGCATCATCACTGCGTCATCACATCATCAGAGCGTCATCACTGCATCATCACTGCGTCATCACAGCACCATCACTACATCATCATAGCATCATGGCAGCATCATCGCAGCGTCATCACACCATCATAATTGTATCATAACAGCGTCATCATAGAATCATCACAGCCTCATCACAGCATCATCACAGCACCATCTCAGCATCGTAACTGCATCCTCACTGCATCATCACCGCATCACCATCATCACAGCATCACAAGCTGTGATGACACTGTAAGGAGGCTGTGATGATGCTGTGATGATGCGGTGATGATGCTGTGATGATGCGGTGATGATGCTGTGATGATGCTCTGATGACGCTGTAATGACGGAGTGATGATGCTGTGATGATGTTGTGATGGTGCTGTGATCATGCTGTGATCATGCTGTGATGATGCAGTGATACCACTGCGATGATACAGTGATGATTCTGTGATGATGCAGTGATGGCGACGCTGTGATGTTTTGATGATGCTGTGATGATGCAGTGATGACTCTGTGGTGACGCTGAGATGATGCTGTGATGACGCCTGGATGATGCAGAGATGATGCTGTGATGATGCTGTTGTGATGCTGTGATGATGCTATGATGATGCAATGATGATGCAGTGATGATCATGCTATGATGCTGTTTTGATGTTGTGATGATGCTGTGACAACGCTTTGATAACACTGTGATGATGTTGTGATGATGCGGTAATGATGCTGTGATGACACAGCGATGGTGCATTGATGATGTGATGATGATGCTGTGATGACGCTGTGATACTGTGATAATGTTGTGATGATGCTGTGATGACGCTATGATGACGCTGTGATGATATTGTGATGATGCAGTAATGATGCTGTAATGATGCTGTGATGACGCTGCGATGATGCTGTGATGATGCAGTGATGATACTGTGATGATGCTGTGATGACGGTTTGATGACGCTTTGATTCTTTGATGATGCTGTGATGATGCTGTGATGACGCTGTGATGCTGTGATGACGTTGTGGTGATGCTGTGATGACGTTTTCATGATGCAGTGATCATAATGTTATGATGCTGTGATAATGTTTTGATGACGCTTTGATGACACTATGATAATGTTGTGATGATGAAGTAATGATACTGTGATGACGCAATGATGATGCTGTGATCATGTTATGATGATTCTGTGATGATGCAGTGATGATGCTGCGATGATGCTGTGATGATGCTGTGATTTCTCTGTGATGATTCAGTGATGACGCTGTGATGGCACTGTGATGCTTTGTTGAAGCTCTGATGATGCTGTGATGATGCAGTAATGATGCTGTGATGATGCCGTGATGATTCTGTGATGATGTTGTGTTGATGCAGTGATGATTCTGTGATTATGCAGTAATGATGCCGTGATGACGCTGTGATGATGTCGTGATGATGCTGTTATTATGCTGTGATCATGCAGTGATGATGCTCTGATGATACAGTGATGATGCAGTGATGATGCAGTTATGACGCTGTGGTGAGGCTGTGATAATATTGTGATGATGCTGTGATGATGCAATGATGAACCTGTTATTCTTCTTTGATGTTGTGATGATGCAGTGATGATGATGTGATGATGTTGTTATGATGCTGTGATGATGCAGTGATGATGCTGTGTTGATGCTGTAATGATGCTGTGATGACGCTGTGATGATGCACTGATAATGTAGTTATTACGCTGTGATGATTCTGTGATGATGTGCTGATGATGCTGTGATGACGCTTTGATGACACTGTGATGATGCTGTGATGAAGCTGTGATGACGCTGTGATGGTGCGTTGATGACGCTCTGATGACGCAGTGGTAATGCTGTGATGACGCTGTGATGACTCTTTGATGACGCTGTGATGCTTTAATGATGCTGTGATGATGCTGTGATGATGGCGTGATGACTCTTTGATGATGCTGTGATGATGCGGTGTTGATGCCGTGATGAAGCTGTGATGACGCTTTGATTACTCTGTGATGCTTTGATGATGCTGTTATGATGCTGCGATGATGCTGTGATGATGCAGTGATGATACAGTGATGATGCTGTGGTGACGCTGTGATGATACAGTGATGACGCCTGGATGATGCTGTTATGATGCTGTGATGATGCTGTTGTGATGTGGTGATGATGTGTTATGATGCTGTGATGACGCTTTGATGACAGTGTGATGTTGTTGTGATGTTGAAGTTATGATGTTGTGATGACGCAGTAATGATGCTGTGATGATGCAGTGAGGAGGCAGCGATAATGCTCTGATGACGCTATGATGATGCTTTGATGATTCTGTGATGATGCAATGATGACGCTGCCAATCTTTGGTGATGCTGTGATGATGCTGTGATGATGCTGTGATAACGGAGTGATGATAAAGTGATGATGCTGTGATGACGCTGTGATGACACTGTGATGCTTTTATGATGATGCGATGATGCTGTGATGATGCAGTGATGATGATGAGATGATGCTGTGATGATGCTGTGATGATGCAGTGAAGATGCAGTGATGACACTCTGATGACGCTTTGATGAAGCTGTGATGCTTTAATGATTATTTGATGATGTTGTGATGATGCAGTCATGATGCAGTTATGATGCTGTGATGATGCATTGATGACGATGCGATGATGCATTGATGACACTGCGATGATTCTGTGTTGATGCTGTGATGATGCTGTGATGACACTGTGATGACGAACTGATAATGTTGTTATTATGCTGTGATGATTCTGTGATGATGCGTTGATGATGCTGTGATGACACTTTGATGACACTGTGATGATGCTGTGTTGATGCTGTGATGAAGCCCTGATGACGCTGTGATGGTTCTTTGATGACACTCTGATAACGCAGTGATGATGCTGTGATGATGCTGCGATGAAGCTGTGATGATGGTCTGATGACGCAGTGATGATACTGTTGGGATGCTGTGATTATAATATTGTGATGATGCAGTAATGACGCTGTGATGGTGCTGTGATGATGCTGTGATGATATGTTATGATGCTGTTATGATGCCGTGATGATGCTGTGATGACGCTTTGATGACAGTGTGATTATGTTCTGATGATGTTGTGAGGATGCAGTAATGATGCTGTGACGACGCACTGATTCTGCTGTGATGATGCTGTAATTATGCAGTCATGATGCAATAATGATGATGTGATGATGCTATGATGATGTTGTGATGATACTGTGATGATGCTTCGGTGATGCTGTGATGATGCAGTGATGATGCTGTGATGATGCAGTGATGATGCTGTGATGATGCTGTGATGACGCAGTGATGACTCTGTGATGATGCTGTAATAATGCTGTGATGATATGATGACGCTGTAGTGATGCCGTGATGATGCTCTGATTTGATGACGCTGTGATGCTTTGATGATGCTGGGATGATGCTCTGATGACACTGTAATGATGTAGTGATGATGCTGTGATGACGCTGTGATGACGCTTTGATGACGCTGTGATGATTTTGTTATGATGCTGTTGTGATGCTGTGATGACGCTTTGATGACGCTGCGATGATGCTGTTGTCATGCTGTGAATATGCTGTTATGACACTGTGATGATGTTGTTATGATGGTGTGATTATGCTATGCTGATGCTGTGATGACTCTCTCATAACTCTTTGATGATGCTCTGATGTTGTTGTGATGTTGTGATGGTGCCGTGATGATGCTATTGTGATGCTGTTATCATGCTGTGATGATGCTTTGATGACAATGTGATGATGTTTTGATGATGCTGTTACGATGCAGTAATGATGCTGAGATGATGCTGTGATGACGCTGTGATGATGCTGTGATGATGCTGTGATGATGCATTGATGACACTGCGATATGCTGTGATGATGCTGTGATGACGCTTTGACCACTGCATCATCACTGCATCCTAACAGCATCATCACTGCATCATCAAAGCATCATCTCAATGTCATCACAGCATCATTTCTACATAATCACTGCATTATCACAGCATCATCACAGTATCATCACTAGCATCATCACATCATCATCACTTCATAATATTAGCATCATCACTGCATCATCACAGCTTCATCACAACGTCATCACAGCATCATCACTGCATCATCTCTGCCTCATCACAACATCATTAGAGTGTCATGACAGCATCATCACTGCATAATTACAGCATAAAAACCGTATAATCACAGCATCATCACAGCGTCATTGCAGCATCATTACTGCTTACTCACTGCATCATCAGAGTGTCATCACGGTTTCATCACTGCATCATCACAGCATCATAGCTACATCATCACATCATCATCAATGCATCATCAAACCATCATCACAGCATCATCACAGTCTCATCACTGCATCATCACTGCATAATCACTGCATCTTCACAGCATAATCTCAGCATCATCACAGTGTCATCACAGTCTTATAACAGCATCATCACAGCATCATCACATCATCATCAGAGCATCATCACAGAATCATCACAGCATCATCACTATGTCATCACAGCATAATCACAATATCATCACAACTTCATTAAAGCATCATAACTGCATCATCACTACATCATAACTGCATCATCACATCGTCACCACAGCGTCATCGCAGCAACATCACAGCATCATCACTGCATCGTAACTGCATCATCACGGTATCATCACAGCATCATCACAACATCGTCGTAGCATCATCACAACATCACAACAGCGTTATCAGAGCATCACAACACCCTCAACACAGCGTCACCACAGCAACATCACAGAATCATCACAGCATAATCGCAGCGTAACTACAGCATCATTACTGCATAATCACTGCATCATTACAGCATCATCACTGCATCATCACTGCATCATCACAACATTATCACAGTATCATCACTGCATCATCATATCATCATCGCAGCGTCATCACTGCATCATCGCAGCATCATCACTGCATCATCACTGCATAGTCACAGCATCATCGCATCCTCATTAAGGCATCATAACAGGGTCATCACAGTGTCATAACTGCATAAGCACTGCATCATCACAGCATCATCATTGCATCATCACAAAATCATCACAACATCATCGCAGCATCATCACAGCATCACGACAGCGTTACCAGAGCATCACAACAGTGTCATCACAGAATCATTACATAGTAATCACAACATCGTCGCAGTGTCATAAATGCATCATCACTACATCATCACAAAATAATCATAACATCATCACAGCATCATCACTGTATCATCAATGCTTCATCTCAGCATCACCACAGTATCAATACTGCGGAATCACTACATCATCACATCAAAATATCTGCATCATCACATCACCATCACTGCATCATCACATCATCATCACTGCATCATCACTGCGTCATCACAGCATCATCATTGCATCATCACAGCATGATCACAGCGTTATCACATAATCACGATAGGGTCATCACAGAGTCATCGCAGCATCATCACAGCATCATCACTGCGTCATCACAGCGTCGTTACAGCATCATCACAACATCATCACATCATCATCCCTGCATCATCACATCATCATCACTGCATCATCACAGCATCATCACAGCGTAATCACATCATCATCACAGCGTAATAACAGCATAATCACAGCAGGATCGAAGCGTCATCACTGCAGCATCAGAGCATCATCATAGAATCCTCACAGCATCTTCAATGCATCATCACTACATTGTCACAGAATCATCACATCATCATCACTGCATCATCACAGCATCATCACAGCATAATCTCATCATCATCACAGTATCAGTACTGCAGAATCATTGCATCATCACACCATCATCACAATATCATCGCAGCATCATCATAGCATCACAACAGTGTTATCTGAGCATCACGACAGCGTAATCATAGCGTCATCACAGATTCATCAGAGCATCATTGCAGCGTCATCACTGCATCATCACAGTATCATCACATCATAGCAACATCATCACAACATCATCGCAGACTCATTACTGCATCATTAGAGCATCATCTCAGCATAACCACAGCATCATAAGTGCAGAATCACTGCATCATCACATCATCATCACTGCATCATCATATCATCATCACTGCATCATCACATCATTATAATTGCATCATCACATCATCATCACAGCATCATAGCTACATAAACACTGCATCATCACAGAGTCATCACTGCATCATCACAGCATCATCAAAGCATCATCACATCATGATCAACACATCATCACATCATAATCACAGCATCATCAGAGCATCATCACTGCGTCATCACAGCGTAATCACTACATCATCAATACATAATCATAGCATCATTACTGCGTCATCACTGCATCATCACTGCATAAGCACAACGTCATCTCAGTATCATCACAGCATCATCACAGCATCACGACAGTGTCATCGCAGCATCCTCACAGCATCATCATAGTACCACTACAGCATCATCACAGAATCACTATAGCGTCATCAGTGTCATCACAGCATCATTACAGCATCGTCACTGAGTCATCACAGCATCATCACATCATCACCAAAGCATCATCGCAGAATCATCGCAGCATCATCACTGCGTCATCACCACATCATCACAGCGTCATCACTGCATCATCACTGCGTAATCACTGCATCATCATATCATCACCACAGCATCATCACAGCATCATCACAGCATCATCACTTCGTAATCACAACATCATCACTACATCATCACAGCATCATCACAGCATCATCACATCACCATCACTGCATCATCACAGAATCATCATCTCAGCATCTTCGAAGTGTCATCAGTGCATCGTTACAGCATCATCACAATATCATCACAACATCATAAATGCATAATCACTGCATCATCACCGCATCATCACAGGGTCATCACAGCATCATCACAGCATCATCACAGTATTATCACTGCATCATCACAGCATCATCACAGTATCATCACTGCATCATCACAGCATCATCTCAGCATCTTCACTGCATCATAACAGCGTCATCACAACGTCATGTCAGCATCATCACTGTATCATCACAGTGTCATCACAGCATCATCACATCATCATCACTGCATCATCATATCATCATCACTGCATCATCACTGCGTCATCACAGCATCATCACAGCGTTATCACATAATCACGATATGGTCATCACAGAGTCATCGCAGAATCATCACAGCATCATCACTGTGTCATCACAGCGTCATCACAGCATCATCACACTATCATCACAGCTTCATCACAGACTCATATCTGCATCATCATTGCATAATGACTGCATCATAACAGCATCATAACTACGTCATCATATTGTCATCACAGCATCATCACAGCATCATGACAGCGTCATCACAACATCACGTCAGGGTCATCACAGCATCATCACTGCATAGTCACAGAATCATGACCGCGTCATCACATCATCATCCCTGCATCATCACATCATCATCACTGCATCATCACAGCATTATCACAGCATAATCTCATCATCATCACAGTATCAGTACTGCAGAATCATTGCATCATCACACCATCATCACAACATCATCGCAGCATCATCATAGCATCACAACAGTGTTATCTGAGCATCACGACAGCGTAATCATAGCGTCATCACAGATTCATCAGAGCATCATTGCAGCGTCATCACTGCATCATCACAGTATCATCACATCATAGCAACATCATCACAACATCATCGCAGAATCATCACTGCATCATCAGAGCATCATCTCAGCATAATCACAGCATCATTAGTGCAGAATCACTACATCATCACATCATCATCACTGCATCATCACATCATCATCACAGCATCATCAGAGCATCATCACTGCGTCATCACTACATCATCACTACATAATCATAGCATCATTACTGCGTCATCACTGCATCATCAATGCATCATCACAACGCCATAGTATCATCCCAGCATCATCACAGCGTCATCACAGCATCATGACAGTGTCATCGCAGCGTCAACACAGCATCATTACATCATGATTATGCGTCATCACAGCATCATCACAGCATTGTCACTGCGTCATCACAGCATCTTCACATCATCACCACATCATCGAAGCATCATCACTGCGTCATCACAACATCATCACAGCAAGATCACTGCATCATCACTGCAAGATCACTGCATCATCACAGCATCATCACTGCATCATCACAACATCACAGCATCATCACTGCATAATCAGAGCACTATCTCTGCGTTATCAAATCACCATCACTGCGTCATCACTGCTTCATCACTGCATCATCATATCATCATCACAGCATCATGTAAGCATCATCACTGCGTCATAACAGCATCATCACAGCATCGTAACTGCATCCTCACTGCATCATCACCATCATCACAGCATCACAAGCTGTGATGACACTGTAAGGACGCTGTGATGATGCTGTGATGATGCGGTGATGATGCTCTGATGATACTATGGTGATGCTGTGATGATGCTGTGATGACTCTGTGATGACACTTTGATGGCACTGTAATGATGTTGTAGTGACGCCGTGATGAAGCTTTGATGACGCTGTGATGGTGCTTTGATGACGCTGTGATGACGCAGTAATGATTTTGTGATGCTGCTCTGATGACGCTGTGATGCTTTGATGATGCTGTGATGATGCTGTTGTGATGCTTTGATGATGCAGTGATGATGCAGTGATGACACAGCGATGGTGCAGTGATGATGTGATGATGCTGCTGTGATGACGCTGTGATACTGTGATAATGTTGTGATGATGCTGTGATGATGCTATGATGATGCTGTGATACAATGATGACGCTGTGATTCTTTGGTGATGCTGTGATGATGCAGTGATAACGCTGTGATGATGCTGTAATGATGCTGTGATGACGCTGTGATGATGCACTGATAATGTAGTTATTACGCTGTGATGATTCTGTGATGACGCGCTGATGATGCTGTGATGACGCTTTGATGATGCTGTGATGCTTTAATGATGCTGTGATGATGCAGTGATGAGGCAGCGATAATGTTCTGATGACGCTATGATGATGCTTTGATGATTCTGTGATGATGCAATGGTGACGCTGCGAATCTTTGGTTATTCTGTGATGATGCTGTGATGATGCTGTGATAACGGAGTGATGATACTGTGATGACGCTGTGATGACGCTGTGATGCTGTGATGATGATGCGATGATGCTGTGATGATGCAGTGATGATGCAGTGAAGATGCAGTGATGACGCTCTGGTGATGCTTTGATGAAGCTGTGATGCTTTCATGATTATTTGATGATGTTGTGATGATGCAGTGATGATGCAGTTATGATGCTGTGATAATGCAGTGATGACGCTGCGATGATGCTGTGATTACACTGTGATGACGAACTGATAATGTTGTTATTACGCTGTGATGATTCTGTGATGATGCGTTGATGATGCTGTGATGACACTTTCATGACACTGTGATGATGCTGTGTTGATGCTGTGATGAAGCTCTGATGACGCTGTGATGGTTCTTTGATGACGCTCTGATAACGCAGTGGTGATGCTGTGATGACACTGTGATGACTCTTTGATGATGCTGTGATGCTTTAATGATGCTGTGATGATGCTGCGATGATGCTGTGATGATGGTGTGATGACGCAGTGATGATACTGTTGGGATGCTGTGATGATAATACTGTGATGATGCAGTGATGACGCTGTGATGGTGCTGTGATGATGCTGTGATGATGTGTTATGATTCTGTGATGATGTTGTGATGATGCTGTGATGACGCTGCGATAACAGTGTGATGATGTTGTGATGATGCAGTAATGATGCTGTGACGACGCACTGATGATGCTGTGATGATGCTGTAATGAAGCAGTGATGATGCAGTAATGATGCAGTGATGATGCTGTGATGATGCAGTGATGACTCTGTGATGATGCTGTAATAATGCTGTGATGATAGGATGATGCTCTAGTGATGCCGTGATGATGCTCTGATGACACTTTGATGACGTTGTGATGCTTTGATGATGCTGTGATGATGCTCTGATGACGCTGTAATGATGCAGTGATGATGATGTAGTGATGACGCTGTGATGACGCTTTGATGACGCTGTGATGATTTTGTTATGATGCTGTTGTGATGCTGTAGTGATGCAGTGATGACGCTGCGATGATGCTGTTGTGATGCTGTGATGATGCTGTGATGATGCTCTGATGACGCTGTAATGATGCAGTGATGACGTAGTGATGATGCTGTGATGATGCTGTGATGACGCTTTGATGACGCTGTGATGATTTTGTTATGATGCTGTTGTGATGCTGTGATGATGCAGTGATGATGCTGCGATGATGCTGTTGTGATGCTGTGAAGATGCTGTGTTGACGCTTTGATGACACTATGATAATGTTCTGATGATGCAGTAATCATGCAGTGATGACGCAGTGATGATGCTGTGATGATGCTGTAATGATGCAGCGATGATGCTGTGATGATGTTGTGATTATGCTGTGATGACGCTACGATAATGCTGTTATGATGCTGTGATGACGCTGTGATCATGCTGTGATCATGCTGTCATGATGCAGTGATGACGCTGCGATGATGCTTTGATAATTCTGTGAAGATGCAGTGATGACGCTGTGATGACGCTGTGATGACGCTGTTATGATGCAGTGATGATGCAGTGATGATGCTGTGACGATGTAGTGGTGATGACGCATTGATGACGCTGTGATGATGCTGTGATGATGATGTGATGATGCTTTGATGACTCTGATGATGCAGTGATGACACTGTGATGGCACTGTGATGCCTTTTTGAAGCTCTGATGATGCATTGATAATGCACTGATTTTGCAGTGATGATGTTGTCTTGATACTGTGATGATGCTGTGATGATGCTGTGATGACGCTTTGATGACACTGTGATGATGTTCTGATGATGCAGTGATGATGCTGTGATGATGCTGTGATGCTCTGATGATGATGTTATGATGCTGTGATGATGCAGCGATGATGCTGTGATAATGCTGTGATGATGTTGTGATGATGCTGTGATTATGCTGTGATTATGTTGTGATGATGCTGTTATGACGCTGTGATGATGTTGTTATGATGGTGTGATTATGCTATGCTGATGCTGTGATGGCGCTCTCATAACATTTTGATGACGCTCTGATGCTGTGGTGATGTTGTGATACTGTTGTGATGATGCTGTTTTGATGCTGTTATGATGCTGTGATGACGCTTTGATGACAATATGATGATGTTTTGATGATGCAATAATGATGCTGTGATGACGTATTGATGATGTTGTGTTTATGCTTTGATGATGCTGTTACGATGCAGTAATGTTGCTGAGATGATGCTGTGATGACGCTGTGATGATGTTGTGATGACGCTGTGATGATGCAGTGATGACGCTGCGATATGCTGTGATGATGCTGTGATGACGCTTTGATCACTGCATCATCACTGCATCATCACTGCATCATCACTACGTAATCAAAACATCATCACAGCATATGCACAACATCATCACTGTGTCCTCACTGCATCCTCACAGCATCATCACTGCATCATAAAAGCATCATCTCAGTGTCATCACAGCATCATTTCTGCATAATCACTGCATTATCACAGCGTCATCACAGTATCATCACTGCATCATCACATCATCATCACTTCATAATCCCATCATCATCACTGCATCATCACAGCTTCATCACAACATCATCACAGCATCATCACTGCATCATCTCTGCCTCATCACAGCATCATTACAGTGTCTTTACAGCATCATCACTGCATAATTACTGCATAAAAACCGTATAATCACAGCATCATCACAGCATCATTGCAGCATCATTACTGCTTCCTCACTGCATCATCACAGCGTCATCACGGTGTATTCACTGCATCATAACACCATCATATCTGCATCATCACATCATCATCACTGCATCAACACAACATCATCACACCACCATCATGGTTTCATCACTGCGTCATCACAGCATCATAACAGCATCATCACAGCATCATCCCATATTCACCACAGCATCATCACATCATCATCGCAGCGTCATCACTTTGTGATCAGAGCGTCATCACATCACCATCACTGCGTCATCACAGAATCACCATCTCAGCATCTTCGCAGTGTCATCAATGCATCGTTACAGCATCATCACAATATCATCACAGCATCGTCACTGCATCATCACCGCATCATCACAGGGTCATCACAGCATCATCACAGCATCATCACTGCATCATGACATCATCATCACTGCATCATCGCTGCATCATCACAGCATCATCTCAGCGTCATTACAGAATTGTTACTGCATAATCACTGCATCATCACAGCGTCATCACAGTATCATCACTGCATAATCATCATCACAGTGTCGTCACAGCATCCACACAGCATGATCATAGCGTCATCACAGCATCCTCACTACGTCATCACATCATCATCACTGCATCATAACAGCGTCATCACAGCATCATCACATCATCATCACTGCATCATCCCATATTCATCACAGCATCATCACATCATCATCGCAGCGTCATCACTTCGTGATCAGAGCGCCATCACATCACCATCACTGCTTCATCACAGAATCATCATCTCAGCATCTTCGCAGTGTCATCAATGCATCGTTACAGCATCATCAAAATATCATCACAGCATCATAAATGCATAATCACTGCATCATCACCGCATCATCACAGGGTCATGAGAGCATCATCACAGTATCATCACTACATCATCACTGCATCATCACAGCATCATCACATCATCATCACAGCATCATCACAGCTTCATAGCTCCATAATCACAGCATCATCACTACATCATCACAGCATCATCATAAATCATCACAAAATCATCAGTGTCATAACAACATCATCACAGCATTATCACAGAATCATTACTGCATAAACACTGCATCATCACAGCGTTATCACAGTATCATCACTGCATCATCAGAGAATAATCACATCATCATCACAACATCATCAGAGTGCCATCACAGTATCATCACTGCATCATCAGAGCATCATCAAAACATCATCACAGCATCATCACAGCATCATCATAGCGTCATCACAGCATCATCACTGTGTCATCAGAGCGTCATCACAGCATAATCACAGCATCATCAGAGCAGCATCAGAGCAGCATCATGGCGTCATGACAGAATCATCACTACGTCATCAAATTGTCATCAGAGCAGCCCACAGCATCATCACAGCATCATTGCAGCATCATAACAGCATCATCAAAGCATCTTTACTGCTTACTCACTGCATCCTCACAGCGTCATCACACTACTGTCAGTGCATCATCAGAGCATCATCACTACATCATCACTACGTAATCATAGCATCATTACTGCGTCATCACTGCATCATCAATGCATCATCACAACGCCATCTCAGTATCATCACAGCATCATCACAGCGTCATCACAGCATCACGACAGTGTCATCGCAGCGTCAACACAGCATCATTACATCATGATTATGCGTCATCAGAGCGTCATCGCAGCATCCTCACAGCATCATCATAGTACCACTACAGCATCATCACAGAATCACTATAGCGTCATCAAAGCGTCATCACAGCATCATCACAGCATCGTCACTGCGTCATCACAGCATCTTCACATCATCACCACATCATCGAAGCATCATCACTGCGTCATCACAACATCATCACTGCATCATCACAACATCATCTCAGCATCACAGCATCATCACTGCATAATCAGAGTACTATCACTGCGTTATCAAATCACCATCACTGCGTCATCACTGCTTCAACACTGCATCATCATATCATCATCACAGCATCATCCAAGCATCATCACTGCGTCATAACAGCATCATCACAGCATCATCACATCGTCATGACAGCATTATCAGTGCATCATCACTGCATCATCACAGCGTCATCACAGCATCGTAACAGCATCCTCACTGCATCATCACCATCATCACAGCATCACAAGCTGTGATGACACTGTAAGGACGCTGTGATGATGCGGTGATGATGCTGTGATGATGCGGTGATGATGCTGTGATGATACTATGGTGATGCTGTGATGCTCTGATCATGTGTGCTGTGCATCACAGCATCATCACAGCATCATAGCGTCATCAAATTATCATCACTGTATCATCAGAGCATCACCAGAACTTCATTGCAGCATCATCAAAGCAACATCTAAGCGTCATCACAGCGTCACTACTGCAACATCACTGCATCATCAGAGCATCATCAGAGCATTGGTGTAGATGCACTTCAGCTGGGCCATTGCCCTATCCTCCGGCCTTGCCATTGTTCCCCCTGGCACAGCCCCAACAATCCTTGCTTCAGCCCCATCCCCCTTCTTACCTAGTTTAAAGCCCTCTCAATGAGCCCTGCCAGCTCCTGGCCCAGGATCCTTTTTCCCCTAAAAGATAGGGACCCGTCTGCGGCCATCAGGCCAGGTGCTGAGTAAAGTGCCCCATGGTCAAAAAAAAACAAGATTTCTGCGTTGGCACCAGAAATGATGATGTTATGATGCTGTGGTGATGCTGTTGTGATGATGCTGTGATGATGATTTGATGACGCAGTGGCGATGCTGTGATGATGCTGTGATGAGTCTTTGATGACGCTGTGATGCAGTAATGATGCTGTGATGACGCTTTGATGACAGTGTGATGTTGTTGTGATGATGTTGTGATGACGCAGTGATGATGCTGTGATGATGCAGTGATAAGGCAGCGATAATGCTCTGATGACACTATGATGATGTTTTGATGATTCTGTGATGATGCAATGATGACGCTGCGAATCTTTGGTGATGCTGTGATGACGCTGTGATGCTGTTATGATGCTGTGATGATGCAGTGATGATGCAGTGATGATGATGAGATGATGCTGTGATGATGCTCTGATGATGCAGTGAAGATACAGTGATGACGCTCTGATGACGCTTTGATGAAGCTGTGATGCTTTAATGATTATTTGATGATGTTGTGATGATGCAGTCATGATGCTGCAATGATGCTGTAATGATTCTGTGATGATGTTGTGGTGATGCTGTGATGACGCTGCAATAACACTGTGATGATGTTGTGATGATGCAGCAATGATGCTCTGACGACGCACTGATTCTGCTGTGATGATGCTGTAATGATGCAGTCATGATGCAATAATGATGATGTGATGATGCTGTGATGATTTTGTGATGATACTGTGATGACGCTTCGATGATGCTGTGATGATGCAGTGATGATGCTCTGATGATGCAGTGATGATGCTGTAATGATGCAGTGATGATGAAGTAATAATGCAGTGATGATGCTGTGATGATGCTGTGATGACGCAGTGATGACTCTGTGATGATGCTGTAATAATGCTGTGATGATATGATGATGCTGTAGTGATGCCGTGATGATGCTCTGATGACACTTTGATGACGCTGTGATGCTTTGATGATGCTGTGATGATGCTCTGATGACGCTGTAATGATGCAGTGATGATGCAGTGATGACGCTGTGATGACGCTGCGATGATTTTGTTATGATGCTGTTGTGATGCTGTGATGATGCTGTTGTAATGCTGTGATGATGCTGTTATGACGCTGTGATGATGTTGTGATGACGCTGTGATGATGCAGTGATGACGCTGCGATATGCTGTGATGATGCTGTGATGACGCTTTGATCACTGCATCCTCACTGCATCATCACAGCATCATAGCTACATCATCACATCATCATCAATCCATCATCAAAACATCATCACAGCATCATCACAGTCTCATCACTGCATCATCACTGCATAATCACTGCATCATCACAGCATCATTACAGCATCACCAGAGCATCACCACTGCATCATCACAACATCATAATAGTGTCATCAAAACGTCATCACAGAGTAATCACAGCATCATCATATCGTCGTCGCAGTGTCATCACAGCATCATAACAGAATCATCACTGAATCATCACTGCATCATCACAGCATGATCACAGCATCATCGCAGCGTCATCACTGCATCTTCACAGCGTCATCACAACATCATCACAGCGTCATCAGAGCATCATCTCAGCATCATCAGTTCATCGTCACAGCATCATTACAGCATCATCAGAGCATCACAACTGCATCATCATTGCATCATGACATCATCATCACAGCATCGTCACAGCATCATCGTATCATCATCACCACATAATCACAGTGTCATCACAGCATCATCACTGCGCCTCACTGCATCTTCACAGAATCTTCGCATTTTCATCACAGCATCATCTCTGAGTCCTCCGTGCATCTTCACAACATCATCACTACAGCATCAGAGCATCATCACTGCATCATCACATCATCTTCACTGCATCATCACAGCATCATTACAACATCATCACAGAAAAATCACTGCATCATCTCTGCATCATCCGAGCATCATTAGAGTATCATGACAGCATCATCACTGCATAATCACTGCATCATCACCTCATCGTCACAACATAATCACAGCATCATCGCAGCATCATTACCCGGGAAACTACAGGCCTGTCAGTTTGACCTCAGTACCGGGGAAGCTCATGGAGCAGATCCTCTTGAGAGTCATCATGCAGCACTTGCAGGGCAAGCAGGTGATCAGGCCCATCCAGCATGGGTTTATGGAAGGCAGATCCTGCTTGACAAACCTGATCTCCTTCTATGACAAAGTGACGCGCTGGGTGGACGAGGGAAAGGCTGTGGATGTGGTCTACCTTGACTTCAGCAAGGCATTTGACACCGTCTCCCACAGCATTCTCCTCAAGAAACTGGCTGCTCTTGACTTGGACTGGCGCACGCTTCGTTGGGTTAGAAACTGGCTGGATAGCCGGGCCCAAAGTGTCGTGGTAAATGGAGTCAAGTCCAGTTGGAGGCCGGTCACTAGTGGCGTCCCCCAGGGCTCGGTGCTGGGGCCGGTCCTCTTTAATATCTTCATCAATGATCTGGACGAGGGCATTGAGTGCACCCTCAGTAAGTTTGCAGATGACACCAAGTTAGGTGCGTGTGTTGATCTGCTCGAGAGTAGGAAGGCTCTGCAGGAGGATCTGGATAGGCTGCACCGATGGGCTGAGGTCAACTGTGTGAAGTTCAACAAGGCCAAGTGCCGGGTCCTGCACCTGGGGCGCAACAACCCCAAGCAGAGCTACAGGCTGGGAGATGAGTGGTTGGAGAGCTGCCAGGCAGAGAAGGACCTGGGAGTGATGGTGGACAGTCGGCTGGATATGAGCCAGCAGTGTGCTCAGGTGGCCAAGAAGGCCAACGGCATCCTGGCTTGTATCAGAAACAGTGTGGCCAGCAGGGCTAGGGAGGTGATCGTCCCCCTGTACTCAGCTCTGGTGAGGCCGTGTGGAGGACTGGTTAGCTGAAGTAGGCCATGTGAATGTTGAGCAACTATTTGATCAGAGTCTGTTCTGAGAGTAGGCCTCAGTTCCCATGACTGGGGATGTGAAAAACACTGAGGAATGTAGCAAAATATTATTACCAGTAGCTGGCTTCAAGGACAAGGTCTATGTGACTGCAAATTACAAGGGGGTTGTTATCTTGCAGGTGGGGTTCTTTTCTTGCAGTTGTTATCTGAGTGCTTTTAACCAATAATCTCGTGTGAAACACTGTCCGCCCCTGTTAAGTTCACTATATAAGTTAGGCTATTCGGGCAATAAAATGGAGTTCACTGCATACTCATATTGAGCGTCTGTGTCTTCCTTCCGTCGACAACAAGGCCGCACCTCGAGTACTGTGTTCAGTTTTGGGCCCCTCGCTACAAGAAGGACATCGAGGTGCTTGAGCGGGTCCAGAGGAGGGTGACGAAGCTGGTGAGGGGCCTGGAGAACAAGTGCTACGAGGAGCAGCTGAGGGAGCTGGGCTTGTTCAGCCTGGAGAAGAGGAGGCTCAGGGGCGACCTTATCGCTCTTTACAGTTACTTTAAAGGAGGCTGTAGTGAGGTGGGGGTTGGCCTGTTCTCCCACGTGCCTGGTGACAGAACGAGGGGGAATGGGCTTAAGTTGCGCCAGGGGAGTTTTAGGTTAGATGTTAGGAAGAACTTCTTTACTGAAAGGGTTGTTAGGCACTGGAACAGGCTGCCCAGGGAGGTGGTGGAGTCACCATCCCTGGAAGTCTTTAAAAGACGTTTAGATGTAGAGCTTAGGGATATGGTTTAGTGGGACTGTTAGCGTTAGGTCAAAGGTTGGACTCGATGATCTTGAGGTCTCTTCCAACCTAGAAATTCTGTGATTCTGTGATTCTGTGATCATCACAGCATCATCACATAATCGTCACAGTCATCACTGCATCATCACAACATCACCAGAACATCATCAAAGCATCATCCCAGCATCATCGCATAGTCATCACTGCATCATCAGAGCATCACCAAAACATAATCACAGCATCATCATAGCGTCATCACTGCATCATCACAGCATCATCACAACCTCTTCACATCATCATCACTGCATAATCACAGCATCACAAAAAAATCATCACAACATCATCACGGCATCATCACAGCATCATCACTGCATCATTACAACATCATCACAACATCATCACTACGTCATCAGTGTCACCACAGTGTCATCACAGCATCATCACAGCGTTATCGCAGCGTCATCGCACCGTCATCGCACCGTCATCACTGCATCATAACATCATCGTCACAACATCATCACTGCAACATCACATCATCATCACATCTTCATCAGTGCATCATCACATCATTATCACAACATCATCACAGCATCATCACATCATCAGAACAGCGTAATTATGACTCTGTGATGACACTGTCGTGATGCTGTGATGACACACTGATGATGCTTTGATGATGCAGTGATGATATGATTATGACGCTGTGATGACGCAGTGTTTATGCATTAATGATGCTGTGATGATTATGAGATGATGCTGTGATGATGCTGTGATTATGCTGTGATGACACTGTGATGATGTTGTGATGATGCAGTTATGATGCTGTGATTGTGTTGTGATGAGGCAGTGATGACGATGCGATGATGCTGTGATGATGCTGTGATGACGCTGTGTTGACTCTGTCATGACACAGTGATGATACAGAGATGAGTCGGTGATGATGTTCTGATGATGTTGTGATGATGCTGTTATGAAGACGCGATGATGCTGTGATGATGTGAGGATGCTGTGATGATGCAGGGATGACGATGCGATGATGCAGTGATGATGATGTGATGATGCTGTGACTATGCACTGATTATGCAGTGATGATGCTGTGATGACACTGTCATGACACTGTCGTGATGCTGTGACAGTGCTGTGATTCAGCAGCTATGATGCTGTGATGATGCAGTGATTATGCAGTGAAGATGCTGTGAAGATGCTGTGACGATTCTGTGATGTCGCAGTTATGATGCTCTGATGACGCTGTGATGACGCAGTGATGATGTTGTGATGATGCAATGATGACTCTGTGATGACGCTGTGGTAACTTTGTGATGATGCTGTGTTAATGCTGTGATGATGCTGTGATTATTCAAAGATGATGATGTGATGATGCAGTGATGACGCAGCGATGAGGCTGTGATGACGCAGTGATGATGCAGTGCTGATTCTGTGATGATGTAGTGATGAAGATGCGATGATGCTGTGATGACGCTGTGATGATGCTGTGATGATGCAGTGATGACGTTGTGATGACACAGTAATGATGCTGTGATGATCCAGCTATGATTCTTTGATGTTGCTCTGATGATGCAGTGATGATGATGTAATGATGCAGTGATGATGCTTTTACGATGCTGTGATGATTAAGTGATGATGACGTGATGATGCAGGGATGAAGTATCGAAGATGCTGTGATGACCCTGTTGTAACGATGTAATGACGCTGTGACGATGCAGTGATGATGCTGTGATTATGCAGTGATGACGCAGTAATGATGCTGTGATGACACTGTGATACCGCTGTGATGATGATGAGAATATGCAGTTACGGTGCTGTGATGATGCATTGATGATGATGTTATGATGCAGTGATGATGCTGTGATGATGCAGTGCTTATACGGTGACGATGCTGTGATGATGTTATGATGATCCTTTGATGATACTCTGATGATGCAGTGATGACGCTGCTATGATGCTGTGATGTCGCTTTTATGATGCTGTCATGATGCTATTATGATTCTGTGATGATTCTGTTATAACGCTGTGATGATGCTTTGATGACACTGTGATGATATTGTGATAATGCAGTGATGATGATATGCTGATGCTGTGATGACGCAGTGCTGATGCTCTGATGACGCTGTCGTGATGCAGTGATGACGCTGTAATGATACAGTAATGATGCTGTGATAACGTTCTGATGATCAGACCTGCATCATCACAGATGATGAAGATCAATTCCCCATACCAGAAAAAAAAAAACAGGTCAGGTCGGGTCCCTGGATGGCGTGATAGGGTAATGTCTGGACTCTGGCGCCCGAGGTCCCAGGTTTGATTCTCCATACTTGCCAAAAAACCCCGAGTCGAGTCGGGTCCCCAGGTGACATCACAGGGTAATGTTTGGACCCTGGCACAAGAGGTCGCAGGTTCAATTCCCCATACCGGCCAAAAAACCCCGGGTCGGGTTTGGTCCCCGGGTGGTGTCAAAGGGTAATGTCGGGACCCCGGCACCCGAGGTCGCAGGTTCGATTCCCCATAAGGGCCAAAAAAAGCCCTTGTCGGGTCAGGTCCCCGGGTGGCGCCACAGGGTAATGTCGGGACCCCAGCACCCGAGGTCGCAGGTTCGATTCCCCATAAGAGCCAAAAATTCCCAGGATCGGTCGGATCTGCGGGTGGCGTCACACGGTAATGTCTGGACCCCGGCACCCGAGGTCGCAGGTTCGATTCCCCATAAGGGCGAAAAAAGCCCAGGTCGGGTCGGAACCCCGGGTGGCGTAACAGGGTAATGTCTGGACCCTGGCACCCGAGGTCGCAGGTTCGATTCCCCATAAGGGCCAAAAAAGCCCGGGTCGGTAAGTGTCCCAGGGTACGCGGCACAGGGTAATGTCTGGACCCCGGCACCCGAGGTCGCAGGTTCTATTCCGCCTAAGGGCCAAAAAAGCCCGGGTCGGGACAGAACCCCGGGTGGCGCCACAGAGTAATGTCGGGACCCCGGCACCCGAAGTTGCAGGTTCGATTCCCCATAAGGGCCAAAAAAGCCCATGTCGGGTCGGGTCCGCGGGTGGCGCCACAGGGTAATGTCGGGACCCCAGCACCCGAGGTCGCAGGTTCGATTCCCCATAAGGGCCAAAAATTCCCAGCATGGGTCGGGTCCGCGGGTGGTGTCACACGGTAATGTCGGGACCCCGGCACCCGAGGTCGCAGGTTCGATTCCCCATAAGGGCGAAAAAAGCCCAGGTCGGGTCGGAACCCCGGGTGGCGTCACAGGGTAATGTCTGGACCCTGGCACCCGAGGTCGCAGGTTCGATTCCCCATAAGGGCCTAAATAGTCCGGGTCGGCAAGGGTCCCCGGGTGGCGGCACAGGGTAATGTCTGGACCCCGGCACCCGAGGTCGCAGGTTCTATTCCGCCTAAGGGCCAAAAAAGCCCGGGTCGGGACAGAACCCCGGGTGGCGCCACAGAGTAATGTCGGGACCCCGGCACCCGAAGTTGCAGGTTCGATTCCCCATAAGGGCCAAAAAAGCCCATGTCGGGTCGGGTCCGCGGGTGGCGCCACAGGGTAATGTTGGGACCCCGGCACCCGAGGTCGCAGGTTCGATTCCCCATAAGGGTCAAAAAAGCCCGGGTCGGCTAGGGTCCCCAGGTGGCGCCACAGGTTTATGTTGGGACCCCGGCACCCGAGGTCGCAGGTTCGATTCCCCATAAGGGCCAAAAAAGCCCGGGTCAGATTAGGTACCCGGGTACGCGCCACAGGGTAATGTCTGGACCCCGGCACCCGAGGTCGCAGGTTCAATTCCCCATAAGGGCCAAAAAAGCACTTGTTGGGTCGGGTCCCTGGGTGGCGCCACAGGGTAATGTCTGGACCCCGGCACCCGAGGTCGCAGGTTCGATTCCTTTTACCGGCCAAAAATTCCGGGTCGGCTAGTGTCCCCGGGTGGTGCCACAGAGTAATGTCGGGACCGCGGCACCCGAGGTCGTAGGTTCGATTCCCTATACCGGCCAAAAAATCCCGGGTCGGTTCGGGACCCCGGGTGGCGCCACAGGGTAATGTCGGGACCCCGGCAACCGAGGTCGCAGGTTCGATTCCCCATAAGGGCCAAAAAAGCCCATGTCGGGTCGGGTCCGCGGGTGGCGCCACAGGGTAATGTCGGGACCCCGGCACCCGAGGTCGCAGATTCGATTCCCCATAAGGGCCAAAAAATCCCAGGATGGGTCGGGTCCCCGGGTGGCGTCACACGGTAATGTCGGGACCCCGGCACCCGAGGTCGCAGGTTCGATTCCCCATAAGGGCCAAAAAAGCCCAGGTCGGGTCGGAACCCCGGGTGGCGTCACAGGGTAATGTCTGGACCCTGGCACCCGAGGTCGCAGGTTCGATTCCCCATAAGGGCCAAAAAAACACTTCCCGGGTCGGGTCCCCGGGTGGCGCCACAGGGTAATGTTGGGACCCCGGCACCCGAGGTCGCAGGTTCGATTCCCCATAAGGGCCAAAAAAGCCCTTGTTGGGTCGGGTCCCTGGGTGGCGCCACAGGGTAATGTCTGGACCCCGGCACCCGAGGTCGTAGGTTTGATTCCCTATACCGGCCAAAAAAGCCTGGGTCAGATTAGATCCATGGGTACGCGCCACAGAGTAATGTCTGGACCACGGCACCCGAGGTCGCAGGTTCGATTCCTTATACCGGCCAAAAATTCCGGGTCGGTTCGGGACCCCGGGTGGCGCCACATGGTAATGTCGGGACCCCGGCACCCGAAGTTGCAGGTTCGATTCGCCATAAGGGCCAAAAACACACTTCCCGGGTCGGGTCCGCGGGTGGCGCCACAGGGTAAGGTCTGGACCCTGGCACCCGAGGTCGCAGGTTCGATTCCCCATAAGGGCCAAAAAAGCCCGGATCGGGTCGAGTCCGCGGGTGGTGCCACAGGGTAATGTCGGGACCCCGGCACCCGAAGTTGCAGGTTCGATTCCCCATAAGGGCCAAAAAAGCCCGGGTCGGGACGGAACCCCGGGTGGCACCTCAGAGTAATGTCGGGGCCCCGGCACCCGAGGTCACAGGTTCGATTCCCCATAAGAGCCAAAAAAGCCCTTGTTGGGTCGGGTCCGTGGGTGGCGCCACAGGGTAATGTCTGGACCCCGGCACCCGAGGTCGCAGGTTCGATTCCTTATACCGGCCAAAAATTCCGGATCGGCTAGTGTCCCCGGGTCGTGCCACAGGGTAATGTCGGGACCGCGGCACCCGAGGTCGTAGGTTTGATTCCCTATACCGGCCAAAAAATCCCGGGTCAGTTCGGGACCCCGGGTGGCGCCACAGGGTAATGTCGGGACCCCGGCACCCGAGGTCGCAGGTTCGATTCCCCATAAGGGCCAAAAAAACACTTCCCGGGTCGGGTCCGCGGGTGGCGCCACAGGGTAATGTCGGGACCCCGGCACCCGAGGTCGCAGGTTCGATTCCCCATAAGGGCCAAAAAAGCCCGGATCGGGTCGGGTCCGCGGGTGGCGCCACAGGGTAATGTTGGGACCCCGGCACCCGAGGTCGCAGGTTCGATTCCCCATTAGGGCCTAAATAGTCCGGGTCGGGTCGGGTCCCCGGGTGGCGCCACATGGTAAAGTCGGGACCCCGGCACCCGAGGTCGCAGGTTCGATTCCCCATAAGGGCCAAAAAAGCCCGGGTCGGGTCGGATCCCCGGGTAGCGCCACAGAGTAATATCGGGATCCCGGCACCCGAGGTCGCAGGTTCAATACCCCATAAGGGCCAAAAAAGCCCGGGTCGGTTCGGGACCCCGGGAGGCGCCTCAGAGTAATGTCGGGACCCTGGCACCCGAGGTCGCAGGTTCGATTCCCCATAAGGGCCAAAAAAGCCCGGGTCGGGTCGGGTCCCCGGGTGGCGCCTCAGAGTAATGTTGGGACCCTGGCACCCGAGGTCGCAGGTTCGATTCCCCATAAGGGCCAAAAAAGCCCGGGTCGGGTCGGGTCCCCGGGTGGCGCCACAGAGTAATGTCGGGACCCCCGCAACCGAGGTCGCAGGTTTGATTCCCCATAAGGGCCAAAAAAGCCCGGGTCGCGTCGGGACCCCGGGTGGCTCGACACGGTAATGTTGGGACCCTGGCACCCGAGGTCGCAGGTTCGATTCCCCATAAGGGCCAAAAAAGCCCGGGTCAGGTCGGGGCCCTGGGTGGTGCCACAGGGTAATGTTGGGACCCTGGCACCCGAGGTCGCAGGTTCGATTCCCCATAAGGGCCAAAAAAACACTTCCCGGGTCGGGTCCCCGGGTGGCGCCACAGAGTAATGTATGGACCCCGGCACCCGAGGTCGCAGGTTCTATTCCGCCAAAGGTCCAAAAAGGCCCTTGTTGGGTCGTGTCCCTGGGTGGCGCCACAGGGTAATGTCTGGACCCCGGCACCCGAGGTCGCAGGTTAGATTCCTTATACCGGCCAAAAATTCCGGGTCGGCTAGTGTCCCCGGGTCGTGCCACAGGATAATGTCGGGACCGCGGCACCCGAGGTCGTAGGTTCGATTCCCTATACCGGCCAAAAAATCCCGGGTCGGTTCGGGACCCCGGGTGGCGCCACATGGTAATGTCGGGACCCCGGCACCCGAGGTCGCAGGTTCGATTCCCCATAAGGGCCAAAAAAGCCCAGGTCGGGTCGGGTCCGTGGGTGGCGCCACAGGGTAATGTCGGGACCCCGGCACCCGAGGTCACAGGTTCGATTCCCCATAAGGGGCAAAAAAACACTTCCCGGGTCGGGTCCCCGGGTGGCGCCAAAGGGTAATGTTGGGACCCCGGCACCCGAGGTCGCAGGTTCGATTCCCCATAAGGGCCAAAAAAGCCCGGGTCGGCTAGGGTCCCCAGGTGGCGCCACAGGGTAATGTTGGGACCCCGGCACCCGAGGTCGCAGGTTCGATTCCCCATAAGGGTCAAAAAAGCCCAGGTTAGATTAGGTCCCCCGGTACGCGCAACAGAGTAATGTCTGGACCCCGGCACCCGAGGTCGCAGGTTCTATTCCGCCTAAGGGCCATAAAAGCCCTTGTTGGGTCGGGTCCGTGGGTGGCGCCACAGGGTAATGTCTGGACCCCGGCACCCGAGGTCGCAGGTTCGATTCCTTATACCGGCCAAAAATTCCGGATCGGCTAGTGTCCCCGGGTCGTGCCACAGGGTAATGTCGGGACCGCGGCACCCGAGGTCGTAGGTTCGATTCCCTATACCGGCCAAAAAATCCCGGGTCGGTTCGGGACCCCGGGTGGCGCCACATGGTAATGTCGGGACCCCGGCACCCGAGGTCGCAGGTTCGATTCCCCATAAGGGCCAAAAAAGCCCGGGTCGGGTCGGGTCCACGGGTGGCGCCACAGGGTAATGTCGGGACCCCGGCACCCAAGGTCGCAGGTTCGATTCCCCATAAGGGCCAAAAAAGCCCGGATCAGGTCGGGTCCCCGGGTGGCGTCACAGGGTAATGTCGGGACCCCGGCACCCGAGGTCACAGGTTCGATTCCCCATAAGGGTCAAAAAAGCCCATGTCGGGTCGGGTCCGCGGGTGGCGCCACAGGGTAATGTCGGGACCCCGGCACCCGAGGTCGCAGATTCGATTCTCGATAAGGGCCAAAAAATCCCAGGATGGGTCGGGTCCCCGGGTGGCGTCACACGGTAATGTCGGGACCCCGGCACCCGAGGTCGCAGGTTCGATTCCCCATAAGGGCCAAAAAAGCCCATGTCGGGTCGGGTCCGCGGGTGGCGCCACAGGGTAATGTCTGGACCCTGGCACCTGAGGTCGCAGGTTCGATTCCCCATAAGGGCCAAAAAATCCCAGGATGGGTCGGGTCCCCGGGTGGCGCTACAGGGTAATGTCGGGACCCCCGCACCTGAGGTCGCAGGTTCAATTCCCCATAAGGGCCAAAAAAGCCCGGGTCGGTAAGTGTCCCCGCGTGGCACCACAGAGTAATGTCGGGACCCACGCAACCGAGGTCGCAGGTTCGATTCCGCATAAGGGCCAAAAAAGCCCGGGTCGCGTCGGGACCCCGGGTGGCTCGACACGGTAATGTTGGGACCCTGGCACCCGAGGTCACAGGTTCGTATTCCCCATAAGGGCCAAAAAAGCCCAGGAATGTTTGAGTCCCCGAGTTGCGCCACATTGTAATGTCGGGACCCCGGTCACCTGAGGTCGCAGGTTCGATTCCCCATAAGGGCCTAAATAGTCCGGGTCGGCAAGGGTCCCCGGGTGGCGGCACAGGGTAATGTCTGGACCCCGGCACCCGAGGTCGCAGGTTCTATTCCGCCTAAGGGCCAAAAAAGCCCGGGTCGGGACAGAACCCCGGGTGGCGCCACAGAGTAATGTCGGGACCCCGGCACCCGAAGTTGCAGATTCGATTCCCCATAAGGGCCAAAAAAGCCCATGTCGGGTCGGGTCCGCGGGTGGCGCCACAGGGTAATGTTGGGACCCCGGCACCCGAGGTCGCAGGTTCGATTCCCCATAAGGGTCAAAAAAGCCCGGGTCGGCTAGGGTCCCCAGGTGGCGCCACAGGTTTATGTTGGGACCCCGGCACCCGAGGTCGCAGGTTCGATTCCCCATAAGGGCCAAAAAAGCCCGGGTCAGATTAGGTACCCGGGTACGCGCCACAGGGTAATGTCTGGACCCCGGCACCCGAGGTCGCAGGTTCAATTCCCCATAAGGGCCAAAAAAGCACTTGTTGGGTCGGGTCCCTGGGTGGCGCCACAGGGTAATGTCTGGACCCCGGCACCCGAGATCGCAGGTTCGATTCCTTATACCGGCCAAAAATTCCGGATCGGCTAGTGTCCCCGGGTCGTGCCACAGGGTAATGTCGGGACCGCGGCACCCGAGGTCGTAGGTTCGATTCCCTATACCGGCCAAAAAATCCCGGGTCAGTTCGGGACCCCGGGTGGCGCCACAGGGTAATGTCGGGACCCCGGCAACCGAGGTCGCAGGTTCGATTCCCCATAAGGGCCAAAAAAGCCCATGTCGGGTCGGGTCCGCGGGTGGCGCCACAGGGTAATGTCGGGACCCTGGCACCCGAGGTCGCAGATTCGATTCCCCATAAGGGCCAAAAAATCCCAGGATGGGTCGGGTCCCCGGGTGGCGTCACACGGTAATGTCGGGACCCCGGCACCCGAGGTCGCAGGTTCGATTCCCCATAAGGGCCAAAAAAGCCCAGGTCGGGTCGGAACCCCGGGTGGCGTCACAGGGTAATGTCTGGACCCTGGCACCCGAGGTCGCAGGTTCGATTCCCCATAAGGGCCAAAAAAACACTTCCCGGGTCGGGTCCCCGGGTGGCGCCACAGGGTAATGTTGGGACCCCGGCACCCGAGGTCGCAGGTTCGATTCCCCATAAGGGCCAAAAAAGCCCTTGTTGGGTCGGGTCCCTGGGTGGCGCCACAGGGTAATGTCTGGACCCCGGCACCCGAGGTCGCAGGTTCAATTCCCCATAAGGGCCAAAAAAGCCTGGGTCAGATTAGATCCACGGGTACGCGCCACAGAGTAATGTCTGGACCACGGCACCCGAGGTCGCAGGTTCGATTCCTTATACCGGCCAAAAATTCCGGGTCGGTTCGGGACCCCGGGTGGCGCCACATGGTAATGTCGGGACCCCGGCACCCGAAGTTGCAGGTTCGATTCGCCATAAGGGCCAAAAAAGCCCATGTCAGGTCGGGTCCGCGGGTGGCGCCACAGGGTAAGGTCTGGACCCTGGCACCCGAGGTCGCAGGTTCGATTCCCCATAAGGGCCAAAAAAGCCCATGTCGGGTCGGGTCCGCGGGTGGTGCCACAGGGTAATGTCGGGACCCCGGCACCCGAAGTTGCAGGTTCGATTCCCCATAAGGGCCAAAAAAGCCCGGGTCGGGTCGGGTCCGCGGGTGGTGCCACAGGGTAATGTCGGGACCCCGGCACCCGAAGTTGCAGGTTCGATTCCCCATAAGGGCCAAAAAAGCCCGGGTCGGGACGGAACCCCGGGTGGCACCTCAGAGTAATGTCGGGGCCCTGGCACCCGAGGTCGCAGGTTCGATTCCCCATAAGGGCCAAAAAAGCCCGGGTCAGGTCGGGGCCCTGGGTGGCGCCACAGGGTAATGTTGGGACCCTGGCACCCGAGGTCGCAGGTTCGATTCCCCATAAGGGCCAAAAAAGCCTGGGTCAGATTAGATACCCGGGTACGCGCCACAGAGTAATGTATGGACCCCGGCACCCGAGGTCGCAGGTTCTATTCCGCCAAAGGTCCAAAAAGGCCCTTGTTGGGTCGTGTCCCTGGGTGGCGCCACAGGGTAATGTCTGGACCCCGGCACCCGAGGTCGCAGGTTCGATTCCTTATACCGGCCAAAAATTCCGGATCGGCTAGTGTCCCCGGGTCGTGCCACAGGGTAATGTCGGGACCGCGGCACCCGAGGTCGTAGGTTTGATTCCCTATACCGGCCAAAAAATCCCGGGTCAGTTCGGGACCCCGGGTGGCGCCACAGGGTAATGTCGGGACCCCGGCACCCGAGGTCGCAGGTTCGATTCCCCATAAGGGCCAAAAAAACACTTCCCGGGTCGGGTCCGCGGGTGGCGCCACAGGGTAATGTCGGGACCCCGGCACCCGAGGTCGCAGGTTCGATTCCCCATAAGGGCCAAAAAAGCCCGGATCGGGTCGGGTCCGCGGGTGGCGCCACAGGGTAATGTTGGGACCCCGGCACCCGAGGTCGCAGGTTCGATTCCCCATTAGGGCCTAAATAGTCCGGGTCGGGTCGGGTCCCCGGGTGGCGCCACATGGTAAAGTCGGGACCCCGGCACCCGAGGTCGCAGGTTCGATTCCCCATAAGGGCCAAAAAAGCCCGGGTCGGGTCGGATCCCCGGGTAGCGCCACAGAGTAATATCGGGATCCCGGCACCCGAGGTCGCAGGTTCAATTCCCCATAAGGGCCAAAAAAGCACTTGTTGGGTCGGGTCCCTGGGTGGCGCCACAGGGTAATGTCTGGACCCCGGCACCCGAGGTCGCAGGTTCGATTCCTTTTACCGGCCAAAAATTCCGGGTCGGCTAGTGTCCCCGGGTGGTGCCACAGAGTAATGTCGGGACCGCGGCACCCAAGGTCGTAGGTTCGATTCCCCATAAGGGCCAAAAAATCCCAGGATGGGTCGGGTCCCCGGGTGGCGTCACACGGTAATGTCGGGACCCCGGCACCCGAGGTCGCAGGTTCGATTCCCCATAAGGGCCAAAAAAGCCCAGGTCGGGTCGGAACCCCGGGTGGCGTCACAGGGTAATGTCTGGACCCTGGCACCCGAGGTCGCAGGTTCGATTCCCCATAAGGGCCAAAAAAACACTTCCCGGGTCGGGTCCCCGGGTGGCGCCACAGGGTAATGTTGGGACCCCGGCACCCGAGGTCGCAGGTTCGATTCCCCATAAGGGCCAAAAAAGCCCTTGTTGGGTCGGGTCCCTGGGTGGCGCCACAGGGTAATGTCTGGACCCCGGCACCCGAGGTCGCAGGTTCAATTCCCCATAAGGGCCAAAAAAGCCTGGGTCAGATTAGATCCACGGGTACGCGCCACAGAGTAATGTCTGGACCACGGCACCCGAGGTCGCAGGTTCGATTCCTTATACCGGCCAAAAATTCCGGGTCGGTTCGGGACCCCGGGTGGCGCCACATGGTAATGTCGGGACCCCGGCACCCGAAGTTGCAGGTTCGATTCGCCATAAGGGCCAAAAAAGCCCATGTCAGGTCGGGTCCGCGGGTGGCGCCACAGGGTAAGGTCTGGACCCTGGCACCCGAGGTCGCAGGTTCGATTCCCCATAAGGGCCAAAAAAGCCCATGTCGGGTCGGGTCCGCGGGTGGTGCCACAGGGTAATGTCGGGACCCCGGCACCCGAAGTTGCAGGTTCGATTCCCCATAAGGGCCAAAAAAGCCCGGGTCGGGACGGAACCCCGGGTGGCACCTCAGAGTAATGTCGGGGCCCCGGCACCCGAGGTCGCAGGTTCGATTCCCCATAAGGGCCAAAAAAGCCCTTGTTGGGTCGGGTCCGTGGGTGGCGCCACAGGGTAATGTCTGGACCCCGGCACCCGAGGTCGCAGGTTCGATTCCTTATACCGGCCAAAAATTCCGGATCGGCTAGTGTCCCCGGGTCGTGCCACAGGGTAATGTCGGGACCGCGGCACCCGAGGTCGTAGGTTTGATTCCCTATACCGGCCAAAAAATCCCGGGTCAGTTCGGGACCCCGGGTGGCGCCACAGGGTAATGTCGGGACCCCGGCACCCGAGGTCGCAGGTTCGATTCCCCATAAGGGCCAAAAAAACACTTCCCGGGTCGGGTCCGCGGGTGGCGCCACAGGGTAATGTCGGGACCCCGGCACCCGAGGTCGCAGGTTCGATTCCCCATAAGGGCCAAAAAAGCCCGGATCGGGTCGGGTCCGCGGGTGGCGCCACAGGGTAATGTTGGGACCCCGGCACCCGAGGTCGCAGGTTCGATTCCCCATTAGGGCCTAAATAGTCCGGGTCGGGTCGGGTCCCCGGGTGGCGCCACATGGTAAAGTCGGGACCCCGGCACCCGAGGTCGCAGGTTCGATTCCCCATAAGGGCCAAAAAAGCCCGGGTCGGGTCGGATCCCCGGGTAGCGCCACAGAGTAATATCGGGATCCCGGCACCCGAGGTCGCAGGTTCAATACCCCATAAGGGCCAAAAAAGCCCGGGTCGGTTCGGGACCCCGGGAGGCGCCTCAGAGTAATGTCGGGACCCTGGCACCCGAGGTCGCAGGTTCGATTCCCCATAAGGGCCAAAAAAGCCCGGGTCGGGTCAGGTCCCCGGGTGGCGCCTCAGAGTAATGTTGGGACCCTGGCACCCGAGGTCGCAGGTTCGATTCCCCATAAGGGCCAAAAAAGCCCGGGTCGGGTCGGGTCCCCGGGTGGCGCCACAGAGTAATGTCGGGACCCCCGCAACCGAGGTCGCAGGTTTGATTCCCCATAAGGGCCAAAAAAGCCCGGGTCGCGTCGGGACCCCGGGTGGCTCGACACGGTAATGTTGGGACCCTGGCACCCGAGGTCGCAGGTTCGATTCCCCATAAGGGCCAAAAAAGCCCGGGTCAGGTCGGGGCCCTGGGTGGCGCCACAGGGTAATGTTGGGACCCTGGCACCCGAGGTCGCAGGTTCGATTCCCCATAAGGGCCAAAAAAGCCTGGGTCAGATTAGATACCCGGGTACGCGCCACAGAGTAATGTATGGACCCCGGCACCCGAGGTCGCAGGTTCTATTCCGCCAAAGGTCCAAAAAGGCCCTTGTTGGGTCGTGTCCCTGGGTGGCGCCACAGGGTAATGTCTGGACCCCGGCACCCGAGGTCGCAGGTTAGATTCCTTATACCGGCCAAAAATTCCGGGTCGGCTAGTGTCCCCGGGTCGTGCCACAGGGTAATGTCGGGACCGCGGCACCCGAGGTCGTAGGTTCGATTCCCTATACCGGCCAAAAAATCCCGGGTCGGTTCGGGACCCCGGGTGGCGCCACATGGTAATGTCGGGACCCCGGCACCCGAGGTCGCAGGTTCGATTCCCCATAAGGGTCAAAAAAGCCCGGGTCGGCTAGGGTCCACGGGTGGCGCCACAGGGTAATGTCGGGACCCCGCCACCCGAGGTCGCAGGTTCGATTCCCCATAAGGGCCAAAAAAGCCCGGATCAGGTCGGGTCCCCGGGTGGCGTCACAGGGTAATGTCGGGACCCCGGCACCCGAGGTCGCAGGTTCGATTCCCCATAAGGGTCAAAAAAGCCCATGTCGGGTCGGGTCCGCGGGTGGCGCCACAGGGTAATGTCGGGACCCCGGCACCCGAGGTCGCAGATTCGATTCTCGATAAGGGCCAAAAAATCCCAGGATGGGTCGGGTCCCCGGGTGGCATCACACGGTAATGTCGGGACCCCGGCACCCGAGGTCGCAGGTTCGATTCCCCATAAGGGCCAAAAAAGCCCAGGTCGGGTCGGAACCCCGGGTGGCGTCACAGGGTAATGTCTGGACCCTGGCACCCGAGGTCGCAGGTTCAATTCCCTATACCGGCCAAAAAAGCCCGGATCGGGTCGGGTCCCCGGGTGGCACCTCAGAGTAATGTCTGGACCCTGGCACCCGAGGTTGCAGGTTCGATTCCCCATAAGGGCCAAAAAAAGCCCTTCTCGAGTCAGGTCCCCGGGTGGCGCTACAGGGTAATGTCGGGACCCCCGCACCTGAGGTCGCAGGTTCAATTCCCCATAAGGGCCAAAAAAGCCCGGGTCGGTAAGTGTCCCCGCGTGGCACCACAGAGTAATGTCGGGACCCACGCAACCGAGGTCGCAGGTTCGATTCCCCATAAGGGCCAAAAAAGCCCGGGTCGGGTCGGATCCCCGGGTAGCGCCACAGAGTAATATCGGGATCCCGGCACCCGAGGTCGCAGGTTCAATACCCCATAAGGGCCAAAAAAGCCCGGGTCGGTTCGGGACCCCGGGAGGCGCCTCAGAGTAATGTCGGGACCCTGGCACCCGAGGTCGCAGGTTCGATTCCCCATAAGGGCCAAAAAAGCCTGGGTCGGGTCAGGTCCCCGGGTGGCGCCTCAGAGTAATGTTGGGACCCTGGCACCCGAGGTCGCAGGTTCGATTCCCCATAAGGGCCAAAAAAGCCCGGGTCGGGTCGGGTCCCCGGGTGGCGCCACAGAGTAATGTCGGGACCCCCGCAACCGAGGTCGCAGGTTTGATTCCCCATAAGGGCCAAAAAAGCCCGGGTCGCGTCGGGACCCCGGGTGGCTCGACACGGTAATGTTGGGACCCTGGCACCCGAGGTCGCAGGTTCGATTCCCCATAAGGGCCAAAAAAGCCCGGGTCAGGTCGGGGCCCTGGGTGGCGCCACAGGGTAATGTTGGGACCCTGGCACCCGAGGTCGCAGGTTCGATTCCCCATAAGGGCCAAAAAAGCCTGGGTCAGATTAGATACCCGGGTACGCGCCACAGAGTAATGTATGGACCCCGGCACCCGAGGTCGCAGGTTCTATTCCGCCAAAGGTCCAAAAAGGCCCTTGTTGGGTCGTGTCCCTGGGTGGCGCCACAGGGTAATGTCTGGACCCCGGCACCCGAGGTCGCAGGTTAGATTCCTTATACCGGCCAAAAATTCCGGGTCGGCTAGTGTCCCCGGGTCGTGCCACAGGGTAATGTCGGGACCGCGGCACCCGAGGTCGTAGGTTCGATTCCCTATACCGGCCAAAAAATCCCGGGTCGGTTCGGGACCCCGGGTGGCGCCACATGGTAATGTCGGGACCCCGGCACCCGAGGTCGCAGGTTCGATTCCCCATAAGGGTCAAAAAAGCCCGGGTCGGCTAGGGTCCACGGGTGGCGCCACAGGGTAATGTCGGGACCCCGCCACCCGAGGTCGCAGGTTCGATTCCCCATAAGGGCCAAAAAAGCCCGGATCAGGTCGGGTCCCCGGGTGGCGTCACAGGGTAATGTCGGGACCCCGGCACCCGAGGTCGCAGGTTCGATTCCCCATAAGGGTCAAAAAAGCCCATGTCGGGTCGGGTCCGCGGGTGGCGCCACAGGGTAATGTCGGGACCCCGGCACCCGAGGTCGCAGATTCGATTCTCGATAAGGGCCAAAAAATCCCAAGGATGGGTCGGGTCCCCGGGTGGCGTCACACGGTAATGTCGGGACCCCGGCACCCGAGGTCGCAGGTTCGATTCCCCATAAGGGCCAAAAAAGCCCAGGTCGGGTCGGAACCCCGGGTGGCGTCACAGGGTAATGTCTGGACCCTGGCACCCGAGGTCGCAGGTTCAATTCCCTATACCGGCCAAAAAAGCCCGGATCGGGTCGGGTCCCCGGGTGGCACCTCAGAGTAATGTCTGGACCCTGGCACCCGAGGTTGCAGGTTCGATTCCCCATAAGGGCCAAAAAAAGCCCTTCTCGAGTCAGGTCCCCGGGTGGCGCTACAGGGTAATGTCGGGACCCCCGCACCTGAGGTCGCAGGTTCAATTCCCCATAAGGGCCAAAAAAGCCCGGGTCGGTAAGTGTCCCCGCGTGGCACCACAGAGTAATGTCGGGACCCACGCAACCGAGGTCGCAGGTTCGATTCCGCATAAGGGCCAAAAAAGCCCGGGTCGCGTCGGGACCCCGGGTGGCTCGACACGGTAATGTTGGGACCCTGGCACCCGAGGTCACAGGTTCGTATTCCCCATAAGGGCCAAAAAAGCCCAGGAATGTTTGAGTCCCCGAGTTGCGCCACATTGTAATGTCGGGACCCCGGTCACCTGAGGTCGCAGGTTCGATTTCCCATAAGGGCCAAAAGTGCCCAGGTTGGGTCGGATCTCCGGGTGGCGCCACAGGGTAATGTCTGGACCCCGGCACCCGAGGTCGCAGGTTCGATTCCTTATACCGGCCAAAAATTCCGGATCGGCTAGTGTCCCCGGGTCGTGCCACAGGGTAATGTCGGGACCGCGGCACCCGAGGTCGTAGGTTTGATTCCCTATACCGGCCAAAAAATCCCGGGTCAGTTCGGGACCCCGGGTGGCGCCACAGGGTAATGTCGGGACCCCGGCACCCGAGGTCGCAGGTTCGATTCCCCATAAGGGCCAAAAAAACACTTCCCGGGTCGGGTCCGCGGGTGGCGCCACAGGGTAATGTCGGGACCCCGGCACCCGAGGTCGCAGGTTCGATTCCCCATAAGGGCCAAAAAAGCCCGGATCGGGTCGGGTCCCCGGGTGGCGCCACAGGGTAATGTTGGGACCCCGGCACCCGAGGTCGCAGGTTCGATTCCCCATTAGGGCCTAAATAGTCCGGGTCGGGTCGGGTCCCCGGGTGGCGCCACATGGTAAAGTCGGGACCCCGGCACCCGAGGTCGCAGGTTCGATTCCCCATAAGGGCCAAAAAAGCCCGGGTCGGGTCGGATCCCCGGGTAGCGCCACAGAGTAATATCGGGATCCCGGCACCCGAGGTCGCAGGTTCAATACCCCATAAGGGCCAAAAAAGCCCGGGTCGGTTCGGGACCCCGGGAGGCGCCTCAGAGTAATGTCGGGACCCTGGCACCCGAGGTCGCAGGTTCGATTCCCCATAAGGGCCAAAAAAGGCCGGGTCGGGTCAGGTCCCCGGGTGGCGCCTCAGAGTAATGTTGGGACCCTGGCACCCGAGGTCGCAGGTTCGATTCCCCATAAGGGCCAAAAAAGCCCGGGTCGGGTCGGGTCCCCGGGTGGCGCCACAGAGTAATGTCGGGACCCCCGCAACCGAGGTCGCAGGTTTGATTCCCCATAAGGGCCAAAAAAGCCCGGGTCGCGTCGGGACCCCGGGTGGCTCGACACGGTAATGTTGGGACCCTGGCACCCGAGGTCGCAGGTTCGATTCCCCATAAGGGCCAAAAAAGCCCGGGTCAGGTCGGGGCCCTGGGTGGCGCCACAGGGTAATGTTGGGACCCTGGCACCCGAGGTCGCAGGTTCGATTCCCCATAAGGGCCAAAAAAGCCTGGGTCAGATTAGATACCCGGGTACGCGCCACAGAGTAATGTATGGACCCCGGCACCCGAGGTCGCAGGTTCTATTCCGCCAAAGGTCCAAAAAGGCCCTTGTTGGGTCGTGTCCCTGGGTGGCGCCACAGGGTAATGTCTGGACCCCGGCACCCGAGGTCGCAGGTTAGATTCCTTATACCGGCCAAAAATTCCGGGTCGGCTAGTGTCCCCGGGTCGTGCCACAGGGTAATGTCGGGACCGCGGCACCCGAGGTCGTAGGTTCGATTCCCTATACCGGCCAAAAAATCCCGGGTCGGTTCGGGACCCCGGGTGGCGCCACATGGTAATGTCGGGACCCCGGCACCCGAGGTCGCAGGTTCGATTCCCCATAAGGGTCAAAAAAGCCCGGGTCGGCTAGGGTCCACGGGTGGCGCCACAGGGTAATGTCGGGACCCCGCCACCCGAGGTCGCAGGTTCGATTCCCCATAAGGGCCAAAAAAGCCCGGATCAGGTCGGGTCCCCGGGTGGCGTCACAGGGTAATGTCGGGACCCCGGCACCCGAGGTCGCAGGTTCGATTCCCCATAAGGGTCAAAAAAGCCCATGTCGGGTCGGGTCCGCGGGTGGCGCCACAGGGTAATGTCGGGACCCCGGCACCCGAGGTCGCAGATTCGATTCTCGATAAGGGCCAAAAAATCCCAGGATGGGTCGGGTCCCCGGGTGGCGTCACACGGTAATGTCGGGACCCCGGCACCCGAGGTCGCAGGTTCGATTCCCCATAAGGGCCAAAAAAGCCCAGGTCGGGTCGGAACCCCGGGTGGCGTCACAGGGTAATGTCTGGACCCTGGCACCCGAGGTCGCAGGTTCAATTCCC
The DNA here is from genome assembly GCA_963989345.1 of Clangula hyemalis. Next base: position 239,687 of record CAXDIO010000151.1, read on the forward strand.
TATACCGGCCAAAAAAGCCCGGATCGGGTCGGGTCCCCGGGTGGCACCTCAGAGTAATGTCTGGACCCTGGCACCCGAGGTTGCAGGTTCGATTCCCCATAAGGGCCAAAAAAAGCCCTTCTCGAGTCAGGTCCCCGGGTGGCGCTACAGGGTAATGTCGGGACCCCCGCACCTGAGGTCGCAGGTTCAATTCCCCATAAGGGCCAAAAAAGCCCGGGTCGGTAAGTGTCCCCGCGTGGCACCACAGAGTAATGTCGGGACCCACGCAACCGAGGTCGCAGGTTCGATTCCCCATAAGGGCCAAAAAAGCCCGGGTCGGGTCGGATCCCCGGGTAGCGCCACAGAGTAATATCGGGATCCCGGCACCCGAGGTCGCAGGTTCAATACCCCATAAGGGCCAAAAAAGCCCGGGTCGGTTCGGGACCCCGGGAGGCGCCTCAGAGTAATGTCGGGACCCTGGCACCCGAGGTCGCAGGTTCGATTCCCCATAAGGGCCAAAAAAGCCTGGGTCGGGTCAGGTCCCCGGGTGGCGCCTCAGAGTAATGTTGGGACCCTGGCACCCGAGGTCGCAGGTTCGATTCCCCATAAGGGCCAAAAAAGCCCGGGTCGGGTCGGGTCCCCGGGTGGCGCCACAGAGTAATGTCGGGACCCCCGCAACCGAGGTCGCAGGTTTGATTCCCCATAAGGGCCAAAAAAGCCCGGGTCGCGTCGGGACCCCGGGTGGCTCGACACGGTAATGTTGGGACCCTGGCACCCGAGGTCGCAGGTTCGATTCCCCATAAGGGCCAAAAAAGCCCGGGTCAGGTCGGGGCCCTGGGTGGCGCCACAGGGTAATGTTGGGACCCTGGCACCCGAGGTCGCAGGTTCGATTCCCCATAAGGGCCAAAAAAGCCTGGGTCAGATTAGATACCCGGGTACGCGCCACAGAGTAATGTATGGACCCCGGCACCCGAGGTCGCAGGTTCTATTCCGCCAAAGGTCCAAAAAGGCCCTTGTTGGGTCGTGTCCCTGGGTGGCGCCACAGGGTAATGTCTGGACCCCGGCACCCGAGGTCGCAGGTTAGATTCCTTATACCGGCCAAAAATTCCGGGTCGGCTAGTGTCCCCGGGTCGTGCCACAGGGTAATGTCGGGACCGCGGCACCCGAGGTCGTAGGTTCGATTCCCTATACCGGCCAAAAAATCCCGGGTCGGTTCGGGACCCCGGGTGGCGCCACATGGTAATGTCGGGACCCCGGCACCCGAGGTCGCAGGTTCGATTCCCCATAAGGGTCAAAAAAGCCCGGGTCGGCTAGGGTCCACGGGTGGCGCCACAGGGTAATGTCGGGACCCCGCCACCCGAGGTCGCAGGTTCGATTCCCCATAAGGGCCAAAAAAGCCCGGATCAGGTCGGGTCCCCGGGTGGCGTCACAGGGTAATGTCGGGACCCCGGCACCCGAGGTCGCAGGTTCGATTCCCCATAAGGGTCAAAAAAGCCCATGTCGGGTCGGGTCCGCGGGTGGCGCCACAGGGTAATGTCGGGACCCCGGCACCCGAGGTCGCAGATTCGATTCTCGATAAGGGCCAAAAAATCCCAAGGATGGGTCGGGTCCCCGGGTGGCGTCACACGGTAATGTCGGGACCCCGGCACCCGAGGTCGCAGGTTCGATTCCCCATAAGGGCCAAAAAAGCCCAGGTCGGGTCGGAACCCCGGGTGGCGTCACAGGGTAATGTCTGGACCCTGGCACCCGAGGTCGCAGGTTCAATTCCCTATACCGGCCAAAAAAGCCCGGATCGGGTCGGGTCCCCGGGTGGCACCTCAGAGTAATGTCTGGACCCTGGCACCCGAGGTTGCAGGTTCGATTCCCCATAAGGGCCAAAAAAAGCCCTTGTTGGGTCAGGTCCCCGGGTGGCGCTACAGGGTAATGTCGGGACCCCCGCACCTGAGGTCGCAGGTTCAATTCCCCATAAGGGCCAAAAAAGCCCGGGTCGGTAAGTGTCCCCGCGTGGCACCACAGAGTAATGTCGGGACCCACGCAACCGAGGTCGCAGGTTCGATTCCGCATAAGGGCCAAAAAAGCCCGGGTCGCGTCGGGACCCCGGGTGGCTCGACACGGTAATGTTGGGACCCTGGCACCCGAGGTCACAGGTTCGTATTCCCCATAAGGGCCAAAAAAGCCCAGGAATGTTTGAGTCCCCGAGTTGCGCCACATTGTAATGTCGGGACCCCGGTCACCTGAGGTCGCAGGTTCGATTTCCCATAAGGGCCAAAAGTGCCCAGGTTGGGTCGGATCTCCGGGTGGCGCCACAGGGTAATGTCGGGACACCGGCACCCGAGGTCGCACGTTCGATTCCCCATAAGGGCCAAAAAAGCCCAGGTCGGGTTGGGACCCCGGGTGGCGTCACAGGGTAATGTCTGGACCCTGGCACCCAAGGTCGCAGGTTCGATTCCCCATAAGGGCCAAAAAAGCCCGGGTCGGTAAGTGTCCCCGGGTTGCGCCACATGGTAATGTCGGGACCCCGGCACCCGAGGTCGCAGGTTCGATTCCCCATAAGGGCCAAAAAAGCCCGGGTCGGTAAGTGTCCCAGGGTACGCGTCACAGAGTAATGTCTGGACCCCGGCACCCGAGGTCGCAGGTTCGATTCCTTATACCGGCCAAAAATTCCGGGTCAGCTAGTGTGCCACAGGGTGATGTCGGGACCGCGGCACCCGAGGTCGTAGGTTCGATTCCCTATACTGGCCAAAAAATCCCGGGTCGGTTCGGGACCCCGGGTGGCGCCACATGGTAATGTCGGGACCCCGGCACCCGAGGTCGCAGGTTCGATTCCCCATAAGGGCCAAAAAAACACTTCCCGGGTCGGGTCCGTGGGTGGCGTCACAGGGTAATGTCGGGACCCCGGCACCCGAGGTCGCAGGTTCGATTCCCCATAAGGGCCAAAAAAGCCCAGGTCGGGTCGGGACCCCAGGTGGCGTCACAGGGTAATGTTGGGACCCTGGCACCCGAGGTCGCAGGTTCGATTCCCCATAAGGGCCAAAAAAGCCCGGGTCGGTAAGTGTCCCCGGGTTGCGCCACCGAGTAATGTCGGGACCCCCGCAACCGAGGACGCAGGTTCGATTCCCCATAAGGGCCAAAAAAGCCCGGGTCGCGTCGGGTCCCCGGGTGGCGCCTCAGAGTAATGTTGGGACCCTGGCACCCGAGGTCGCAGGTTCGATTCCCCATAAGGGCCAAAAAAGCCCAGGTCGGGTCGGGTCCCCGGGTGGCGCCACAGGGTAATGTCGGGACCCCGGCACCCGAGGTCGCAGGTTCGATTCCTTATACCGGCCAAAAATTCCGGGTCGGCTAGTGTCCCCGGGTCGTGCCACAGCGTAATGTCGGGACCGCGGCACCCGAGGTCGCAGGTTCGATTCCCTATACCGGCCAAAAAATCCCGGGTCGGTTCGGGACCCCGGGTGGCGCCACATGGTAATGTCGGGACCCCGGCACCCGAGGTCGCAGGTTCGATTCGCCATAAGGGCCAAAAAAGCCCATGTCAGGTCGGGTCCGCGGGTGGCGCCACAGGGTAATGTCGGGACCCCGGCACCCGAGCTCGTAGGTTCGATTCCCTATACTGGCCAAAAAATCCCGGGTCGGTTCGGGACCCCGGGTGGCGCCACATGGTAATGTCGGGACCCCCGCACCCGAAGTTGCAGGTTCGATTCCCCATAAGGGCCAAAAAAACACTTCCCGGGTCGGGTCCGCGGGTGGCGCCACATGGTAATGTCTGGACCCCGGCACCCGAAGTTGCAGGTTCGATTCCCCATAAGGGCCAAAAAAGCCCTTGTCGGGTCAGGTCCCCGGGTCCGCGCCACAGAGTAATGTCTGGACCCCGGCACCCGAGGTCGCATGTTCAATTCCGCCTAAGGGCCAAAAAAGCCCTTGTTGGGTCGGGTCCCCGGGTGGCGCCACAGGGTAATGTCTGGACCCCGGCACCCGAGGTCGCAGGTTCGATTCCTTATACCGGCCAAAAATTCTGGGTCGGCTAGTGTCCCCGGGTGGTGCCACAGGGTAATGTCGGGACCGCGGCACCCGAGGTCGTAGGTTCGATTCCCTATACCGGCCAAAAAATCCCGGGTCAGTTCGGAACCCCGGGTGGCGCCACAGGGTAATGTCGGGACCCCGGCACCCGAGGTCGCAGGTTCGATTCCCCATAAGGGCCAAAAAAGCCCTTGTCGGGTCAGGTCCCGGGGTGGCGTCACACGGTAATGTCGGGACCCCGGCACCCGAGGTCGCAGGTTCGATTCCCCATAAGGGCCAAAAAAGCCCGGGTCGGTAAGTGTCCCAGGGTACGCGTCACAGAGTAATGTCTGGACCCCGGCACCCGAGGTCGCAGGTTAGATTCCTTATACCGGCCAAAAATTCCGGGTCAGCTAGTGTGCCACAGGGTGATGTCGGGACCGCGGCACCCAAGGTCGTAGGTTCGATTCCCTATACTGGCCAAAAAATCCCGGGTCGGTTCGGGACCCCGGGTGGCGCCACATGGTAATGTCGGGACCCCGGCACCCGAAGTTGCAGGTTCGATTCCCCATAAGGGCCAAAAAAACACTTCCCGGGTCGGGTCCGTGGGTGGCGTCACAGGGTAATGTCGGGACCCCGGCACCCGAGGTCGCAGGTTCGATTCCCCTTAAGGGCCAAAAAAACACTTCCCGGGTCGGGTCCCCGGGTGGCGCCACAGGGTAATGTTGGGACCCCGGCACCCGAGGTCGCAGGTTCGATTCCCCATAAGGGCCAAAAAAGCCCAGGTCGGGTCGGGACCCCGGGTGGCGTCACAGGGTAATGTTGGGACCCTGGCACCCGAGGTCGCAGGTTCGATTCCCCATAAGGGCCAAAAAAGCCCGGGTCGGTAAGTGTCCCCGGGTTGCGCCACCGAGTAATGTCGGGACCCCAGCAACCGAGGACGCAGGTTCGATTCCCCATAAGGGCCAAAAAAGCCCGGGTCGCGTCGGGTCCCCGGGTGGCGCCTCAGAGTAATGTTGGGACCCTGGCACCCGAGGTCGCAGGTTCGATTCCCCATAAGGGCCAAAAAAGCCCGGGTCGGATAGGGTCCCCAGGTGGCGCCACACGGTAATGTCGGGACCCCGGCACCCGAGGTCGCAGGTTCGATTCCTTATACCGGCCAAAAATTCCGGGTCGGCTAGTGTCCCCGGGTCGTGCCACAGGGTAATGTCGGGACCGCGGCACCTGAGGTCGCATGTTCGATTCCATATACCGGCCAAAAAATCCCGGGTCGGTTCGGGACCCCGGGTGGCGCCACATGGTAATGTCGGGACCCCGGCACCCGAGGTCGCAGGTTCGAATCGCCATAAGGGCCAAAAAAGCCCATGTCAGGTCGGGTCCGCGGGTGGCGCCACAGGGTAATGTCGGGACCCCGGCACCCGAGCTCGTAGGTTCGATTCCCTATACTGGCCAAAAAATCCCGGGTCGGTTCGGGACCCCGAGTGGCGCCACATGGTAATGTCGGGACCCCGGCACCCGAAGTTGCAGGTTCGATTCCCCATAAGGGCCAAAAAAACACTTCCCGGGTCGGGTCCGCGGGTGGCGCCACATGGTAATGTCGGGACCCCGGCACCCGAGGTCGCAGGTTCGATTCCCCATAAGGGCCAAAAAAACACTTCCCGGGTCGGGTCCCCGGGTGGCGCCACATGGTAATGTCGGGACCCCGGCACCCGAGGTCGCAGGTTCGATTCCCCATAAGGGCCAAAAAAGCCCTTGTCGGGTCAGGTCCCCGGGTCCGCGCCACAGAGTAATGTCTGGATCCCGGCACCCGAGGTCGCAGGTTCAATTCCGCCTAAGGGCCAAAAAAGCCCTTGTTGGGTCGGGTCCCTGGGTGGCGCCACAGGGTAATGTCTGGACCCCGGCACCCGAGGTCGCAGGTTCGATTCCTTTTACCGGCCAAAAATTCCGGGTCGGCTAGTGTCCCCGGGTGGTGCCACAGAGTAATGTCGGGACCGCGGCACCCGAGGTCGTAGGTTCGATTCCCTATACCGGCCAAAAATTCCCGGGTCAGTTCGGGACCCCGGGTGGCGCCACAGGGTAATGTCGGGACCCCGGCAACCGAGGTCGCAGGTTCGATTCCCCATAAGGGCCAAAAAAGCCCATGTCGGGTCGGGTCCGCGGGTGGCGCCACAGGGTAATGTCGGGACCCCGGCACCCGAGGTCGCAGATTCGATTCCCCATAAGGGCCAAAAAATCCCAGGATGGGTCGGGTCCCCGGGTGGCGTCACACGGTAATGTCGGGACCCCGGCACCCGAGGTCGCAGGTTCGATTCCCCATAAGGGCCAAAAAAACACTTCCCGGGTCGGGTCCCCGGGTGGCGCCACAGGGTAATGTTGGGACCCCGGCACCCGAGGTCGCAGGTTCGATTCCCCATAAGGGCCAAAAAAGCCCTTGTTGGGTCGGGTCCCTGGGTGGCGCCACAGGGTAATGTCTGGACCCCGGCACCCGAGGTCGCAGGTTCAATTCCCCATAAGGGCCAAAAAAGCCTGGGTCAGATTAGATCCACGGGTACGCGCCACAGAGTAATGTCTGGACCACGGCACCCGAGGTCGCAGGTTCGATTCCTTATACCGGCCAAAAATTCCGGGTCGGTTCGGGACCCCGGGTGGCGCCACATGGTAATGTCGGGACCCCGGCACCCGAAGTTGCAGGTTCGATTCGCCATAAGGGCCAAAAAAGCCCATGTCAGGTCGGGTCCGCGGGTGGCGTCACAGGGTAATGTCGGGACCCTGGCACCCGAGGTCGCAGGTTCGATTCCCCATAAGGGCCAAAAAAACACTTCCCGGGTCGGGTCCGCGGGTGGCGCCACAGGGTAATGTCGGGACCCCGGCACCCGAGGTCGCAGGTTCGATTCCCCATAAGGGCCAAAAAAGCCCATGTCGGGTCGGGTCCGCGGGTGGTGCCACAGGGTAATGTCGGGACCCCGGCACCCGAAGTTGCAGGTTCGATTCCCCATAAGGGCCAAAAAAGCCCGGGTCGGGACGGAACCCCGGGTGGCACCTCAGAGTAATGTCGGGGCCCCGGCACCCGAGGTCGCAGGTTCGATTCCCCATAAGGGCCAAAAAAGCCCTTGTTGGGTCGGGTCCGTGGGTGGCGCCACAGGGTAATGTCTGGACCCCGGCACCCGAGGTCGCAGGTTCGATTCCTTATACCGGCCAAAAATTCCGGATCGGCTAGTGTCCCCGGGTGGTGCCACAGGGTAATGTCGGGACCGCGGCACCCGAGGTCGTAGGTTTGATTCCCTATACCGGCCAAAAAATCCCGGGTCAGTTCGGGACCCCGGGTGGCGCCACAGGGTAATGTCGGGACCCCGGCACCCGAGGTCGCAGGTTCGATTCCCCATAAGGGCCAAAAAAACACTTCCCGGGTCGGGTCCGCGGGTGGCGCCACAGGGTAATGTCGGGACCCCGGCACCCGAGGTCGCAGGTTCGATTCCCCATAAGGGCCAAAAAAGCCCGGATCGGGTCGGGTCCGCGGGTGGCGCCACAGGGTAATGTTGGGACCCCGGCACCCGAGGTCGCAGGTTCGATTCCCCATTAGGGCCTAAATAGTCCGGGTCGGGTCGGGTCCCCGGGTGGCGCCACATGGTAAAGTCGGGACCCCGGCACCCGAGGTCGCAGGTTCGATTCCCCATAAGGGCCAAAAAAGCCCGGGTCGGGTCGGATCCCCGGGTAGCGCCACAGAGTAATATCGGGATCCCGGCACCCGAGGTCGCAGGTTCAATACCCCATAAGGGCCAAAAAAGCCCGGGTCGGTTCGGGACCCCGGGAGGCGCCTCAGAGTAATGTCGGGACCCTGGCACCCGAGGTCGCAGGTTCGATTCCCCATAAGGGCCAAAAAAGCCCGGGTCGGGTCGGGTCCCCGGGTGGCGCCTCAGAGTAATGTTGGGACCCTGGCACCCGAGGTCGCAGGTTCGATTCCCCATAAGGGCCAAAAAAGCCCGGGTCGGGTCGGGTCCCCGGGTGGCGCCACAGAGTAATGTCGGGACCCCCGCAACCGAGGTCGCAGGTTTGATTCCCCATAAGGGCCAAAAAAGCCCGGGTCGCGTCGGGACCCCGGGTGGTTCGACACGGTAATGTTGGGACCCTGGCACCCGAGGTTGCAGGTTCGATTCCCCATAAGGGCCAAAAAAGCCCGGGTCAGGTCGGGGCCCTGGGTGGCGCCACAGGGTAATGTTGGGACCCTGGCACCCGAGGTCGCAGGTTCGATTCCCCATAAGGGCCAAAAAAGCCTGGGTCAGATTAGATACCCGGGTACGCGCCACAGAGTAATGTATGGACCCCGGCACCCGAGGTCGCAGGTTCTATTCCTTATACCGGCCAAAAATTCCGGGTCGGCTAGTGTCCCCGGGTGGTGCCACAGGGTAATGTCGGGACCGCGGCACCCGAGGTCGTAGGTTCGATTCCCTATACCGGCCAAAAAATCCCGGGTCGGTTCGGGACCCCGGGTGGCGCCACATGGTAATGTTGGGACCCCGGCACCCGAGGTCGCAGGTTCGATTCCCCATAAGGGCCAAAAAAGCCCGGGTCGGGTCGGGTCCACGGGTGGCGCCACAGGGCAATGTCGGGACCCCGGCACCCGAGGTCGCAGGTTCGATTCCCCATAAGGGCCAAAAAAGCCTGGGTCGGGTCGGGTCCGCGGGTGGCGCCACAGGGTAATGTCGGGACCCCGGCACCCGAGGTCACAGATTCGATTCTCGATAAGGGCCAAAAAATCCCAGGATGGGTCGGGTCCCCGGGTGGCGTCACACGGTAATGTCGGGACCCCGGCACCCGAGGTCGCAGGTTCGATTCCCCATAAGGGCCAAAAAAGCCCAGGTCGGGTCGGAACCCCGGGTGGCGTCACAGGGTAATGTCTGGACCCTGGCACCCGAGGTCGCAGGTTCAATTCCCTATACCGGCCAAAAAAGCCCGGATCGGGTCGGGTCCCCGGGTGGCACCTCAGAGTAATGTCTGGACCCTGGCACCCGAGGTTGCAGGTTCGATTCCCCATAAGGGCCAAAAAAAGCCCTTCTCGAGTCAGGTCCCCGGGTGGCGCCACAGGGTAATGTCTGGACCCTGGCACCTGAGGTCGCAGGTTCGATTCCCCATAAGGGCCAAAAAATCCCAGGATGGGTCGGGTCCCCGGGTGGCGCTACAGGGTAATGTCGGGACCCCCGCACCTGAGGTCGCAGGTTCAATTCCCCATAAGGGCCAAAAAAGCCCGGGTCGGTAAGTGTCCCCGCGTGGCACCACAGAGTAATGTCGGGACCCACGCAACCGAGGTCGCAGGTTCGATTCCGCATAAGGGCCAAAAAAGCCCGGGTCGCGTCGGGACCCCGGGTGGCTCGACACGGTAATGTTGGGACCCTGGCACCCGAGGTCACAGGTTCGTATTCCCCATAAGGGCCAAAAAAGCCCAGGAATGTTTGAGTCCCCGAGTTGCGCCACATTGTAATGTCGGGACCCCGGTCACCTGAGGTCGCAGGTTCGATTTCCCATAAGGGCCAAAAGTGCCCAGGTTGGGTCGGATCTCCGGGTGGCGCCACAGGGTAATGTCGGGACACCGGCACCCGAGGTCGCACGTTCGATTCCCCATAAGGGCCAAAAAAGCCCAGGTCGGGTTGGGACCCCGGGTGGCGTCACAGGGTAATGTCTGGACCCTGGCACCCAAGGTCGCAGGTTCGATTCCCCATAAGGGCCAAAAAAGCCCGGGTCGGTAAGTGTCCCCGGGTTGCGCCACCGAGTAATGTCGGGACCCCCGCAACCGAGGACGCAGGTTCGATTCCCCATAAGGGCCAAAAAAGCCCGGGTCGGTAAGTGTCCCAGGGTACGCGTCACAGACTAATGTCTGGACCCTGGCACCCGAGGTCGCAGGTTCGATTCCTTATACCGGCCAAAAATTCCGGGTCAGCTAGTGTGCCACAGGGTGATGTCGGGACCGCGGCACCCAAGGTCGTAGGTTCGATTCCCTATACTGGCCAAAAAATCCCGGGTCGGTTCGGGACCCCGGGTGGCGCCACATGGTAATGTCGGGACCCCGGTACCCGAAGTTGCAGGTTCGATTCCCCATAAGGGCCAAAAAAACACTTCCCGGGTCGGGTCCGTGGGTGGCGTCACAGGGTAATGTCGGGACCCCGGCACCCGAGGTCGCAGGTTCGATTCCCCTTAAGGGCCAAAAAAACACTTCCCGGGTCGGGTCCGCGGGTGGCGCCACAGGGTAATGTTGGGACCCCGGCACCCGAGGTCGCAGGTTCGATTCCCCATAAGGGCCAAAAAAGCCCAGGTCGGGTCGGGACCCCGGGTGGCGTCACAGGGTAATGTTGGGACCCTGGCACCCGAGGTCGCAGGTTCGATTCCCCATAAGGGCCAAAAAAGCCCGGGTCGCGTCGGGTCCCCGGGTGGCGCCTCAGAGTAATGTTGGGACTCTGGCACCCGAGGTCGCAGGTTCGATTCCCCATAAGGGCCAAAAAAGCCCAGGTCGGGTCGGGTCCCCGGGTGGCGCCACAGGGTAATGTCGGGACCCCGGCACCCGAGGTCGCAGGTTCGATTCCTTATACCGGCCAAAAATTCCGGGTCGGCTAGTGTCCCCGGGTCGTGCCACAGGGTAATGTCGGGACCGCGGCACCCGAGGTCGCAGGTTCGATTCCCTATACCGGCCAAAAAATCCCGGGTCGGTTCGGGACCCCGGGTGGCGCCACATGGTAATGTCGGGACCCCGGCACCCGAGGTCGCAGGTTCGATTCGCCATAAGGGCCAAAAAAGCCCATGTCAGGTCGGGTCCGCGGGTGGCGTCACAGGGTAATGTCGGGACCCCGGCACCCGAGCTCGTAGGTTCGATTCCCTATACTGGCCAAAAAATCCCGGGTCGGTTCGGGACCCCGGGTGGCGCCACATGGTAATGTCGGGACCCCGGCACCCGAAGTTGCAGGTTCGATTCCCCATAAGGGCCAAAAAAACACTTCCCGGGTCGGGTCCGCGGGTGGCGCCACATGGTAATGTCTGGACCCCGGCACCCGAAGTTGCAGGTTCGATTCCCCATAAGGGCCAAAAAAACACTTCCCGGGTCGGGTCCCCGGGTGGCGCCACAGGGTAATGTCGGGACCCCGGCACCCGAGGTCGCAGGTTCGATTCCCCATAAGGGCCAAAAAAGCCCTTGTCGGGTCAGGTCCCCGGGTCCGCGCCACAGAGTAATGTCTGGACCCCGGCACCCGAGGTCGCAGGTTCAATTCCGCCTAAGGGCCAAAAAAGCCCTTGTTGGGTCGGGTCCCTGGGTGGCGCCACAGGGTAATGTCTGGACCCCGGCACCCGAGGTCGCAGGTTCGATTCCTTATACCGGCCAAAAATTCTGGGTCGGCTAGTGTCCCCGGGTGGTGCCACAGGGTAATGTCGGGACCGCGGCACCCGAGGTCCTAGGTTCGATTCCCTATACCGGCCAAAAAATCCCGGGTCAGTTCGGAACCCCGGGTGGCGCCACAGGGTAATGTCGGGACCCCGGCACCCGAGGTCGCAGGTTCGATTCCCCATAAGGGCCAAAAAAGCCCTTGTCGGGTCAGGTCCCGGGGTGGCGTCACACGGTAATGTCGGGACCCCGGCACCCAAGGTCGCAGGTACAATTCCCCATAAGGGCCAAAAAAGCCCATGGCGGGTCGGGACCCCGGGTGGCGTCACAGGGTAATGTCTGGACCCTGGCACCCGAGGTCGCAGGTTCGATTCCCCATAAGGGCCAAAAAAGCCCGGGTCGGTAAGTGTCCCAGGGTACGCGTCACAGAGTAATGTCTGGACCCCGGCACCCGAGGTCGCAGGTTCGATTCCTTATACCGGCCAAAAATTCCGGGTCAGCTAGTGTGCCACAGGGTGATGTCGGGACCGCGGCACCCAAGGTCGTAGGTTCGATTCCCTATACTGGCCAAAAAATCCCGGGTCGGTTCGGGACCCCGGGTGGCGCCACATGGTAATGTCGGGACCCCGGCACCCGAAGTTGCAGGTTCGATTCCCCATAAGGGCCAAAAAAACACTTCCCGGGTCGGGTCCGTGGGTGGCGTCACAGGGTAATGTCGGGACCCCGGCACCCGAGGTCGCAGGTTTGATTCCCCTTAAGGGCCAAAAAAACACTTCCCGGGTCGGGTCCCCAAGTGGCGCCACAGGGTAATGTTGGGACCCCGGCACCCGAGGTCGCAGGTTCAATTCCCCATAAGGGCCAAAAAAGCACTTCCCGGGTCGGGTCCCCGGGTGGCGCCACAGGGTAATGTTGGGACCCTGGCACCCGAGGTCGCAGGTTCGATTCCCCATAAGGGCCAAAAAAGCCCGGGTCGGATAGGGTCCCCAGGTGGCGCCACACGGTAATGTCGGGACCCCGGCACCCGAGGTCGCAGGTTCGATTCCTTATACCGGCCAAAAATTCCGGGTCGGCTAGTGTCCCCGGGTCGTGCCACAGGGTAATGTCGGGACCGCGGCACCTGAGGTCGCAGGTTCGATTCCCTATACCGGCCAAAAAATCCCGGGTCGGTTCGGGACCCCGGGTGGCGCCACATGGTAATGTCGGGACCCCGGCACCCGAGGTCGCAGGTTCGATTCGCCATAAGGGCCAAAAAAGCCCATGTCAGGTCGGGTCCGCGGGTGGCGCCACAGGGTAATGTCGGGACCCCGGCACCCGAGCTCGTAGGTTCGATTCCCTATACTGGCCAAAAAATCCCGGGTCGGTTCGGGACCCCGGGTGGCGCCACATGGTAATGTCGGGACCCCGGCACCCGAAGTTGCAGGTTCGATTCCCCATAAGGGCCAAAAAAACACTTCCCGGGTCGGGTCCCCGGGTGGCGCCACAGGGTAATGTCGGGACCCCGGCACCCGAGGTCGCAGGTTCGATTCCCCATAAGGGCCAAAAAAGCCCTTGTCGGGTCAGGTCCCCGGGTCCGCGCCACAGAGTAATGTCTGGACCCCGGCACCCGAGGTCGCAGGTTCAATTCCGCCTAAGGGCCAAAAAAGCCCTTGTTGGGTCGGGTCCCTGGGTGGCGCCACAGGGTAATGTCTGGACCCCGGCACCCGAGGTCGCAGGTTCGATTCCTTATACCGGCCAAAAATTCTGGGTCGGCTAGTGTCCCCGGGTGGTGCCACAGGGTAATGTCGGGACCGCGGCACCCGAGGTCGTAGGTTCGATTCCCTATACCGGCCAAAAAATCCCGGGTCAGTTCGGAACCCCGGGTGGCGCCACAGGGTAATGTCGGGACCCCGGCACCCGAGGTCGCAGGTTCGATTCCCCATAAGGGCCAAAAAAGCCCTTGTCGGGTCAGGTCCCGGGGTGGCGTCACACGGTAATGTCGGGACCCCGGCACCCAAGGTCGCAGGTACAATTCCCCATAAGGGCCAAAAAAGCCCATGTCGGGTCGGGACCCCGGGTGGCGTCACAGGGTAATGTCTGGACCCTGGCACCCGAGGTCGCAGGTTCGATTCCCCATAAGGGCCAAAAAAGCCCGGGTCGGTAAGTGTCCCCGGGTTGCGCCACAGGGTAATGTCGGGACCCCCGCAACCGAGGACGCAGGTTCGATTCCCCATAAGGGCCAAAAAAGCCCGGGTCGCGTCGGGTCCCCGGGTGGCGCCTCAGAGTAATGTTGGGACCCTGGCACCCGAGGTCGGAGGTTCGATTCCCCATAAGGGCCAAAAAAGCCCGGGTCGGATAGGGTCCCCAGGTGGCGCCACAGGGTAATGTCGGGACCCCGGCACCCGAGGTCGCAGGTTCGATTCCTTATACCGGCCAAAAATTCCGGGTCGGCTAGTGTCCCCGGGTCGTGCCACAGGGTAATGTCGGGACCGCGGCACCCGAGGTCGCAGGTTCGATTCCCTATACCGGCCAAAAAATCCCGGGTCGGTTCGGGACCCCGGGTGGCGCCACATGGTAATGTCGGGACCCCGGCACCCGAGGTCGCAGGTTCGATTCCCCATAAGGGCCAAAAAAGCCCGGATCGGGTCGGGTCCCCGGGTGGCGTCACACGGTAATGTCGGGACCCCGGCACCCGAGGTCGCAGGTTCGATTCCCCATTAGGTCCTAAATAGTCCGGGTCGGCTACGGTCCCCGGGTGCCGCCACATGGTAATGTCGGGACCCCGGCACCCGAGGTCGCAGGTTCGATTCCCCATAAGGGCCAAAAAAGCCCGGGTCGGGTCTGATCCCCGGGTAGCGCCACAGAGTAATATCGGGACCCCGGCACCCGAGGTCGCAGGTTCAATTCCCCATAAGGGCCAAAAAAGCCCGGGTCGGTTCGGGACCCCGGGTGGCGCCTCAGAGTAATGTCTGGACCCTTGCACCCGAGGTCGCAGGTTCGATTCCCCATAAGGGCCAAAAAAGCCCGGGTCGGGTCGGGTCCCCGGGTGGCGCCTCAGAGTAATGTTGGGACCCTGGCACCCGAGGTCGCAGGTTCGATTCCCCATAAGGGCCAAAAAAGCCCGGGTCGGGTCGGGTCCCCGGGTGGCGCCACAGAGTAATGTCGGGACCCCCGCAACCGAGGTCGCAGGTTCGATTCCCCATAAGGGCCAAAAAAGCCCGGGTCGCGTCGGGACCCCGGGTGGCTCGACACGGAAATGTTATGACCCTGGCACCCGAGGTTGCAGGTTCGTATTCCCCATAAGGGCCAAAAAAGCCCAGGTCGGGTCGGGTCCCTGGGTGGCGCCACATGGTAATGTCGGGACCCCGGCACCCAAGGTCGCAGGTTCGATTTCCCATAAGGGCCAAAAAAACACTTCCCGGGTCGGGTCCCCGGGTGTCACCACAGGGTAATGTTGGGACCCCGGCACCCGAGGTCGCAGGTTCAATTCCCCATAAGGCCTTAAAAAACCCCAGCAATGTTTGAGTCCCCGAGTTGCGCCACATTGTAATGTTGGGACCCCGGTCACCTGAGGTCGCATGTTCGATTTCCCATAAGGGCCAAAAGTGCCCAGGTTGGGTCGGGTCTCCGGGTGGCGCCACAGGGTAATGTCGGGACACCGGCACCCGAGGTCGCATGTTCGATTCCCCATAAGGGCCAAAAAAGCCCGGGTCAGATTAGGTCCCCGGGTGGCGCCACAGAGTAATGTCTGGACCCCGGCACCCGAGGTCGCAGGTTCGATTCCTTATACCGGCCAAAAATTCCGGGTCGGCTAGTGGGCCCGGGTGGTGCCACAGGGTGATGTCGGGACCCCGGCACCCGAGGTCGCAGGTTCGATTCCCCATAAGGGCCAAAAAAGCCCGGGTCGGCTAGTGTCCCCTGGTGGCGCCACCGAGTAATGTCGGGACCCCCGCAACCTAGGACGCAGGTTCGATTCCCCATAAGGGCCAAAAAAGCCCGGGTCGCGTCGGGTCCCCGGGTGGCGCCTCAGAGTAATGTTGGGACCCTGGCACCCGAGGTCGCAGGTTCGATTCCCCATAAGGGCCAAAAAAACACTTCCCGGGTCGGGTCCCCGGGTGTCACCACAGGGTAATGTTGGGACCCCGGCACCCGAGGTCGCAGGTTCAATTCCCCATAAGGGCTATAAAAACCCCAGCAATGTTTGAGTCCCCGAGTTGCGCCACATTTTAATGTCGGGACCCCGGTCACCTGAGGTCGCAGGTTCGATTTCCCATAAGGGCCAAAAGTGCCCAGGTTGGGTCGGGTCTCCGGGTGGCGTCACAGGGTAATGTCGGGACACCGGCACCCGAGGTCGCAGGTTTGATTCCCCATAAGGGCCAAAAAAGCCCGGGTCGGATAGGGTCCCCGGGTGGCGCCACATGGTAATGTCGGGACCCCGGCACCCGAGGTCGCAGGTTCGATTCCCCATAAGGGCCAAAAAAGCCCGGGTCAGATTAGGTCCCCGGGTACGCACCACAGAGTAATGTCGGGACCCCGACACCCGAGGTCGCAGGTTCGATTCCCTATACCGGCGAAAAAATCCCGGGTCGGTTCGGGACCCCGGGTGGCGCCACATGGTAATGTCGGGACCCCGGCACCCGAGGTCGCAGGTTCGATTCCCCATAAGGGCCAAAAAAACACTTCCCGGGTTGGGTCCGCGGGTGGCGCCACAGGGTAATGTTGGGACCCCGGCACCCGAGGTCGCAGGTTCGATTCCCCATAAGGGCCAAAAAAGCCCTTGTCGGGTCAGGTCCCCGGGTCCGCGCCACAGGGTAATGTCTGGACCCCGGCACCCGAGGTCGCAGGTTCGATTCCTTATACCGGCCAAAAATTCTGGGTCGGCTAGTGTCCCCGGGTGGTGCCACAGGGTAATGTCGGGACCGCGGCACCCGAGGTCGTAGGTTCAATTCCCTATACCGGCCAAAAAATCCCGGGTCGGTTCGGGACCCCGGGTGGCGCCACAGGGTTATGTCGGGACCCCGGCACCCAAGGTCGCAGGTTCGATTCCCCATAAGGGCCAAAAAAGCCCTTGTCGGGTCAGGTCCCGGGGTGGCGTCACAGGGTAATGTCTGGACCCCGGCACCCGAGGTCGCAGGTTCGATTCCTTATACCGGCCAAAAATTCTGGGTCGGCTAGTGTCCCCGGGTGGTGCCACAGGGTAATGTCGGGACCGCGGCACCCGAGGTCGTAGGTTCAATTCCCTATACCGGCCAAAAAATCCCGGGTCGGTTCGGGACCCCGGGTGGCGCCACAGGGTAATGTCGGGACCCCGGCACCCAAGGTCGCAGGTTCGATTCCCCATAAGGGCCAAAAAAGCCCTTGTCGGGAAAGGTCCCGGGGTGGCGTCACACGGTAATGTCGGGACCCCGGCACCCAAGGTCGCAGGTACAATTCCCCATAAAGGCCAAAAAAGCCCAGGTCGGGTCGGGACCCCGGGTGGCGTCACAGGGTAATGTCTGGACCCTGGCACCCGAGGTCGCAGGTTCGATTCCCCATAAGGGCCAAAAAAGCCCTGGTCGGTAAGTGTCCCCGGGTGGCGCCACCGAGTAATTTTGGGACCCCCGCAACCGAGGACGCAGGTTCGATTCCCCATAAGGGCCAAAAAAGCCCGGGTCGCGTCGGGTCCCCGGGTGGCGCCTCAGAGTAATGTTGGGACCCTGGCACCCGAGGTCGCAGGTTCGATTCCCCATAAGGGCCAAAAAAGCCCGGATCGGGTCGGGTCCCCGGGTGGCGCCACAGGGTAATGTTGGGACCCCGGCACCCGAGGTCGCAGGTTCGATTCCCCATTAGGGCCTAAATAGTCCGGGTCGGGTCGGGTCCCCGGGTGGCGCCACATGGTAAAGTCGGGACCCCGGCACCCGAGGTCGCAGGTTCGATTCCCCATAAGGGCCAAAAAAGCCCGGGTCGGGTCGGATCCCCGGGTAGCGCCACAGAGTAATATCGGGATCCCGGCACCCGAGGTCGCAGGTTCAATACCCCATAAGGGCCAAAAAAGCCCGGGTCGGTTCGGGACCCCGGGAGGCGCCTCAGAGTAATGTCGGGACCCTGGCACCCGAGGTCGCAAGTTCGATTCCCCATAAGGGCCAAAAAAGCCCGGGTCGGGTCGGGTCCCCGGGTGGCGCCTCAGAGTAATGTTGGGACCCTGGCACCCGAGGTCGCAGGTTCGATTCCCCATAAGGGCCAAAAAAGCCCGGGTCGGGTCGGGTCCCCGGGTGGCGCCACAGAGTAATGTCGGGACCCCCGCAACCGAGGTCGCAGGTTTGATTCCCCATAAGGGCCAAAAAAGCCCGGGTCGCGTCGGGACCCCGGGTGGCTCGACACGGTAATGTTGGGACCCTGGCACCCGAGGTCGCAGGTTCGATTCCCCATAAAGGCCAAAAAAGCCCAGGTCGGGTCGGGACCCCGGGTGGCGTCACAGGGTAATGTCTGGACCCTGGCACCCGAGGTCGCAGGTTCGATTCCCCATAAGGGCCAAAAAAGCCCGGGTCGGTAAGTGTCCCCGGGTGGCGCCACCGAGTAATTTTGGGACCCCCGCAACCGAGGACGCAGGTTCGATTCCCCATAAGGGCCAAAAAAGCCCGGGTCGCGTCGGGTCCCCGGGTGGCGCCTCAGAGTAATGTTGGGACCCTGGCACCCGAGGTCGCAGGTTCGATTCCCCATAAGGGCCAAAAAAGCCCGGGTCGGGTCGGGTCCCCGGGTGGCGCCAAATGGTAATGTCTGGACCCCGGCATCCGAGGTCGCAGGTTCGATTCCCCAAACCGGCCAAAAATCTCCGGGTCGGGTCGGGTCCGCGGGTGGCGCCACATGGTAATGTCTGGACCCCGGGACATGAGGTCTCAGGTTCGATTCCCCATAAGGGCCAAAAAAGCCTGGGTCGGGTCGGGTCCCCGGGTGGCGCCACAGAGTAATATAAGGTCCCCGGCATCTGAGGCTGCAGGTTCGATTCCCCATACCGTCCAAAAATACCGGGTCAGGTCGTGTCTCCGGGTGGCGCCACACCCTAACCCTAACCTCTAACCCCTAACCCTGACCATGACCCTGATCCAGGAGCTGACCCTAACCCTGACCATGACACTGATCCAGGAGCTGACCCTAACCCTAAATCTGACCCTTTCCCTGACCCTGATCCTGACCCTACCCCTGAACATGACCCTGACCCTGATACTGACCCTGTCACTGACCCTTACGTCTGACTCTGACTCTGAATCTGAAGCTGTGCTGATGCTGTGATGATGAATTGAGGATGATGTGATGATACAGTGATGATGCTGTGATGATCATGTGTTGATGTTGTGATAATGTTTTTATGATGGTGCTATGATGCAGTGATCATGCTGTGATGATGTTTTGATGCAGTGGTGCTGCTCTGCTGATGCTGTGTTGACCATATCGTGATGCTGTGATGACGCTGTGATAATGCTGTGATGAATCATTGATGATGCTTTGATGATGCAGCGGTGATGCAGTAATGACCCTGTCGTGATGCTGTGTTCCATACATAACCCTGTGACGCCATTCCGGGACCCGACCCGACCCAGGGATTTTTGGCCCTTATGAGGAATCGAACCTGCAACATAGGGTGCTGGGGTACAGACCTTACCCTGTGACTCCACTCAGGAACCCGCGTAGAGTCATGTCCACAGCTCAGGTCCCAGGTTCGATTCCCCACACCGGCTTCTATACCCAGGGTCATATAGAGTCTCCATCCCCTGGTCCCTAGTTCGATTGCCCGTATCCACCCGTAGTACCTGGTCGGGTACAGTCCCCAGCCCTGGGAACGAAGTTCGATTCCGCACTCCTGCCCCGCGTCCACAGGTAGAGTCGTGTCCCCGGATCGGGTCCCAGGTTTGATTCCCCACACCGGATTCTAGTGTTAGAGCTGTGTAGGGTCTCCAGCCCCGTGTCCCTGGTTTGATTCCCCGTATCGGCCCCTAGTCCCCGGGTCGTGTACGGTCCCCAGCCCGGGGAATGAAGTTCGAGTCCCCACTCCTGCCCCGGGTCCCCGGGTAGAGTCTTGTCCCCGGCTCAGGTCCCAGGTTCGATTCCCCACACGGGTTCCTAGTGCCAGGAAGAGTCGTGCCCCCAGGTCTGGTCCTTGGTTCGATTCCACGCACCGACCCCTAGTCCCAGGCTCGGGCAAGGTCCCCAGCCCTGGGAACGAAGTTCGATTCCGCACTCCTGCCCCGCGTCCACAGGTAGAGTCGTGTCCCCGGATCGGGTCCCAGGTTCCATACCCTACACCGGCTTCTAGTCCCAGTGTCGTGTAGTGTCTCCAGCCCCTTGTCCCTGGTTCGATTCCCTACCCCGGCCCCTTGTCCCCGGGTCGGGTACAGTCCTCAGCCCCGGTACCTGGATCTGTTTCCTAAAATGGTCCCGGGTCTTCGGATCGAGTCGGGAACCTGACCCTGGTTCCCAGGTTTGATTCCCCACACCGGATTCTAGTCCCCGGGTCGTGTACGGTCCCCAGCCCGGGCAATGAAGTTCGAGTCCCTACTCCTGCCCCGGGTCCCCGGGTAGAGTCTTGTCCCCGGCTCAGGTCCCAGGTTCGATTCCCCACACCGGCTTCTAGTGCCAGGGTCGTGTAGGGTCTCCAGCCGCGGGTACCAGCTTCAATTCCTTAAAACGGC
The DNA here is from genome assembly GCA_963989345.1 of Clangula hyemalis. The sequence continues at coordinate 259,661 of CAXDIO010000151.1, forward strand.
CCCTAGACCACTGGTAGAGTCGTGCGCCGGACATGTCCCTTGCTTCGTTTCCACGCACCGACCCCTAGTCCCCGGCTCCGGCAAGGTCCCCAGCCCCGGGAACGAAGTTCGATTCCGCACTCCTGCCCCGCGTCCACAGGTAGAGTCGTGTCCCCGGATCGGGTCCCAGGTTCCATACCCTACACCGGCTTCTAGTCCCAGTGTCGTGTAGTGTCTCCAGCCCCTTGTCCCTGGTTCGATTCCCTACCCCGGCCCCTGGTCCCCGGGTCGGGTACAGTCCTCAGCCCCGGTACCTGGATCTGTTTCCTAAAATGGCCCCGGGTCTTCGGATCGAGTCGGGAACCTGACCCTGGTTCCCAGGTTTGATTCCCCACACCGGATTCTAGTCCCCGGGCCGTGTAGGGTCTCCAGCCCCGGGTCCCTGGTTTGATTCCCCGTATCGGCCCCTAGTCCCCGGGTCGTGTACGGTCCCCAGCCCGGGCAATGAAGTTCGAGTCCCAACTCCTGCCCCGGGTCCCCGGGTAGAGTCTTGTCCCCGGCTCAGGTCCCAGGTTCGATTCCCCACACCGGCTTCTAGTGCCACGGTCGTGTAGGGTCTCCAGCCGCGGGTACCAGCTTCAATTCCTTAAAACGGCCCCTAGACCACTGGTAGAGTCGTGCCCGGGACATGGCCCTTGCTTCGTTTCCACGCACCGACCCCTAGTCCCCGGCTCGGGCAAGGTCCCCAGCCCCGGGAACGAAGTTCGATTCCGCACTCCTGCCCCGCGTCCACAGGTAGAGTCGTGTCCCCGGATCGGGTCCCAGGTTCCATACCCTACACCGGCTTCTAGTCCCAGTGTCGTGTAGTGTCTCCAGCCCCTTGTCCCTGGTTCGATTCCCTACCCCGGCCCCTTGTCCCCGGGTCGGGTACAGTCCTCAGCCCCGGTACCTGGATCTGTTTCCTAAAATGGCCCCGGGTCTTCGGATCGAGTCGGGAACCTGACCCTGGTTCCCAGGTTTGATTCCCCACACCGGATTCTAGTCCCCGGGCCGTGTAGGGTCTCCAGCCCCGGGTCCCTGGTTTGATTCCCCGTATCGGCCCCTAGTCCCCGGGTCGTGTACGGTCCCCAGCCCGGGCAATGAAGTTCGAGTCCCAACTCCTGCCCCGGGTCCCCGGGTAGAGTCTTGTCCCCGGCTCAGGTCCCAGGTTCGATTCCCCACACCGGCTTCTAGTGCCACGGTCGTATAGGGTCTCCAGCCGCGTGTACCAGCTTCAATTCCTTAAAACGGCCCCTAGACCACTGGTAGAGTCATGTCCCCGAATAGGGTCCTTGGTTCGTTTCCACGCACCGACCCCTAGTCCACGGCTCGGGCAAGGTCCCCAGCCCTGGGAACGAAGTTCGATTCCGCACTCCTGCCCCGCGTCCACAGGTAGAGTCGTGTCCCCGGATCGGGTCCCAGGTTCCATACCCTACACCGGCTTCTAGTCCCAGTGTCGTGTAGTGTCTCCAGCCCCTTGTCCCTGGTTCGATTCCCTACCCCGGCCCCTGGTCCCCGGGTCGGGTACAGTCCTCAGCCCCGGTACCTGGATCTGTTTCCTAAAATGGCCCCGGGTCTTCGGATCGAGTCGGGAACCTGACCCTGGTTCCCAGGTTTGATTCCCCACACCGGATTCTAGTCCCCGGGCCGTGTAGGGTCTCCAGCCCCGGGTCCCTGGTTTGATTCCCCGTATCGGCCCCTAGTCCCCGGGTCGTGTACGGTCCCCAGCCCGGGCAATGAAGTTCGAGTCCCAACTCCTGCCCCGGGTCCCCGGGTAGAGTCTTGTCCCCGGCTCAGGTCCCAGGTTCGATTCCCCACACCGGCTTCTAGTGCCACGGTCGTGTAGGGTCTCCAGCCACGGGTACCAGCTTCAATTCCTTAAAACGGTCCCTAGACCACTGGTAGAGTCATGTCCCCGAATAGGGTCCTTGGTTCGTTTCCACGCACCGACCCCTAGTCCCCGGCTCGGGCAAGGTCCCCAGCCCCGGGAACGAAGTTCGATTCCGCACTCCTGCCCCGCGTCCACAGGTAGAGTCGTGTCCCCGGATCGGGTCCCAGGTTCCATACCCTACACCGGCTTCTAGTCCCAGTGTCGTGCAGGGTCCCCAGCCCCGGGTCACTGTTTCGATTGACCGTATCGGCCCAAAGACCTCTGATAGGGGAACAGTCCCCAGCCCTAGAAAAGAAGTTCGATTCCGCACTCCTGCCCCGCGTCCACATGTAGAGTCGTGTCCCCGGATCGGGTCCCAGATTCCATACCCTACACCGGCTTCTAGTGCCAGGGTCATGCAGGGTCTCCAGCCGCGGGTATCAGCTTCAATTCCTTAAAACGGCCCCTAGTCCACTGGTAGAGTCGTGCCCGGGACATGGCCCTTGGTTCGTTTCCACGCACCGACCCCTAGTCCACGGCTAGGGCAAGGTCCCCAGCCCTGGGAACGAAGTTCGATTCCGCACTCCTGCCCCACATCCACAGGTAGAGTCGAGTCTCCGACTAAGGTCCCAGGTTGGATTCCCCACACCGGCTTCTAGTGCCACGGTCGTGTAGGGTCTCCAGCCGCGTGTACCAGCTTCAATTCCTTAAAACGGCCCCTAGACCACTGGTAGAGTCATGTCCCCGAATAGGGTCCTTGGTTCGTTTCCACGCACCGACCCCTAGTCCACGGCTCCGGCAAGGTCCCCAGCCCTGGGAACGAAGTTCGATTCCGCACTCCTGCCCCGCGTCCACAGGTAGAGTCGTGTCCCCGGATCGGGTCCCAGGTTCCATACCCTACACCGGCTTCTAGTCCCAGTGTCGTGCAGGGTCCCCAGCCCCGGGTCACTGTTTCGATTGACCGTATCGGCCCAAAGACCTCTGATAGGGGAACAGTCCCCAGCCCTAGAAAAGAAGTTCGATTCCGCACTCCTGCCCCGCGTCCACATGTAGAGTCGTGTCCCCGGATCGGGTCCCAGATTCCATACCCTACACCGGCTTCTAGTGCCAGGGTCATGCAGGGTCTCCAGCCGCGGGTATCAGCTTCAATTCCTTAAAACGGCCCCTAGTCCACTGGTAGAGTCGTGCCCGGGACATGGCCCTTGGTTCGTTTCCACGCACCGACCCCTAGTCCCCGGCTCCGGCAAGGTCCCCAGCCCCGGGAACGAAGTTCGATTCCGCACTCCTGCCCCACATCCACAGGTAGAGTCGAGTCTCCGACTAAGGTCCCAGGTTGGATTCCCCACACCGGCGTCTAGTGCCAGGGTCGTGTAGGGTCTCCAGCCGCGGGTACCAGCTTCAATTCCTTAAAAAGGCCCCTAGTCCACTGGTACAGTCGTGCCCGGGACATGGCCCTTGGTTCGATTCCACGCACCGACCCCTAGTCCCAGGCTCGGGCAAGGTCCCCAGCCCTGGGAACGAAGTTCGATTCCGCACTCCTGCCCCGCGTCCACAGGTAGAGTCGTGTCCCCGGATCGGGTCCCAGGTTCCATACCCTACACCGGCTTCTAGTCCCAGTGTCGTGTAGTGTCTCCAGCCCCTTGTCCCTGGTTCGATTCCCTACCCCGGCCCCTGGTCCCCGGGTCGGGTACAGTCCTCAGCCCCGGTACCTGGATCTGTTTCCTAAAATGGCCCCGGGTCTTCGGATCGAGTCGGGAACCTGACCCTGGTTCCCAGGTTTGATTCCCCACACCGGATTCTAGTCCCCGGGCCGTGTAGGGTCTCCAGCCCCGGGTCCCTGGTTTGATTCCCCGTATCGGCCCCTAGTCCCCGGGTCGTGTACGGTCCCCAGCCCGGGCAATGAAGTTCGAGTCCCAACTCCTGCCCCGGGTCCCCGGGTAGAGTCTTGTCCCCGGCTCAGGTCCCAGGTTCGATTCCCCACACCGGCTTCTAGTGCCACGGTCGTGTAGGGTCTCCAGCCACGGGTACCAGCTTCAATTCCTTAAAACGGTCCCTAGACCACTGGTAGAGTCATGTCCCCGAATAGGGTCCTTGGTTCGTTTCCACGCACCGACCCCTAGTCCCCGGCTCGGGCAAGGTCCCCAGCCCCGGGAACGAAGTTCGATTCCGCACTCCTGCCCCGCGTCCACAGGTAGAGTCGTGTCCCCGGATCGGGTCCCAGGTTCCATACCCTACACCGGCTTCTAGTCCCAGTGTCGTGCAGGGTCCCCAGCCCCGGGTCACTGTTTCGATTGACCGTATCGGCCCAAAGACCTCTGATAGGGGAACAGTCCCCAGCCCTAGAAAAGAAGTTCGATTCCGCACTCCTGCCCCGCGTCCACATGTAGAGTCGTGTCCCCGGATCGGGTCCCAGATTCCATACCCTACACCGGCTTCTAGTGCCAGGGTCATGCAGGGTCTCCAGCCGCGGGTATCAGCTTCAATTCCTTAAAACGGCCCCTAGTCCACTGGTAGAGTCGTGCCCGGGACATGGCCCTTGGTTCGTTTCCACGCACCGACCCCTAGTCCACGGCTAGGGCAAGGTCCCCAGCCCTGGGAACGAAGTTCGATTCCGCACTCCTGCCCCACATCCACAGGTAGAGTCGAGTCTCCGACTAAGGTCCCAGGTTGGATTCCCCACACCGGCTTCTAGTGCCACGGTCGTGTAGGGTCTCCAGCCGCGTGTACCAGCTTCAATTCCTTAAAACGGCCCCTAGACCACTGGTAGAGTCATGTCCCCGGATAGGGTCCTTGGTTCGTTTCCACGCACCGACCCCTAGTCCCCGGCTCCGGCAAGGTCCCCAGCCCCGGGAACGAAGTTCGATTCCGCACTCCTGCCCCGCGTCCACAGGTAGAGTCGTGTCCCCGGATCGGGTCCCAGGTTCCATACCCTACACCGGCTTCTAGTCCCAGTGTCGTGTAGTGTCTCCAGCCCCTTGTCCCTGGTTCGATTCCCTACCCCGGCCCCTGGTCCCCGGGTCGGGTACAGTCCTCAGCCCCGGTACCTGGATCTGTTTCCTAAAATGGCCCCGGGTCTTCGGATCGAGTCGGGAACCTGACCCTGGTTCCCAGGTTTGATTCCCCACACCGGATTCTAGTCCCCGGGTCGTGTACGGTCCCCAGCCCGGGCAATGAAGTTCGAGTCCCAACTCCTGCCCCGGGTCCCCGGGTAGAGTCTTGTCCCCGGCTCAGGTCCCAGGTTCGATTCCCCACACCGGCTTCTAGTGCCACGGTCGTGTAGGGTCTCCAGCCACGGGTACCAGCTTCAATTCCTTAAAACGGCCCCTAGACCACTGGTAGAGTCATGTCCCCGGATAGGGTCCTTGGTTCGTTTCCACGCACCGACCCCTAGTCCACGGCTCGGGCAAGGTCCCCAGCCCCGGGAATGAAGTTCGATTCCGCACTCCTGCCCCGCGTCCACAGGTAGAGTCGTGTCCCCGGATCGGGTCCCAGGTTCCATACCCTACACTGGCTTCTAGTCCCAGTGTCGTGCAGGGTCCCCAGCCCCGGGTCACTGTTTCGATTCACCGTATCGGCCCAAAGACCTCTGATAGGGGAACAGTCCCCAGCCCTAGAAAAGAAGTTCGATTCCGCACTCCTGCCCCGCGTCCACATGTAGAGTCGTGTCCCCGGATCGGGTCCCAGATTCCATACCCTACACCGGCTTCTAGTGCCAGGGTCATGCAGGGTCTCCAGCCGCGGGTATCAGCTTCAATTCCTTAAAACGGCCCCTAGTCCACTGGTAGAGTCGTGCCCGGGACATGGCCCTTGGTTCGTTTCCACGCACCGACCCCTAGTCCTCGGCTCCGGCAAGGTCCCCAGCCCCGGGAACGAAGTTCGATTCCGCACTCCTGCCCCACATCCACAGGTAGAGTCGAGTCTCCGACTAAGGTCCCAGGTTGGATTCCCCACACCGGCGTCTAGTGCCAGGGTCGTGTAGGGTCTCCAGCCGCGGGTACCAGCTTCAATTCCTTAAAAAGGCCCCTAGTCCACTGGTACAGTCGTGCCCGGGACATGGCCCTTGGTTCGTTTCCACGCACCGACCCCTAGTCCACGGCTCGGGCAAGGTCCCCAGCCCTGGGAACGAAGTTCGATTCCGCACTCCTGCCCCGCGTCCACAGGTAGAGTCGTGTCCCCGGATCGGGTCCCAGGTTCCATACCCTACACCGGCTTCTAGTCCCAGTGTCGTGTAGTGTCTCCAGCCCCTTGTCCCTGGTTCGATTCCCTACCCCGGCCCCTGGTCCCCGGGTCGGGTACAGTCCTCAGCCCCGGTACCTGGATCTGTTTCCTAAAATGGCCCCGGGTCTTCGGATCGAGTCGGGAACCTGACCCTGGTTCCCAGGTTTGATTCCCCACACCGGATTCTAGTCCCCGGGCCGTGTAGGGTCTCCAGCCCCGGGTCCCTGGTTTGATTCCCCGTATCGGCCCCTAGTCCCCGGGTCGTGTACGGTCCCCAGCCCGGGCAATGAAGTTCGAGTCCCAACTCCTGCCCCGGGTCCCCGGGTAGAGTCTTGTCCCCGGCTCAGGTCCCAGGTTCGATTCCCCACACCGGCTTCTAGTGCCACGGTCGTGTAGGGTCTCCAGCCGCGGGTACCAGCTTCAATTCCTTAAAACGGCCCCTAGACCACTGGTAGAGTCATGTCCCCGAATAGGGTCCTTGGTTCGTTTCCACGCACCGACCCCTAGTCCCCGGCTCGGGCAAGGTCCCCAGCCCCGGGAACGAAGTTCGATTCCGCACTCCTGCCCCGCGTCCACAGGTAGAGTCGTGTCCCCGGATCGGGTCCCAGGTTCCATACCCTACACCGGCTTCTAGTCCCAGTGTCGTGCAGGGTCCCCAGCCCCGGGTCACTGTTTCGATTGACCGTATCGGCCCAAAGACCTCTGATAGGGGAACAGTCCCCAGCCCTAGAAAAGAAGTTCGATTCCGCACTCCTGCCCCGCGTCCACATGTAGAGTCGTGTCCCCGGATCGGGTCCCAGATTCCATACCCTACACCGGCTTCTAGTGCCAGGGTCATGCAGGGTCTCCAGCCGCGGGTATCAGCTTCAATTCCTTAAAACGGCCCCTAGTCCACTGGTAGAGTCGTGCCCGGGACATAGCCCTTGGTTCGTTTCCACGCACCGACCCCTAGTCCACGGCTCCGGCAAGGTCCCCAGCCCTGGGAACGAAGTTCGATTCCGCACTCCTGCCCCGCGTCCACAGGTAGAGTCGTGTCCCCGGATCGGGTCCCAGGTTCCATACCCTACACCGGCTTCTAGTCCCAGTGTCGTGTAGTGTCTCCAGCCCCTTGTCCCTGGTTCGATTCCCTACCCCGGCCCCTGGTCCCCGGGTCGGGTACAGTCCTCAGCCCCGGTACCTGGATCTGTTTCCTAAAATTGCCCCGGGTCTTCGGATCGAGTCGGGAACCTGACCCTGGTTCCCAGGTTTGATTCCCCACACCGGATTCTAGTCCCCGGGTCGTGTACGGTCCCCAGCCCGGGCAATGAAGTTCGAGTCCCAACTCCTGCCCCGGGTCCCCGGGTAGAGTCTTGTCCCCGGCTCAGGTCCCAGGTTCGATTCCCCACACCGGCTTCTAGTGCCACGGTCGTGTAGGGTCTCCAGCCGCGTGTACCAGCTTCAATTCCTTAAAACGGCCCCTAGACCACTGGTAGAGTCATGTCCCCGAATAGGGTCCTTGGTTCGTTTCCACGCACCGACCCCTAGTCCACGGCTCCGGCAAGGTCCCCAGCCCCGGGAACGAAGTTCGATTCCGCACTCCTGCCCCGCGTCCACAGGTAGAGTCGTGTCCCCGGATCGGGTCCCAGGTTCCATACCCTACACCGGCTTCTAGTCCCAGTGTCGTGTAGTGTCTCCAGCCCCTTGTCCCTGGTTCGATTCCCTACCCCGGCCCCTGGTCCCCGGGTCGGGTACAGTCCTCAGCCCCGGTACCTGGATCTGTTTCCTAAAATGGCCCCGGGTCTTCGGATCGAGTCGGGAACCTGACCCTGGTTCCCAGGTTTGATTCCCCACACCGGATTCTAGTCCCCGGGTCGTGTACGGTCCCCAGCCCGGGCAATGAAGTTCGAGTCCCAACTCCTGCCCCGGGTCCCCGGGTAGAGTCTTGTCCCCGGCTCAGGTCCCAGGTTCGATTCCCCACACCGGCTTCTAGTGCCACGGTCGTGTAGGGTCTCCAGCCGCGGGTATCAGCTTCAATTCCTTAAAACGGCCCCTAGTCCACTGGTAGAGTCGTGCCCGGGACATGGCCCTTGGTTCGTTTCCACGCACCGACCCCTAGTCCCCGGCTCCGGCAAGGTCCCCAGCCCCGGGAACGAAGTTCGATTCCGCACTCCTGCCCCACATCCACAGGTAGAGTCGAGTCTCCGACTAAAGTCCCAGGTTGGATTCCCCACACCGGCGTCTAGTGCCAGGGTCGTGTAGGGTCTCCAGCCGCGGGTACCAGCTTCAATTCCTTAAAAAGGCCCCTAGTCCACTGGTACAGTCGTGCCCGGGACATGGCCCTTGGTTCGATTCCACGCACCGACCCCTAGTCCCAGGCTCGGGCAAGGTCCCCAGCCCTGGGAACGAAGTTCGATTCCGCACTCCTGCCCCGCGTCCACAGGTAGAGTCGTGTCCCCGGATCGGGTCCCAGGTTCCATACCCTACACCGGCTTCTAGTCCCAGTGTCGTGTAGTGTCTCCAGCCCCTTGTCCCTGGTTCGATTCCCTACCCCGGCCCCTGGTCCCCGGGTCGGGTACAGTCCTCAGCCCCGGTACCTGGATCTGTTTCCTAAAATGGCCCCGGGTCTTCGGATCGAGTCGGGAACCTGACCCTGGTTCCCAGGTTTGATTCCCCACACCGGATTCTAGTCCCCGGGCCGTGTAGGGTCTCCAGCCCCGGGTCCCTGGTTTGATTCCCCGTATCGGCCCCTAGTCCCCGGGTCGTGTACGGTCCCCAGCCCGGGCAATGAAGTTCGAGTCCCAACTCCTGCCCCGGGTCCCCGGGTAGAGTCTTGTCCCCGGCTCAGGTCCCAGGTTCGATTCCCCACACCGGCTTCTAGTGCCACGGTCGTGTAGGGTCTCCAGCCGCGGGTACCAGCTTCAATTCCTTAAAACGGCCCCTAGACCACTGGTAGAGTCATGTCCCCGAATAGGGTCCTTGGTTCGTTTCCACGCACCGACCCCTAGTCCCCGGCTCGGGCAAGGTCCCCAGCCCCGGGAACGAAGTTCGATTCCGCACTCCTGCCCCGCGTCCACAGGTAGAGTCGTGTCCCCGGATCGGGTCCCAGGTTCCATACCCTACACCGGCTTCTAGTCCCAGTGTCGTGCAGGGTCCCCAGCCCCGGGTCACTGTTTCGATTGACCGTATCGGCCCAAAGACCTCTGATAGGGGAACAGTCCCCAGCCCTAGAAAAGAAGTTCGATTCCGCACTCCTGCCCCGCGTCCACAGGTAGAGTCGTGTCCCCGGATCGGGTCCCAGATTCCATACCCTACACCGGCTTCTAGTCCCAGTGTCGTGTAGTGTCTCCAGCCCCTTGTCCCTGGTTCGATTCCCTACCCCGGCCCCTGGTCCCCGGGTCGGGTACAGTCCTCAGCCCCGGTACCTGGATCTGTTTCCTAAAATGGCCCCGGGTCTTCGGATCGAGTCGGGAACCTGACCCTGGTTCCCAGGTTTGATTCCCCACACCGGATTCTAGTCCCCGGGTCGTGTACGGTCCCCAGCCCGGGCAATGAAGTTCGAGTCCCAACTCCTGCCCCGGGTCCCCGGGTAGAGTCTTGTCCCCGGCTCAGGTCCCAGGTTCGATTCCCCACACCGGCTTCTAGTGCCACGGTCGTGTAGGGTCTCCAGCCGCGTGTACCAGCTTCAATTCCTTAAAACGGCCCCTAGACCACTGGTAGAGTCATGTCCCCGAATAGGGTCCTTGGTTCGTTTCCACGCACCGACCCCTAGTCCACGGCTCGGGCAAGGTCCCCAGCCCCGGGAATGAAGTTCGATTCCGCACTCCTGCCCCGCGTCCACAGGTAGAGTCGTGTCCCCGGATCGGGTCCCAGGTTCCATACCCTACACTGGCTTCTAGTCCCAGTGTCGTGCAGGGTCCCCAGCCCCGGGTCACTGTTTCGATTCACCGTATCGGCCCAAAGACCTCTGATAGGGGAACAGTCCCCAGCCCTAGAAAAGAAGTTCGATTCCGCACTCCTGCCCCGCGTCCACATGTAGAGTCGTGTCCCCGGATCGGGTCCCAGATTCCATACCCTACACCGGCTTCTAGTGCCAGGGTCATGCAGGGTCTCCAGCCGCGGGTATCAGCTTCAATTCCTTAAAACGGCCCCTAGTCCACTGGTAGAGTCGTGCCCGGGACATGGCCCTTGGTTCGTTTCCACGCACCGACCCCTAGTCCCCGGCTCCGGCAAGGTCCCCAGCCCCGGGAACGAAGTTCGATTCCGCACTCCTGCCCCACATCCACAGGTAGAGTCGAGTCTCCGACTAAAGTCCCAGGTTGGATTCCCCACACCGGCGTCTAGTGCCAGGGTCGTGTAGGGTCTCCAGCCGCGGGTACCAGCTTCAATTCCTTAAAAAGGCCCCTAGTCCACTGGTACAGTCGTGCCCGGGACATGGCCCTTGGTTCGATTCCACGCACCGACCCCTAGTCCCAGGCTCGGGCAAGGTCCCCAGCCCTGGGAACGAAGTTCGATTCCGCACTCCTGCCCCGCGTCCACAGGTAGAGTCGTGTCCCCGGATCGGGTCCCAGGTTCCATACCCTACACCGGCTTCTAGTCCCAGTGTCGTGTAGTGTCTCCAGCCCCTTGTCCCTGGTTCGATTCCCTACCCCGGCCCCTGGTCCCCGGGTCGGGTACAGTCCTCAGCCCCGGTACCTGGATCTGTTTCCTAAAATGGCCCCGGGTCTTCGGATCGAGTCGGGAACCTGACCCTGGTTCCCAGGTTTGATTCCCCACACCGGATTCTAGTCCCCGGGCCGTGTAGGGTCTCCAGCCCCGGGTCCCTGGTTTGATTCCCCGTATCGGCCCCTAGTCCCCGGGTCGTGTACGGTCCCCAGCCCGGGCAATGAAGTTCGAGTCCCAACTCCTGCCCCACATCCACAGGTAGAGTCGAGTCTCCGACTAAGGTCCCAGGTTGGATTCCCCACACCGGCTTCTAGTGCCACGGTCGTGTAGGGTCTCCAGCCGCGTGTACCAGCTTCAATTCCTTAAAACGGCCCCTAGACCACTGGTAGAGTCATGTCCCCGGATAGGGTCCTTGGTTCGTTTCCACGCACCGACCCCTAGTCCACGGCTCCGGCAAGGTCCCCAGCCCTGGGAACGAAGTTCGATTCCGCACTCCTGCCCCGCGTCCACAGGTAGAGTCGTGTCCCCGGATCGGGTCCCAGGTTCCATACCCTACACCGGCTTCTAGTCCCAGTGTCGTGTAGTGTCTCCAGCCCCTTGTCCCTGGTTCGATTCCCTACCCCGGCCCCTGGTCCCCGGGTCGGGTACAGTCCTCAGCCCCGGTACCTGGATCTGTTTCCTAAAATTGCCCCGGGTCTTCGGATCGAGTCGGGAACCTGACCCTGGTTCCAAGGTTTGATTCCCCACACCGGATTCTAGTCCCCGGGTCGTGTACGGTCCCCAGCCCGGGGAATGTAGTTCGAGTCCCCACTCCTGCCCCGGGTCCCCGGGTAGAGTCTTGTCCCCGGCTCAGGTCCCAGGTTCGATTCCCCACACCGGCTTCTAGTGCCACGGTCGTGTAGCCGCGGGTACCAGCCGCGGGTACCAGCTTCAATTCCTTAAAACGGCCCCTAGTCCACTGGTAGGGTCGTGCGCCGAACATGTCCCTTGGTTCGTTTCCACGCACCGACCCCTAGTCCCCGGCTCGGGCAAGGTCCCCAGCCCCGGGAACGAAGTTCGATTCCGCACTCCTGCCTCGCGTCCACAGGTAGAGTCGTGTCCCCGGATCGGGTCCCAGGTTCCATACCCTACACTGGCTTCTAGTCCCATTGTCGTGCAGGGTCCCCAGCCCCGGGTCACTGTTTCGATTCACCGTATCGGCCCAAAGACCTCTGATAGGGGAACAGTCCCCAGCCCTAGAAAAGAAGTTCGATTCCGCACTCCTGCCCCGCGTCCACATGTAGAGTCGTGTCCCCGGATCGGGTCCCAGATTCCATACCCTACACCGGCTTCTAGTGCCAGGGTCATGCAGGGTCTCCAGCCGCGGGTATCAGCTTCAATTCCTTAAAACGGCCCCTAGTCCACTGGTAGAGTCGTGCCCGGGACATGGCCCTTGGTTCGTTTCCACGCACCGACCCCTAGTCCCCGGCTCGGGCAAGGTCCCCAGCCCTGGGAACGAAGTTCGATTCCGCACTCCTGCCCCACATCCACAGGTAGAGTCGAGTCTCCGACTAAGGTCCCAGGTTGGATTCCCCACACCGGCGTCTAGTGCCAGGGTCGTGTAGGGTCTCCAGCCGCGGGTACCAGCTTCAATTCCTTAAAACGGCCCCTAGTCCACTGGTAGAGTCGTGCCCGGGACATGGCCCTTGGTTCGTTTCCACGCTCCGACCCCTAGTCCACGGCTCCGGCAAGGTCCCCAGCCCTGGGAACGAATTTCGATTCCGCACTCCTGCCCCGCGTCCACAGGTAGAGTCGTGTCCCCGGATCGGGTCCCAGGTTCCATACCCTACACCGGCTTCTAGTCCCAGTGTCGTGCAGGGTCTCCAGCCCCGAGTCACTGTTTCGATTGAATGTATCGGCCCAAAGACCTCTGGTATGGGAACAGTCCCCAGCCCTGGAAACGAAGTTCGATTCCGCACTCCTGCCCCGCGTCCACATGTAGAGTCGTGTCCCCGGATCGGGTCCCAGATTCCGTACCCTACACCGGCTTCTAGTGCCACGGTCGTGTAGGATCTCCAGCCCCGGGTACCAGCTTCGATTCCTTAAAACGGCCCCTAGTCCACTGGTACAGTCGTGCCCTGGATAGGGTCCTTGGTTTGATTCCACGCACCGACCCCTAGTCCCCGGCTCGGGCAAGGTCCCCAGCCCTGGGAACGAAGTTCGATTCCGCACTCCTGTCCCGGGTCCACAGGTAGACTCCTATCCCCAGTTTGGGTCCCAGGTTCGATTCCCCATATGAACATCTAATGGATTAGTATTACCGTAAAGGTTTGGAGTTAGGGTCAGGTAAGGGCTTATGGTAAGTGTAAGGGTCTGCTTTATGGTCAGGATAAGGGTCATGGTTAGGGTCAGGGTCAGATTCAGGTTTATGGTCAAGTTCAGAGTCCAGGTTAAGGTCACAGTCAGGGACAAGGTCAAGGTCAAGCTCAGGGTGAAGGTCAGGGTCAAGGTCAAGGTCAGGGTCAGGGTCAAGGACAAGTTCAGGATCAGGGTCAGGGTCAGGGTCAAGGTCATTGTCAGAGTCAGTGTCAGGTTTAGGGTGAGGGTCAGCATCAGGGTCAAGGTCAAGGTCAAGGTCAGGGTCATTGTCAAGTTCAGTGTCAGGGTCATTGTCAGGGTGAGGGTCAAGGCCAAGGTCCGGGTCAGGGTCAGGGTCAAGGTCAAGGTCAAGGTCAGGGTCAGGGTCAGGGTTAGGTTTAGGTTGAAGGTCAAGGTCAGGGTCAAGGTCAGGGTCAGGGTCAGCATCAGGGTCAAGGTCAAGTTGAGGGATAGTGTCAGTGTCCCGGTCAGGGTCAGGGTTAGGTTAAGTTTCGAGGTCTGGGTCTGGGTCAGGGTCAGGGTGAGGGTGAGGGTCATGGTGAGGGTCAGGGTCAAGGTCAAGGTCAGGGTCAGGGTCAGGGTCAGGGTCAAAGTCAAGTTCGAGGTCAATTTCGGGGTCAGGGTCAAGGTCAAGGTCAGGTTCAGTATCAGGGTCAGGGTGCGAGTGAGGGTCAGGGTCAGGGTCAAGATCAAGGTCAAGGTCAAGGTCAAGGTGAGGGGTAGGGTCAGCGTCTTGGTCAGAGTCAGGTCAGGTGCAGGGTCAGGGTCAGGGTCAGGGTCAAGGTCAGAGTCAGGGACAAGTTAAAGGTCAAGCTCAGGGTGAGGGTAGGGTCAAGGTCAAGATCAAAGTCAAGGTTAGGGTCAATTTCAAGGTCAAGGTCAGGGTCAGGTCAAGGCCAAGTTCAGAGTCAGGGTCAAGGTCAAGGTCATTGTCAGAGTCAGTGTCAGGTTTAGGATGTGGGTCAGCATCAGGGTCAAGGTCAAGCTCAAGGTCAAGGTCAAGGTCTGGGTCAGAGTTAGGTTTAGGGTGAGGGTGAGGGTCAGGGTCAAGGTCAAGTTAAAGTTCAAGTTCAAGGTAAGGTTCAGGCTCAAGTTGAAGGTCAGGGTCAGGGTCAAGTTCAAGGTCAGGTTCAGGTTCAAGGTCAGGGTCAGGGTGAGGGTGAGGGTCAAGGTCAAGGTCAAGGTCAAGTTCAGGGTCAATGTCAAGGTCAGGCTCATGGTCAAGGTCAAGTTCAAGGTCAATTTCGGGGTCAGGGTCAAGTTCAAGGTCAGGTTCAGTATCAGGGTCAGGGTCAGGGTGCGAGTGAGGGTCAGGGTCAAGATCAAGGTCAAGGTCAGGGTCAGGTTGAAGTTCAAGGTCAGGGTCAGGGTCAGGGTCAGGTTTAGGGTGAGTGTCAGATTGAAGTTCAAGGTCAGGGTCATTGTCAGAGTCAGTGTCAGATTTAGGGTGAGGGTCAGGGTCAAGGTCAAGGTCAGGGTCAGCGTCAGTGTCAAGGTCAAGGTCAAGGTGAGGGGTAGGGTCAGCGTCTTGGTCAGGGCCAGGTCAGGTGCAGGGTCAGTGTCAGGGTCAGGGTCAAGGTCAAGGTCAAGGTCGGGTCAAGGTCAACGTCAGGGAAAGGGACAGGGTCAAGGTCAAGGACAAGGTCATGGTCATGGTCAGGGTCAGGGTCAAGGTCAAGGTCAAGGTCAAGTTCAGGGTCAATTACAAGGTCAGGGTCAGTTTCAGGGTCAAGGTCAAGTTCAAGGTCAATTTCGGGGTCAGGGTCAAGGTCAAGGTCAGGTTCAGTATCAGGGTCAGGGTGCGAGTGAGGGTCAGGGTCAGGGTCAAGATCAAGGTCAAGGTCAGGGTCAGGTTGAAGTTCAAGGTCAGGGTCAGGGTCAAGGTCAAGTTCAAGGTGAGGGGTAGGGTCAGCGTCTTGGTCAGGGCCAGGTCAGGTGCAGGGTCAGTGTCAGGGTCAGGGTCAAGGTCAAGGTCAGGGTCAGGGTCAAGGACAAGTTCAGGGTCAGGGTCAGGGTCAGGGTCAAGGTCATTGTCAGAGTCAGTGTCAGGTTTAGGGTGAGGGTCAGCATCAGGGTCAAGGTCAAGGTCAAGGTCAGGGTCATTGTCAAGTTCAGTGTCAGGGTCATTGTCAGGGTGAGGGTCAAGGCCAAGGTCCGGGTCAGGGTCAGGGTCAAGGTCAAGGTCAAGGTCAGGATCAGGGTCAGGGTTAGGTTTAGGTTGAAGGTCAAGGTCAGGGTCAAGGTCAGGGTCAGGGTCAGCATCAGGGTCAAGGTCAAGTTGAGGGATAGTGTCAGTGTCCCGGTCAGGGTCAGGGTTAGGTTAAGTTTCGAGGTCTGGGTCTGGGTCAGGGTCAGGGTGAGGGTGAGGGTCATGGTGAGGGTCAGGGTCAAGGTCAAGGTCAGGGTCAGGGTCAGGGTCAGGGTCAAAGTCAAGTTCGAGGTCAATTTCGGGGTCAGGGTCAAGGTCAAGGTCAGGTTCAGTATCAGGGTCAGGGTGCGAGTGAGGGTCAGGGTCAGGGTCAAGATCAAGGTCAAGGTCAAGGTCAAGGTGAGGGGTAGGGTCAGCGTCTTGGTCAGAGTCAGGTCAGGTGCAGGGTCAGGGTCAGGGTCAGGGTCAAGGTCAGAGTCAGGGACAAGTTAAAGGTCAAGCTCAGGGTGAGGGTAGGGTCAAGGTCAAGATCAAAGTCAAGGTTAGGGTCAATTTCAAGGTCAAGGTCAGGGTCAGGTCAAGGCCAAGTTCAGAGTCAGGGTCAAGGTCAAGGTCATTGTCAGAGTCAGTGTCAGGTTTAGGATGTGGGTCAGCATCAGGGTCAAGGTCAAGCTCAAGGTCAAGGTCAAGGTCTGGGTCAGAGTTAGGTTTAGGGTGAGGGTGAGGGTCAGGGTCAAGGTCAAGTTAAAGTTCAAGTTCAAGGTAAGGTTCAGGCTCAAGTTGAAGGTCAGGGTCAGGGTCAAGTTCAAGGTCAGGTTCAGGTTCAAGGTCAGGGTCAGGGTGAGGGTGAGGGTCAAGGTCAAGGTCAAGGTCAAGTTCAGGGTCAATGTCAAGGTCAGGCTCATGGTCAAGGTCAAGTTCAAGGTCAATTTCGGGGTCAGGGTCAAGTTCAAGGTCAGGTTCAGTATCAGGGTCAGGGTCAGGGTGCGAGTGAGGGTCAGGGTCAAGATCAAGGTCAAGGTCAGGGTCAGGTTGAAGTTCAAGGTCAGGGTCAGGGTCAGGGTCAGGTTTAGGGTGAGTGTCAGATTGAAGTTCAAGGTCAAGGTCATTGTCAGAGTCAGTGTCAGATTTAGGGTGAGGGTCAGGGTCAAGGTCAAGGTCAGGGTCAGGGTCAAGGTCACGTTCAGTGTCACGGTCACGGTCAGACTTCGGGTCAGGGTCAAGGTCAGGGTCAAGGTCAGGGTCAGGGTCAGCATCAGGGTCAAGGTCAAGTTGAGGGATAGTGTCAGTGTCCCGGTCAGGGTCAGGGTTAGGTTAAGGTTCGAGGTCTGGGTCTGGGTCAGGGTCAGGGTGAGGGTGAGGGTCATGGTGAGGGTCAAGGTCAGCGTCAGGGTCAGGGTCAAGATCAACATCAAGGTGAGGGGTCGGGTGTAGGTCAAGGTCAAAGTGAGGGGTAGGGTCAGCGTCTTGGTCAGGGTCAGGTCAGCTGCAGGGTCAGGGTCAGGGTCAAGGTGAAGGTCAAAGTCAAGGTAAGGGTCCAGGTCAAGGTCAGGGTCAGGGACAATTTCAAGGTCAAGCTCAGGGTAATGGTCAGGGACAAGGTCAAGGTCAAGGTCAGGGTCAATGTCAAGGACAAGGTCAGGGTCAAGTTCAGGGTAAGCGTCAAGGTCAAGGTCATTGTCAGAGTCAGTGTCAGGTTTAGGGTGAGGGTCAGCATCAGGGTCAAGGTCAAGGTCAAGGTCAGGGTCAAGGTCAGGGTCATTGTCAAGTTCAGTGTAAGGGTCATTGTCAGGGTGAGGGTCAAGGCCAAGGTCTGGGTCAAGGTCAAGCTCAAGGTCAAGGTCAAGGTCAGGGTCAGGGTTAGGTTTAGGGTGAGGGTCAGGGTCAGGGTTAAGGTCAAGTTAAAGTTCAAGTTCAAGGTAACGTTCAGGCTCAAGTTGAAGGTCAGGGTCAGGGTCAAGTTCAAGGTCAGGGTCAGTTTCAGGGTCAAGGTCAGGGTCAGGGTCAGGGTCAGGGTCAGGGTCAGGGTCAAGGTCAAGGTCAAGACCAGGGATAGTGTCAGTGTCCCGTGCAGGGTCAGGGTTAGGTTCAGGTTCAAGGTCAGGGTCATGGTCAGGGTCAGGGTCATACTTAGGGTCAAGGTCAAGGTCCCGGTCAAGGTCAAGGTCAGGGTAAGGGACAAGGTCAAGGTCAGGATAATGGTCAGGGTGAGGGTCAAGTTCAAGTTCAAGTTCAGGGTCAATGTCAAGGTCAATGTCATGGTCAGGGTCAAGGTCAAGGTCAAGGTCAAGTTCAGGGTCAATGTCAAGGTCCGGGTCAGGGTCAGGGTAGAGGTCAAGTTCAAGGTCAATTTCGGGGTCAGGGTCAAGGTCAAGGTCAGGTTCAGTATCAGGATCAGGGTCAGGGTGCGAGTGAGGGTCAGGGTCAAGATCAAGTTCAGGGTCAATGTCAAAGTCAGGGTCAGGGTCAGGGTCAAGGTCAAGGTCAATTTCGGGGTCAGGGTCAAGGTCAAGGTCAGGTTCAGTATCAGGGTCAGGGTCAGGGTGCGAGTGAGGGTCAGTGTCAGGGTCAAGATCAAGGCCAAGGTCAGGTTCAGGGTCAGGGTCAAGGTCAAGTTCAAGGTGAGGGGTAGGGTCAGCGTCTTGGTCAGGGCCAGGTCAGGTGCAGGGTCAGTGTCAGGGTCAGGGTCAAGGTCAAGGTCAAGGTCAGGGTCAAGGTCAACGTCAGGGAAAGGGACAGGGTCAAGGTCAAGGACAGGGTCATGGTCAGGGTCAGGGACAAGTTCAAGGTCAAGCTCAGGGTGGCGGTCAGGGTCAAGGTCAAGTTCAAGTTCAGGGTCAATGTCAAGGTCAGGGTCAGGGTCAGGGTCAAGGTCAAGTTCAAGGTCAATTTCGGGGTCAGGGTCAAGTTCAAGGTCAGGTTCAGTATCAGGGTCAGGGTCAGGGTGCGAGTGAGGGTCAGGGTCAAGATCAAGGTCAAGGTCAGGGTCAGGTTGAAGTTCAAGGTCAGGGTCAGGGTCAGGGTCAGGTTTAGGGTGAGTGTCAGGTTGAAGTTCAAGGTCAGGGTCAGGGTCAGGTTTAGGGTGAGTGTCAGGTTGAGGGTCAGGGTCAAGGTCAAGGTCAGGGTCAGCGTCAGTGTCAAGGTCAAGGTCAAGGTGAGGGGTAGGGTCAGCGTCTTGGTCAGGGCCAGGTCAGGTGCAGGGTCAGTATCAGGGTCAGGGTCAAGGTCAAGGTCAAGTTCGGGTCAAGGTCAAGGTCAAGGTCAGGGTCAAGGTCAAGGTCAAGTTCAGTGTCAGTGTCAAGGTCAAGGTCAAGGTGAGGGGTAGGGTCAGCGTCTTGGTCAGGGCCAGGTCAGGTGCAGGGTCAGTGTCAGGGTCAGGGTCAAGGTCAAGGTCAAGGTCGGGTCAAGGTCAACGTCAGGGAAAGGGACAGGGTCAAGGTCAAGGATAGGGTCATGGTCAGGGTCAGGGTCAGGGTCAAGGTCAAGGTCAAGTTCAAGTTCAGGGTCAATGTCAAGGTCAGGGTCAGGGTCAGAGTCAAGGTCAAGTTCAAGGTCAATTTCGGGGTCAGGGTCAAGGTCAAGGTCAGGTTCAGTATCAGGGTCAGGGTCAGGGTGCGAGTGAGGGTCAGGGTCAGGGTCAAGATCAAGGTCAGGGTCAGGGTCAGGTTGAAGTTCAAGGTCAGGGTCAGGGTCAGGGTCAAGGTCAAGTTCAAGGTGAGGGGTAGGGTCAGCGTCTTGGTCAGGGCCAGGTCAGGTGCAGGGTCAGTGTCAGGGTCAGGGTCAAGGTCAAGGTCAAGGTCGGGTCAAGGTCAACGTCAGGGAAAGGGACAGGGTCAAGGTCAAGGACAGGGTCATGGTCAGGGTCAGGGTCAGGGACTAGTTCAAGGTCAAGCTCAGGGTGACGGTCAGGGTCAAGGTCAAGGTCAGGGTCAGGGTCAAGGTCAAGGTCAAAGTCAGGGTCAGGGTCAAGGTCAAGTTCAGGGTCAGGGTCAAGGTCAAGTTCAACTTCAGAGTCAGTGTCAGATTTAGGGTGAGAGTCAGCATCATGGTCAAGGTCAAGGTCAGGGTCAGGGTCAGGGTCATTGTCAAGTTCAGTGTCAGGGTCATTGTCAGGTTGAGGGTCAAGGCCAAGGTCCGGGTCAGGGTCAGGGTCAGCATCAGGGTCAAGGTCAAGGTAGAGTGAGGGTCAAGGTCAAGTTCAAGTTCAGGGTCAATGTCAAGGTTAATGTCAGGTTCAGGGTCAAGGTCAGGGTCAGGGTCAGGGTCAAGGTCACGTTCAGTGTCACGGTCACGGTCAGACTTCGGGTCAGGGTCAAGGTCAGGGTCAAGGTCAGGGTCAGGGTCAGGGTCAGCATCAGGGTCAAGGTCAAGTTGAGGGATAGTGTCAGTGTCCCGGTCAGGGTCTGGGTTAGGTTAAGGTTCGAGGTCTGGGTCTGGGTCAGGGTCAAGTTCAAGGTCAAGGTCAAGGTCAAGGTCAGGGTCACGGTCAAGGTCAAGGTCAGGGTCAGCGTCAGGGTCAGGTTTAGTGTGAGGGGCAGGGTTAGGTTCAGGTTCAAGGTCAGGGTCATGGTCAGGGTCAGGGTCAGACTTAGGGTCAAGGTCAAGGTCAAGGTCCTTGTCCAGGTCAAGCTCAGGGTCAGGGAAAAGTTCAAGGTCACGCTCAGGGTGAGGGTCAGGGTCAAGGTCAAGATCAAGGTCAAGGTCCGGGTCAGGGTTAGGTTTAGGGTGAGGGTCAGGGTCAGGGTCAAGGTCAAGTTAAAGTTCAAGTTCAAGGTAAGGTTTAGGCTCAAGTTGAAGGTCAAGGTCAGGGTCAAGTTCAAGGTAGGGTCATTGTCAAGGTCAGGGTCAAGGTCAGGGTCAGGGTCAGCATCAGGGTCAAGGTCAAGTTGAGGGATAGTGTCAGTGTCCCGGTCAGGGTCAGGGTTAGGTTAAGTTTCGAGGTCTGGGTCTGGGTCAGGGTCAGGGTGAGGGTGAGGGTCATGGTGAGGGTTAGGGTCAAGGTCAAGGTCAGCGTCAGGGTCAGGGTCAAGATCAACATCAAGGTGAGGGGTCGGGTGTAGGTCAAGGTCAAAGTGAGGGGTAGGGTCAGCGTCTTGGTCAGGGTCAGGTCAGCTGCAGGGTCAGTGTCAGGGTCAGGGTCAAGGTGAAGGTCAAAGTCAAGGTAAGGGTCCAGGTCAAGGTCAGGGTCAGGGACAATTTCAAGGTCAAGCTCAGGGTAATGGTCAGGGACAAGGTCAAGGTCGAGGTCAGGGTCAATGTCAAGGACAAGGTCAGGGTCAAGTTCAGGGTAAGCGTCAAGGTCAAGGTCATTGTCAGAGTCAGTGTCAGGTTTAGGGTGAGGGTCAGCATCAGGGTCAAGGTCAAGGTCAAGGTCAGGGTCAAGGTCAGGGTCATTGTCAAGTTCAGTGTAAGGGTCATTGTCAGGGTGAGGGTCAAGGCCAAGGTCTGGGTCAAGGTCAAGCTCAAGGTCAAGGTCAAGGTCAAGGTCAGGGTCAATATCAAGGTCAAGGTCAGGGTCAGGGTCAAGGTCAAGTTCAGTGTCAGGGTCAAGGTCAAGGTCATTGTCAGAGTCAGTGTCAGATTTAGGGTGAGGGTCAGCATCAGGGTCAAGGTCAAGGTCAGGGTCAATGTCAAGGTCAAGGTCAGGGTCAGGGTCAGGGTCAGTTTTAGGGTGAGGTTCAGGGTCAAGGTCAGGGTCAGGGTCAGGGTCAAGGTCAAGGTCAAGACCAGGGATAGTGTCAGTGTCCCGTTCAGGGTCAGGGTTAGGTTCAGGTTCAAGGTCAGGGTCATGGTCAGGGTCAGGGTCATACTTAGGGTCAAGGTCAAGGTCCCGGTCAAGGTCAAGGTCAGGGTAAGGGACAAGGTCAAGGTCAGGATAATGGTCAGGGTGAGGGTCAAGTTCAAGTTCAAGTTCAGGGTCAATGTCAAGGTCAATGTCAGGGTCAGGGTCAAGGTCAAGGTCAAGGTCAAGTTCAGGGTCAATGTCAAGGTCCGGGTCAGGGTCAGGGTAGAGGTCAAGTTCAAGGTCAATTTCGGGGTCAGGGTCAAGGTCAAGGTCAGGTTCAGTATCAGGATCAGGGTCAGGGTGCGAGTGAGGGTCAGGGTCAAGATCAAGTTCAGGGTCAATGTCAAAGTCAGGGTCAGGGTCAGGGTCAAGGTCAAGGTCAATTTCGGGGTCAGGGTCAAGGTCAAGGTCAGGTTCAGTATCAGGGTCAGGGTCAGGGTGCGAGTGAGGGTCAGTGTCAGGGTCAAGATCAAGGCCAAGGTCAGGTTCAGGGTCAGGGTCAAGGTCAAGTTCAAGGTGAGGGGTAGGGTCAGCGTCTTGGTCAGGGCCAGGTCAGGTGCAGGGTCAGTGTCAGGGTCAGGGTCAAGGTCAAGGTCAAGGTCAGGGTCAAGGTCAACGTCAGGGAAAGGGACAGGGTCAAGGTCAAGGACAGGGTCATGGTCAGGGTCAGGGACAAGTTCAAGGTCAAGCTCAGGGTGGCGGTCAGGGTCAAGGTCAAGTTCAAGTTCAGGGTCAATGTCAAGGTCAGGGTCAGGGTCAGGGTCAAGGTCAAGTTCAAGGTCAATTTCGGGGTCAGGGTCAAGTTCAAGGTCAGGTTCAGTATCAGGGTCAGGGTCAGGGTGCGAGTGAGGGTCAGGGTCAAGATCAAGGTCAAGGTCAGGGTCAGGTTGAAGTTCAAGGTCAGGGTCAGGGTCAGGGTCAGGTTTAGGGTGAGTGTCAGGTTGAAGTTCAAGGTCAGGGTCAGGGTCAGGTTTAGGGTGAGTGTCAGGTTGAGGGTCAGGGTCAAGGTCAAGGTCAGGGTCAGCGTCAGTGTCAAGGTCAAGGTCAAGGTGAGGGGTAGGGTCAGCGTCTTGGTCAGGGCCAGGTCAGGTGCAGGGTCAGTGTCAGGGTCAGGGTCAGGGTCAAGGTCAAGGTCAAGTTCGGGTCAAGGTCAAGGTAAGGGTCAGGCTCAAGTTCAAGGTCAGGGTCAGGGTCAAGGTCAAGGTCAGGGTCAGGGTCAGGTTTAGGGTTAGGGTCAGTGTCAGGGTCAGGGTCAGTTTCAGGGTCAAGGTCAGGGTCAGGGTCAGGGTCAAGGTCACGTTCAGTGTCACGGTCAGACTTAGGGTCAGGGTCAAGATCAGGGACAAGGTCAATGTCAGGGTCAAAGTCAGGTTCAGGGTCAGGCTGACGATTATGGTGAGGGTCAGGGTTAGGGTCAGGGTCAGCATTAGGACCAGGGTTAGGATTAGGTCAGGGTCACGGTCAGGGTGAGGGTCAGGTGCCGGGTCAGGGTCAGGATCACGGTAAGGCATAAAGTCGGGGTCAGGGTCAGGGTAAGGGTCAGGGTCAGGGTCAAGTTCAAGGTCAAGGTCAATGTCAAGGTCAAGGTCAGGGTCAGGGTCAAGGTCAAGGTCATTTTCAGAGTCAGTGTCAGGTTTAGGGTGAGGGTCAGCGTCAGGGTGAAGGTCAGGGTTAGGGTCAGAGTCAAGGTCAAGTTCAAGGTCAATTTCGGGGTCAGGGTCAAAGTCAAGTTCATGTTCAATATCAGGGTCAGGGTCAGGGTGAGGGTGAGTGTGAGGGTCAGGGTCAAGGTCAAGGTCATGTTCAATATCAGGGTCAGGTTTAGGGTGAGTGTCAGGTTGAGGGTCAGGGTCAAGGTCAAGGTCAGTGTCAGGGTCAGGGTCAAGGTCAAGGTCAGGGTCCAGGTCAAGCTCAGGGTCAGGGACAAGTTCAAGGTCACGCTCAGGGTGAGGGTCAGGGTCAAGGTCAAGATCAAGGTCAAGGTCAGGGTCAGGGTTTGGTTTAGGGTGAGGTTCAGGGTCAGGGTCAAGGTCAAGTTAAAGTTCAAGTTCAAGGTAAGGTTCAGGCTCAAGTTGAAGGTCAGGGTCAGGGTCAGGGTTCAAGGTCAGGTTCAGGTTCAAGGTCAGGGTCAGGGTCAGGGTGAGGGTCAGGGTCAAGGTCAAGGTCAAGGTCAAGTTCAAGTTCAGGGTCAATGTCAAGGTCAGGGTCAGGGTCAGGGTCAGGTTTAGGGTGAGTGTCAGGTTGAGGGTCAGGGTCAAGGTCAAGGTCAGGGTCAGCGTCAGTGTCAAGGTCAAGGTCAAGGTGAGGGGTAGGGTCAGCGTCTTGGTCAGGGCCAGGTCAGGTGCAGGGTCAGTGTCAGGGTCAGGGTCAAGGTCAAGGTCAAGGTCGGGTCAAGGTCAACGTCAGGGAAAGGGACAGGGTCAAGGTCAAGGATAGGGTCATGGTCAGGGTCAGGGTCAGGGTCAAGGTCAAGGTCAAGTTCAAGTTCAGGGTCAATGTCAAGGTCAGGGTCAGGGTCAGGGTCAAGGTCAAGTTCAAGGTCAATTTCGGGGTCAGGGTCAAGGTCAAGGTCAGGTTCAGTATCAGGGTCAGGGTCAGGGTGCGAGTGAGGGTCAGGGTCAGGGTCCAGATCAAGGTCAGGGTCAGGGTCAGGTTGAAGTTCAAGGTCATTGTCAGGGTCAGGGTCAAGGTCAAGTTCAAGGTGAGGGGTAGGGTCAGCGTCTTGGTCAGGGCCAGGTCAGGTGCAGGGTCAGTGTCAGGGTCAGCGTCAAGGTCAAGGTCGAGGTCGGGTCAAGGTCAACGTCAGGGAAAGGGACAGGGTCAAGGTCAAGGACAGGGTCAAGGTCAGGGTCAGGGTCAGGGACAAGTTCAAGGTCAAGCTCAGGGTGACGGTCAGGGTCAAGGTCAAGGTCAAGGTCAGGGTCAAGGTCAAGGTCAAAGTCAGGGTCAGGGTCAAGGTCAAGTTCAGGGTCAGGGTCAAGGTCAAGTTCAACTTCAGAGTCAGTGTCAGATTTAGGGTGAGAGTCAGCATCATGGTCAAGGTCAAGGTCAGGGTCAGGGTCAGGGTCATTGTCAAGTTCAGTGTCAGGGTCATTGTCAGGTTGAGGGTCAAGGCCAAGGTCCGGGTCAGGGTCAGGGTCAGTTTTAGGGTGAGGTTCAGGGTCAAGGTCAGGGTCAGGGTCAGGGTCAAGGTCACGTTCAGTGTCACGGTCACGGTCAGACTTCGAGTCAGGGTCAAGGTCAGGGTCAAGGTCAGGGTCAGGGTCAGCATCAGGGTCAAGGTCAAGTTGAGGGATAGTGTCAGTGTCCCGGTCAGGGTCTGGGTTAGGTTAAGGTTCGAGGTCTGGGTCTGGGTCAGGGTCAAGTTCAAGGTCAAGGTCAAGGTCAAGGTCAGGGTCACGGTCAAGGTCAAGGTCAGGGTCAGCGTCAGGGTCAGGTTTAGTGTGAGGGGCAGGGTTAGGTTCAGGTTCAAGGTCAGGGTCATGGTCAGGGTCAGGGTCAGACTTAGGGTCAAGGTCAAGGTCAAGGTCCTTGTCCAGGTCAAGCTCAGGGTCAGGGACAAGTTCAAGGTCACGCTCAGGGTGAGGGTCAGGGTCAAGGTCAAGATCAAGGTCAAGGTCCGGGTCAGGGTTAGGTTTAGGGTGAGGGTCAGGGTCAGGGTCAAGGTCAAGTTAAAGTTCAAGTTCAAGGTAAGGTTTAGGCTCAAGTTGAAGGTCAAGGTCAGGGTCAAGTTCAAGGTAGGGTCATTGTCAAGGTCAGGGTCAGGGTCAGCATCAGGGTCAAGGTCAAGTTGAGGGATAGTGTCAGTGTCCCGGTCAGGGTCAGGGTTAGGTTAAGGTTCGAGGTCTGGGTCTGGGTCAGGGTCAGGGTGAGGGTGAGGGTCATGGTGAGGGTTAGGGTCAAGGTCAAGGTCAGCGTCAGGGTCAGGGTCAAGATCAACATCAAGGTGAGGGGTCGGGTGTAGGTCAAGGTCAAAGTGAGGGGTAGGGTCAGCGTCTTGGTCAGGGTCAGGTCAGCTGCAGGGTCAGGGTCAGGGTCAAGGTGAAGGTCAAAGTCAAGGTAAGGGTCCAGGTCAAGGTCAGGGTCAGGGACAATTTCAAGGTCAAGCTCAGGGTAATGGTCAGGGACAAGGTCAAGGTCAAGGTCAGGGTCAATGTCAAGGACAAGGTCAGGGTCAAGTTCAGGGTAAGCGTCAAGGTCAAGGTCATTGTCAGAGTCAGTGTCAGGTTTAGGGTGAGGGTCAGCATCAGGGTCAAGGTCAAGGTCAAGGTCAGGGTCAAGGTCAGGGTCATTGTCAAGTTCAGTGTAAGGGTCATTGTCAGGGTGAGGGTCAAGGCCAAGGTCTGGGTCAAGGTCAAGCTCAAGGTCAAGGTCAAGGTCAGGGTCAGGGTTAGGTTTAGGGTGAGGGTCAGGGTCAGGGTTAAGGTCAAGTTAAAGTTCAAGTTCAAGGTAACGTTCAGGCTCAAGTTGAAGGTCAGGGTCAGGGTCAAGTTCAAGGTCAGGGTCAGTTTCAGGGTCAAGGTCAGGGTCAGGGTCAGGGTCAGGGTCAGGGTCAGGGTCAAGGTCAAGGTCAAGACCAGGGATAGTGTCAGTGTCCCGTTCAGGGTCAGGGTTAGGTTCAGGTTCAAGGTCAGGGTCATGGTCAGGGTCAGGGTCATACTTAGGGTCAAGGTCAAGGTCCCGGTCAAGGTCAAGGTCAAGGTCAGGGTAAGGGACAAGGTCAAGGTCAGGATAATGGTCAGGGTGAGGGTCAAGTTCAAGTTCAAGTTCAGGGTCAATGTCAAGGTCAATGTCAGGGTCAGGGTCAAGGTCAAGGTCAAGGTCAAGTTCAGGGTCAATGTCAAGGTCCGGGTCAGGGTCAGGGTAGAGGTCAAGTTCAAGGTCAATTTCGGGGTCAGGGTCAAGGTCAAGGTCAGGTTCAGTATCAGGATCAGGGTCAGGGTGCGAGTGAGGGTCAGGGTCAAGATCAAGTTCAGGGTCAATGTCAAAGTCAGGGTCAGGGTCAGGGTCAGGGTCAAGGTCAATTTCGGGGTCAGGGTCAAGGTCAAGGTCAGGTTCAGTATCAGGGTCAGGGTCAGGGTGCGAGTGAGGGTCAGTGTCAGGGTCAAGATCAAGGCCAAGGTCAGGTTCAGGGTCAGGGTCAAGGTCAAGTTCAAGGTGAGGGGTAGGGTCAGCGTCTTGGTCAGGGCCAGGTCAGGTGCAGGGTCAGTGTCAGGGTCAGGGTCAAGGTCAAGGTCAAGGTCAGGGTCAAGGTCAACGTCAGGGAAAGGGACAGGGTCAAGGTCAAGGACAGGGTCATGGTCAGGGTCAGGGACAAGTTCAAGGTCAAGCTCAGGGTGGCGGTCAGGGTCAAGGTCAAGTTCAAGTTCAGGGTCAATGTCAAGGTCAGGGTCAGGGTCAGGGTCAAGGTCAAGTTCAAGGTCAATTTCGGGGTCAGGGTCAAGTTCAAGGTCAGGTTCAGTATCAGGGTCAGGGTCAGGGTGCGAGTGAGGGTCAGGGTCAAGATCAAGGTCAAGGTCAGGGTCAGGTTGAAGTTCAAGGTCAGGGTCAGGGTCAGGGTCAGGTTTAGGGTGAGTGTCAGGTTGAAGTTCAAGGTCAGGGTCAGGGTCAGGTTTAGGGTGAGTGTCAGGTTGAGGGTCAGGGTCAAGGTCAAGGTCAGGGTCAGCGTCAGTGTCAAGGTCAAGGTCAAGGTGAGGGGTAGGGTCAGCGTCTTGGTCAGGGCCAGGTCAGGTGCAGGGTCAGTGTCAGGGTCAGGGTCAAGGTCAAGGTCAAGGTCGGGTCAAGGTCAACGTCAGGGAAAGGGACAGGGTCAAGGTCAAGGATAGGGTCATGGTCAGGGTCAGGGTCAGGGTCAAGGTCAAGGTCAAGTTCAAGTTCAGGGTCAATGTCAAGGTCAGGGTCAGGGTCAGGGTCAAGTTCAAGGTCAATTTCGGGGTCAGGGTCAAGGTCAAGGTCAGGTTCAGTATCAGGGTCAGGGTCAGGGTGCGAGTGAGGGTCAGGGTCAGGGTCAAGATCAAGGTCAGGGTCAGGGTCAGGTTGAAGTTCAAGGTCAGTGTCAGGGTCAGGGTCAAGGTCAAGTTCAAGGTGAGGGGTAGGGTCAGCGTC
Organism: Clangula hyemalis; assembly: GCA_963989345.1. The sequence goes on from CAXDIO010000151.1 coordinate 286,805, forward strand.
TTGGTCAGGGCCAGGTCAGGTGCAGGGTCAGTGTCAGGGTCAGGGTCAAGGTCAAGGTCAAGGTCGGGTCAAGGTCAACGTCAGGGAAAGGGACAGGGTCAAGGTCAAGGACAGGGTCATGGTCAGGGTCAGGGTCAGGGACAAGTTCAAGGTCAAGCTCAGGGTGACGGTCAGGGTCAAGGTCAAGGTCAGGGTCAGGGTCAAGGTCAAGGTCAAAGTCAGGGTCAGGGTCAAGGTCAAGTTCAGGGTCAAGGTCAAGGTCAAGGTCCTTGTCCAGGTCAAGCTCAGGGTCAGGGAAAAGTTCAAGGTCACGCTCAGGGTGAGGGTCAGGGTCAAGGTCAAGATCAAGGTCAAGGTCCGGGTCAGGGTTAGGTTTAGGGTGAGGGTCAGGGTCAGGGTCAAGGTCAAGTTAAAGTTCAAGTTCAAGGTAAGGTTTAGGCTCAAGTTGAAGGTCAAGGTCAGGGTCAAGTTCAAGGTAGGGTCATTGTCAAGGTCAGGGTCAAGGTCAGGGTCAGGGTCAGCATCAGGGTCAAGGTCAAGTTGAGGGATAGTGTCAGTGTCCCGGTCAGGGTCAGGGTTAGGTTAAGTTTCGAGGGTGAGGGTGAGGTTCAGGTTCAGGGTCAGGGTCAGATTTAGGCTGAGGGTCAGGGTCAGGGTCAAGGTCAAATTAAAGTTCAAGTTCAAGGTAAGGGTCAGGCTCAAGTTCAAGGTCAGGGTCAGGGTCAAGGTCAAGGTCAGGGTCAGGGTCAGGTTTAGGGTTAGGGTCAGTGTCAGGGTCAGGGTCAGTTTCAGGGTCAAGGTCAGGGTCAGGGTCAAGGTCACGTTCAGTGTCACGGTCAGACTTAGGGTCAGGGTCAAGATCAGGGACAAGGTCAATGTCAGGGTCAAAGTCAGGTTCAGGGTCAGGCTGACGATTATGGTGAGGGTCAGGGTTAGGGTCAGGGTCAGCATTAGGACCAGGGTTAGGATTAGGTCAGGGTCACGGTCAGGGTGAGGGTCAGGTGCCGGGTCAGGGTCAGGATCACGGTAAGGCATAAAGTCAGGGTCAGGGTCAGGGTCAGGGTAAGGGTCAGGGTCAGGGTCAAGTTCAAGGTCAAGGTCAAGGTCAGGGTCATGGTCAAGGTCAAGGCCAGGGTCAGCGTCAGGGTCAGGTTTAGTGTGAGGGGCAGGGTTAGGTTCAGGTTCAAGGTCAGGGTCATGGTCAGGGTAAGGGTCAGGTTCAAGTTCAAGGTCAGGGTCAGGGTCAGGTTTAGGGTGAGTGTCTGGTTGAGGGTCAGGGTCAAGGTCAAGGTCAGGGTCAGGGTCAGGTTTAGGGTGAGTGTCAGGTTGAGGGTCAGGGTCAAGGTCAAGGTCAGGGTCAGGGTCAGGGTCAAGGTCAAGGTCAAGGTGAGGGGTAGGGTCAAGGTCAAGGTCAAGGTGAGGGGTAGGGTCAGCGTCTTGGTCAGGGTCAGGTCAGGTGCAGGGTCAGTGTCAGGGTCAGGGTCAAGGTCAAGGTAGAGTGAGGGTCAAGGTCAAGTTCAAGTTCAGGGTCAATGTCAAGGTTAATGTCAGGGTCAGGGTCAAGGTCAAGGTAAGGGTCAGGGTCAAGGTCAAGGTCAGGGTCAGTATAAGGGTCAGGATCAGGGTGAGGGTGAGGGTGAGGGTCAGGGTCAAGATCAAGGTCAGGGTCAGGTTCAAGTTCAAGGTCAGGGTCAGGGTCAGGTTTAGGGTGAGTGTCAGGGTGAGGGTCAGGGTAAAGGTCAAGATCAGGGTCAGGGACAAGTTCAAGGTCAAGCACAGGGTGAGGGTCAGGGTCAAGGTCAAGGTCAGGGTCAAGCTCAAAGTCAAGGTCAGGGTCAGGGTCAAGGTCAAGTTCAGGGTCAGGGTCAAGGTGAAGGTTATTGTCAGAGTCCGTGTCAGGTTTAAGGTGAGGGTCAGCGTGAGGGTCAAGGTCAAGGTCAATGTCAGGGTCAGGGTCAGGGTCATTGACAGGGTGAGGTTCAAGGCCAAGGTCCGGGTCAGGGTCAGGTTCAGTTTTAGGGTGAGGGTCAGGGTCAAGGTCAGGGTCAGGGTCAGGGTTAGGTTTAGGGTGAGGGTCAGGGTCAGGGTCAGGGTCAAGGGCAAGGTAAGGGTCAGGCTCAAGGTCAAGGTCAGGGGCAGGGACAAGTTCAAGGTCAAGCTCAGGGTGCGGGTCAGGGTCAAGGTCAAGGTCAAGGTGAGGTTCAATGTCAAGGTCAAGGTCAGGGTCAGGGTCAAGGTCAAGTTCTGGGTCAGGGTCAAGGTCAAGGTCATTGTCAGAGTCAGTGTCAAGTTTAGGGTGAGGGTCAGGGTCAGGGTCAAGGTCAAGGCCAAGGTCCGGGTCAGTGTCAGGGTCAGGTTCAGTTTCAGGGTGAGGGTCAGGGTCAAGGTCAGGGTCAGGGTCAGGGTCAAGGTCAAGGTCAAGGTCAAAGTCAAGGTCAAGGTCAAATTGAGGGATAGTGTCAGTGTCCAGGTCAGGGTCAGGGTTAGGTTCAGGTTCAAGTTCAGGGTCATGGTCAGGGTCAGACTTAGGGTCAAGGTCAAGATCATGGTCCGGGTCAAGGTCAATGTCAGGGTCAGGGACAAGGTCAAGGTCAAGGTCAGGTTCAGGGTCAGGTTGAGGGTCAGGGTCAAGGTCAAGGTCAAGGTCAGGGTCAATGTCAGGGACAGGGTCAGGGTCAGGGTCAGACTTTGGGTCAGGGTGAATATCAAGGTCAGGGTCAACGTCAAGGTCAGGGTCAGGATCAGGGTGAATGTCAGTGTCAGGGTCAAGGTCAAGTTCAGGGTCAGGGTCAAGGTCAAGGTCATTGTCAGAGTCAGTGTCAGGTTTAGGGTAAGGGTCAGCGTCAGGGTCAAGGTCAAGGTCAAGGTCAGGGTCAGGGTCATTGTCAGGGTGAGGGTCAAGGCCAAGGGCCGGGTCAGGGTCAGGGTCAGGGTCAGTTTTAGGGTGAGGGTCAGGGGCAATTTTAGGGTCAGGGTTAGGTTTAGGGTGAGGGTCAGGGTCATGTTCAAGTTCAAGGTCAGGGTCATGTTCAAGTTCAAGGTCAGGGTCAGGGTCAGGGTCAGGGTGATGGTCAGGGTCAAGTTCAAGGTCAAGTTCAGGGTCAATGTCAATGTCAAGGTCAGGGTCAGGGTCAGGGTCAGGGTCAAGGTCAAGGTAAGGGTCAGGGTCAAGGTCAATGTCATTGTCAGAGTCAGTGTCAGGTTTAGGGTGAGGGTCACCGTCAGGGTCAAGGTCAAGGTCAAGATCAAGGTCAAGGTCAGGGTCAGGGTCATGGTCAGGGTAAGGGTCAGGGTCAAAGTCAAGGTAAGGGTCAGGGTCAAGGTCAATGTCATTGTCAGAGTCAGGGTCAGGGTCATTGTCAAGTTCAGTGTCAGGGTCAGTTTTAGTGTGAGGTTCAAGGTCAAGGTCAGGGTCAGGGTCAGGGTCATTGTCAAGTTCAGTGTCAGGGTCAGTTTTAGTGTGAGGTTCAAGGTCAAGGTCAGGGTCAGGGTCAGGGTCAAGGTCAAGTTCAAGGTCAAGGTCAAGGTCAAGGTCACGGTCAGGGCAGGTTTAGGTTTAGGGACAGTGTCAGGGTCAGGGTTAGTTTCAGGGTTAAGGTCAGGGTCAGGGCTAAGGTCTCGTTCAGTGTCATGGTCACGGTCAGACTTCGGGTCAGGGTCAAGGTCAGGGTCAAGGTCAATGTCAGGGTCAAAGTCAGGTTCAGGGTTAGGTTCAGGGTCAGGCTGAGGATTATGGTGAGGGTCAGGGTCAGGGTCAGCATTAGGATCAGGTTTAGGGTCAGGTCAGGGTCAGGGTCAGGCGCCGGGTCAGGGTCAGGGTCATGGTAAGACTTAAAGTCAGGGTCAAGGTCAGGGTCAAGGTCCAGGTCAAGCTCAGTGTCAAGGTCAAGGTCAGGGTCAGGGTGAAGATCAAGGTCAAGTTAATGGTCATTGTCAAGATCCAGGTCAGGGTAAGGGTCAGGGTCAGGGTCACGTTCAAGGTCAAGGTCAAGGTCAAGGTCAGGGTCACGGTCAAGGTCAAGGTCAGGGTCAGCGTCAGGGTCAGGTTTAGTGTGAGGGGCAGGGTGAGGGTCAGGATCAAGGTGAAGGTCAAGGTCAGGGACAAGGTCAAGGTCAAGATGAGGGATAGTGTCAGTGTCCCGTTCAGGGTCAGGGTTAGGTTCAGGTTCAAGGTCAGGGTCATGGTCAGGGTCAGGGTCAGACTTAGGGTCAAGGTCAAGGTCAAGGTCAGGGTCAAGGTCAAGGTCAGGGTAAGGGACAAGGTCAAGGTCAAGGTCAAGGTCAGGGTCAATGTCAAGGTCAAGGTCAGGGTCAGGGTCAAGGTCAAGTTCAGAGTCAGGGTCAAGGTCAAGGTCATTGTCAGAGTCAGTGTCAGATTTAGGGTGAGGGTCAGCATCAGGGTCAAGGTCAAGGTCCGGGTCAGGGTCAGGGTCAGTTTTAGGGTGAGGTTCAGGGTCAAGGTCAGGGTCAGGGTCAGGGTCAAGGTCACGTTCAGTGTCACGGTCACGGTCAGACTTCGGGTCAGGGTCAAGGTCAGGGTCAAGGTCAATGTCAGGGTCAAAGTCAGGTTCAGGGTTAGGTTCAGGGTCAGGCTGAGGATTATGGTGAGGGTCAGGGTCAGGGTCAGCATTAGGATCAGGGTTAGGGTCAGGTCAGGGTGAGGGTCAGGTGCCGGGTCAGTTTCAGGGTCACGGTAAGACTTAAAGTCAGGGTCAAGGTCAGGGTCAAGGTCCAGGTCAAGCTCAGTGTCAAGGTCAAGGTCAGGGTCAGGGTCAAGGTCAGGGTCAGGGTCAAGTTCAAGGTCAAGCTCAGGGTGAGGGTCAGGTCAAGGTCCAGGTCAAGGTCAGGGTCAGGGTTAGGTTTAGGGTGAGGGTGAGGTTCAGGTTCAGGGTCAGGGTCAGATTTAGGCTGAGGGTCAGGGTCAGGGTCAAGGTCAAATTAAAGTTCAAGTTCAAGGTAAGGGTCAGGCTCAAGTTCAAGGTCAGGGTCAGGGTCAGGGTCAAGGTCAGGGTCAGGGTCAGGTTTAGGGTTAGGGTCAGTGTCAGGGTCAGGGTCAGTTTCAGGGTCAAGGTCAGGGTCAGGGTCAAGGTCACGTTCAGTGTCACGGTCAGACTTAGGGTCAGGGTCAAGATCAGGGACAAGGTCAATGTCAGGGTCAAAGTCAGGTTCAGGGTCAGGCTGACGATTATGGTGAGGGTCAGGGTTAGGGTCAGGGTCAGCATTAGGACCAGGGTTAGGATTAGGTCAGGGTCACGGTCAGGGTGAGGGTCAGGTGCCGGGTCAGGGTCAGGATCACGGTAAGGCATAAAGTCAGGGTCAGGGTCAGGGTCAGGGTAAGGGTCAGGGTCAGGGTCAAGTTCAAGGTCAAGGTCAAGGTCAGGGTCATGGTCAAGGTCAAGGCCAGGGTCAGTGTCAGGGTCAGGTTTAGTGTGAGGGGCAGGGTTAGGTTCAGGTTCAAGGTCAGGGTCATGGTCAGGGTAAGGGTCAGGTTCAAGTTCAAGGTCAGGGTCAGGGTCAGGTTTAGGGTGAGTGTCTGGTTGAGGGTCAGGGTCAAGGTCAAGGTCAGGGTCAGGGTCAGGTTTAGGGTGAGTGTCAGGTTGAGGGTCAGGGTCAAGGTCAAGGTCAGGGTCAGGGTCAGGGTCAAGGTCAAGGTCAAGGTGAGGGGTAGGGTCAAGGTCAAGGTCAAGGTGAGGGGTAGGGTCAGCGTCTTGGTCAGGGTCAGGTCAGGTGCAGGGTCAGTGTCAGGGTCAGGGTCAAGGTCAAGGTAGAGTGAGGGTCAAGGTCAAGTTCAAGTTCAGGGTCAATGTCAAGGTTAATGTCAGGGTCAGGGTCAAGGTCAAGGTAAGGGTCAGGGTCAAGGTCAAGGTCAGGGTCAGTATAAGGGTCAGGATCAGGGTGAGGGTGAGGGTGAGGGTCAGGGTCAAGATCAAGGTCAGGGTCAGGTTCAAGTTCAAGGTCAGGGTCAGGGTCAGGTTTAGGGTGAGTGTCAGGGTGAGGGTCAGGGTAAAGGTCAAGATCAGGGTCAGGGACAAGTTCAAGGTCAAGCACAGGGTGAGGGTCAGGGTCAAGGTCAAGGTCAGGGTCAAGCTCAAAGTCAAGGTCAGGGTCAGGGTCAAGGTCAAGTTCAGGGTCAGGGTCAAGGTGAAGGTTATTGTCAGAGTCCGTGTCAGGTTTAAGGTGAGGGTCAGCGTGAGGGTCAAGGTCAAGGTCAATGTCAGGGTCAGGGTCAGGGTCATTGACAGGGTGAGGTTCAAGGCCAAGGTCCGGGTCAGGGTCAGGTTCAGTTTTAGGGTGAGGGTCAGGGTCAAGGTCAGGGTCAGGGTCAGGGTTAGGTTTAGGGTGAGGGTCAGGGTCAGGGTCAGGGTCAAGGGCAAGGTAAGGGTAAGGCTCAAGTTCAAGGTCAGGGTCAGGCTCAAGGTCAAGGTCAGGGGCAGGGACAAGTTCAAGGTCAAGCTCAGGGTGCGGGTCAGGGTCAAGGTCAAGGTCAAGGTGAGGTTCAATGTCAAGGTCAAGGTCAGGGTCAGGGTCAATGTCAAGGTCAAGGTCAGGGTCAGGGTCAAGGTCAAGTTCTGGGTCAGGGTCAAGGTCAAGGCCAAGGTCCGGGTCAGTGTCAGGGTCAGGTTCAGTTTCAGGGTGAGGGTCAGGGTCAAGGTCAGGGTCAGGGTCAGGGTCAAGGTCAAGGTCAAGGTCAAGGTCAAAGTCAAGGTCAAGGTCAAATTGAGGGATAGTGTCAGTGTCCAGGTCAGGGTCAGGGTTAGGTTCAGGTTCAAGTTCAGGGTCATGGTCAGGGTCAGACTTAGGGTCAAGGTCAAGATCATGGTCCGGGTCAAGGTCAATGTCAGGGTCAGGGACAAGGTCAAGGTCAAGGTCAGGTTCAGGGTCAGGTTGAGGGTCAGGGTCAAGGTCAAGGTCAAGGTCAGGGTCAATGTCAGGGACAGGGTCAGGGTCAGGGTCAGACTTTGGGTCAGGGTGAATATCAAGGTCAGGGTCAAGGTCAAGGTCATTGTCAGAGTCAGTGTCAGGTTTAGGGTAAGGGTCAGCGTCAGGGTCAAGGTCAAGGTCAAGGTCAGGGTCAGGGTCATTGTCAGGGTGAGGGTCAAGGCCAAGGGCCGGGTCAGGGTCAGGGTCAGGGTCAGTTTTAGGGTGAGGGTCAGGGGCAATTTTAGGGTCAGGGTTAGGTTTAGGGTGAGGGTCAGGGTCATGTTCAAGTTCAAGGTCAGGGTCATGTTCAAGTTCAAGGTCAGGGTCAGGGTCAGGGTCAGGGTGATGGTCAGGGTCAAGTTCAAGGTCAAGTTCAGGGTCAATGTCAATGTCAAGGTCAGGGTCAGGGTCAGGGTCAGGGTAAGGGTCAGGGTCAAGGTCAAGGTAAGGGTCAGGGTCAAGGTCAATGTCATTGTCAGAGTCAGGGTCAGGGTCATTGTCAAGTTCAGTGTCAGGGTCAGTTTTAGTGTGAGGTTCAAGGTCAAGGTCAGGGTCAGGGTCAGGGTCATTGTCAAGTTCAGTGTCAGGGTCAGTTTTAGTGTGAGGTTCAAGGTCAAGGTCAGGGTCAGGGTCAGGGTCAAGGTCAAGTTCAAGGTCAAGGTCAAGGTCAAGGTCACGGTCAGGGCAGGTTTAGGTTTAGGGACAGTGTCAGGGTCAGGGTTAGTTTCAGGGTTAAGGTCAGGGTCAGGGCTAAGGTCTCGTTCAGTGTCATGGTCACGGTCAGACTTCGGGTCAGGGTCAAGGTCAGGGTCAAGGTCAATGTCAGGGTCAAAGTCAGGTTCAGGGTTAGGTTCAGGGTCAGGCTGAGGATTATGGTGAGGGTCAGGGTCAGGGTCAGCATTAGGATCAGGTTTAGGGTCAGGTCAGGGTGAGGGTCAGGCGCCGGGTCAGGGTCAGGGTCATGGTAAGACTTAAAGTCAGGGTCAAGGTCAGGGTCAAGGTCCAGGTCAAGCTCAGTGTCAAGGTCAAGGTCAGGGTCAGGGTGAAGATCAAGGTCAAGTTAATGGTCATTGTCAAGATCCAGGTCAGGGTAAGGGTCAGGGTCAGGGTCACGTTCAAGGTCAAGGTCAAGGTCAAGGTCAGGGTCACGGTCAAGGTCAAGGTCAGGGTCAGCGTCAGGGTCAGGTTTAGTGTGAGGGGCAGGGTGAGGGTCAGGATCAAGGTGAAGGTCAAGGTCAGGGACAAGGTCAAGGTCAAGATGAGGGATAGTGTCAGTGTCCCGTTCAGGGTCAGGGTTAGGTTCAGGTTCAAGGTCAGGGTCATGGTCAGGGTCAGGGTCAGACTTAGGGTCAAGGTCAAGGTCAAGGTCAGGGTCAAGGTCAAGGTCAGGGTAAGGGACAAGGTCAAGGTCAAGGTCAAGGTCAGGGTCAATGTCAAGGTCAAGGTCAGGGTCAGGGTCAAGGTCAAGTTCAGAGTCAGGGTCAAGGTCAAGGTCATTGTCAGAGTCAGTGTCAGATTTAGGGTGAGGGTCAGCATCAGGGTCAAGGTCAAGGTCCGGGTCAGGGTCAGGGTCAGTTTTAGGGTGAGGTTCAGGGTCAAGGTCAGGGTCAGGGTCAGGGTCAAGGTCACGTTCAGTGTCACGGTCACGGTCAGACTTCGGGTCAGGGTCAAGGTCAGGGTCAAGGTCAATGTCAGGGTCAAAGTCAGGTTCAGGGTTAGGTTCAGGGTCAGGCTGAGGATTATGGTGAGGGTCAGGGTCAGGGTCAGCATTAGGATCAGGGTTAGGGTCAGGTCAGGGTGAGGGTCAGGTGCCGGGTCAGTTTCAGGGTCACGGTAAGACTTAAAGTCAGGGTCAAGGTCAGGGTCAAGTTCAAGGTCAAGCTCAGGGTGAGGGTCAGGTCAAGGTCCAGGTCAAGGTCAGGGTCAGGGTTAGGTTTAGGGTGAGGGTGAGGTTCAGGTTCAGGGTCAGGGTCAGATTTAGGCTGAGGGTCAGGGTCAGGGTCAAGGTCAAATTAAAGTTCAAGTTCAAGGTAAGGGTCAGGCTCAAGTTCAAGGTCAGGGTCAGGGTCAAGGTCAAGGTCAGGGTCAGGGTCAGGTTTAGGGTTAGGGTCAGTGTCAGGGTCAGGGTCAGTTTCAGGGTCAAGGTCAGGGTCAGGGTCAAGGTCACGTTCAGTGTCACGGTCAGACTTAGGGTCAGGGTCAAGATCAGGGACAAGGTCAATGTCAGGGTCAAAGTCAGGTTCAGGGTCAGGCTGACGATTATGGTGAGGGTCAGGGTTAGGGTCAGGGTCAGCATTAGGACCAGGGTTAGGATTAGGTCAGGGTCACGGTCAGGGTGAGGGTCAGGTGCCGGGTCAGGGTCAGGATCACGGTAAGGCATAAAGTCAGGGTCAGGGTCAGGGTCAGGGTAAGGGTCAGGGTCAGGGTCAAGTTCAAGGTCAAGGTCAAGGTCAGGGTCATGGTCAAGGTCAAGGCCAGGGTCAGCGTCAGGGTCAGGTTTAGTGTGAGGGGCAGGGTTAGGTTCAGGTTCAAGGTCAGGGTCATGGTCAGGGTAAGGGTCAGGTTCAAGTTCAAGGTCAGGGTCAGGGTCAGGTTTAGGGTGAGTGTCTGGTTGAGGGTCAGGGTCAAGGTCAAGGTCAGGGTCAGGGTCAGGTTTAGGGTGAGTGTCAGGTTGAGGGTCAGGGTCAAGGTCAAGGTCAGGGTCAGGGTCAGGGTCAAGGTCAAGGTCAAGGTGAGGGGTAGGGTCAAGGTCAAGGTCAAGGTGAGGGGTAGGGTCAGCGTCTTGGTCAGGGTCAGGTCAGGTGCAGGGTCAGTGTCAGGGTCAGGGTCAAGGTCAAGGTAGAGTGAGGGTCAAGGTCAAGTTCAAGTTCAGGGTCAATGTCAAGGTTAATGTCAGGGTCAGGGTCAAGGTCAAGGTAAGGGTCAGGGTCAAGGTCAAGGTCAGGGTCAGTATAAGGGTCAGGATCAGGGTGAGGGTGAGGGTGAGGGTCAGGGTCAAGATCAAGGTCAGGGTCAGGTTCAAGTTCAAGGTCAGGGTCAGGGTCAGGTTTAGGGTGAGTGTCAGGGTGAGGGTCAGGGTAAAGGTCAAGATCAGGGTCAGGGACAAGTTCAAGGTCAAGCACAGGGTGAGGGTCAGGGTCAAGGTCAAGGTCAGGGTCAAGCTCAAAGTCAAGGTCAGGGTCAGGGTCAAGGTCAAGTTCAGGGTCAGGGTCAAGGTGAAGGTTATTGTCAGAGTCCGTGTCAGGTTTAAGGTGAGGGTCAGCGTGAGGGTCAAGGTCAAGGTCAATGTCAGGGTCAGGGTCAGGGTCATTGACAGGGTGAGGTTCAAGGCCAAGGTCCGGGTCAGGGTCAGGTTCAGTTTTAGGGTGAGGGTCAGGGTCAAGGTCAGGGTCAGGGTCAGGGTTAGGTTTAGGGTGAGGGTCAGGGTCAGGGTCAGGGTCAAGGGCAAGGTAAGGGTCAGGCTCAAGGTCAAGGTCAGGGGCAGGGACAAGTTCAAGGTCAAGCTCAGGGTGCGGGTCAGGGTCAAGGTCAAGGTCAAGGTGAGGTTCAATGTCAAGGTCAAGGTCAGGGTCAGGGTCAAGGTCAAGTTCTGGGTCAGGGTCAAGGTCAAGGTCATTGTCAGAGTCAGTGTCAAGTTTAGGGTGAGGGTCAGGGTCAGGGTCAAGGTCAAGGCCAAGGTCCGGGTCAGTGTCAGGGTCAGGTTCAGTTTCAGGGTGAGGGTCAGGGTCAAGGTCAGGGTCAGGGTCAGGGTCAAGGTCAAGGTCAAGGTCAAGGTCAAAGTCAAGGTCAAGGTCAAATTGAGGGATAGTGTCAGTGTCCAGGTCAGGGTCAGGGTTAGGTTCAGGTTCAAGTTCAGGGTCATGGTCAGGGTCAGACTTAGGGTCAAGGTCAAGATCATGGTCCGGGTCAAGGTCAATGTCAGGGTCAGGGACAAGGTCAAGGTCAAGGTCAGGTTCAGGGTCAGGTTGAGGGTCAGGGTCAAGGTCAAGGTCAAGGTCAGGGTCAATGTCAGGGACAGGGTCAGGGTCAGGGTCAGACTTTGGGTCAGGGTGAATATCAAGGTCAGGGTCAACGTCAAGGTCAGGGTCAGGATCAGGGTGAATGTCAGTGTCAGGGTCAAGGTCAAGTTCAGGGTCAGGGTCAAGGTCAAGGTCATTGTCAGAGTCAGTGTCAGGTTTAGGGTAAGGGTCAGCGTCAGGGTCAAGGTCAAGGTCAAGGTCAGGGTCAGGGTCATTGTCAGGGTGAGGGTCAAGGCCAAGGGCCGGGTCAGGGTCAGGGTCAGGGTCAGTTTTAGGGTGAGGGTCAGGGGCAATTTTAGGGTCAGGGTTAGGTTTAGGGTGAGGGTCAGGGTCATGTTCAAGTTCAAGGTCAGGGTCATGTTCAAGTTCAAGGTCAGGGTCAGGGTCAGGGTCAGGGTGATGGTCAGGGTCAAGTTCAAGGTCAAGTTCAGGGTCAATGTCAATGTCAAGGTCAGGGTCAGGGTCAGGGTCAGGGTCAAGGTCAAGGTAAGGGTCAGGGTCAAGGTCAATGTCATTGTCAGAGTCAGTGTCAGGTTTAGGGTGAGGGTCACCGTCAGGGTCAAGGTCAAGGTCAAGGTCAAGGTCAGGGTCAGGGTCATGGTCATTGTCAAGTTCAGTGTCAGGGTCAGTTTTAGTGTGAGGTTCAAGGTCAAGGTCAGGGTCAGGGTCAGGGTCAAGGTCAAGGTCAAGGTCAAGGTCAAGGTCAAGGTCACGGTCAGGGCAGGTTTAGGTTTAGGGACAGTGTCAGGGTCAGGGTTAGTTTCAGGGTTAAGGTCAGGGTCAGGGCTAAGGTCTCGTTCAGTGTCATGGTCACGGTCAGACTTCGGGTCAGGGTCATGGTCAGGGTCAAGGTCAATGTCAGGGTCAAAGTCAGGTTCAGGGTTAGGTTCAGGGTCAGGCTGAGGATTATGGTGAGGGTCAGGGTCAGGGTCAGCATTAGGATCAGGTTTAGGGTCAGGTCAGGGTCAGGGTCAGGCGCCGGGTCAGGGTCAGGGTCATGGTAAGACTTAAAGTCAGGGTCAAGGTCAGGGTCAAGGTCCAGGTCAAGCTCAGTGTCAAGGTCAAGGTCAGGGTCAGGGTGAAGATCAAGGTCAAGGTCAAGGTCAAGGTCAGGGTCACGGTCAAGGTCAAGGTCAGGGTCAGCGTCAGGGTCAGGTTTAGTGTGAGGGGCAGGGTGAGGGTCAGGATCAAGGTGAAGGTCAAGGTCAGGGACAAGGTCAAGGTCAAGATGAGGGATAGTGTCAGTGTCCCGTTCAGGGTCAGGGTTAGGTTCAGGTTCAAGGTCAGGGTCATGGTCAGGGTCAGGGTCAGACTTAGGGTCAAGGTCAAGGTCAAGGTCAGGGTCAAGGTCAAGGTCAGGGTAAGGGACAAGGTCAAGGTCAAGGTCAAGGTCAGGGTCAATGTCAAGGTCAAGGTCAGGGTCAGGGTCAAGGTCAAGTTCAGAGTCAGGGTCAAGGTCAAGGTCATTGTCAGAGTCAGTGTCAGATTTAGGGTGAGGGTCAGCATCAGGGTCAAGGTCAAGGTCCGGGTCAGGGTCAGGGTCAGTTTTAGGGTGAGGTTCAGGGTCAAGGTCAGGGTCAGGGTCAGGGTCAAGGTCACGTTCAGTGTCACGGTCACGGTCAGACTTCGGGTCAGGGTCAAGGTCAGGGTCAAGGTCAATGTCAGGGTCAAAGTCAGGTTCAGGGTTAGGTTCAGGGTCAGGCTGAGGATTATGGTGAGGGTCAGGGTCAGGGTCAGCATTAGGATCAGGGTTAGGGTCAGGTCAGGGTGAGGGTCAGGTGCCGGGTCAGTTTCAGGGTCACGGTAAGACTTAAAGTCAGGGTCAAGGTCAGGGTCAAGGTCCAGGTCAAGCTCAGTGTCAAGGTCAAGGTCAGGGTCAGGGTCAAGGTCAGGGTCAGGGTCAAGTTCAAGGTCAAGCTCAGGGTGAGGGTCAGGTCAAGGTCCAGGTCAAGGTCAGGGTCAGGGTTAGGTTTAGGGTGAGGGTGAGGTTCAGGTTCAGGGTCAGGGTCAGATTTAGGCTGAGGGTCAGGGTCAGGGTCAAGGTCAAATTAAAGTTCAAGTTCAAGGTAAGGGTCAGGCTCAAGTTCAAGGTCAGGGTCAGGGTCAGGGTCAAGGTCAGGGTCAGGGTCAGGTTTAGGGTTAGGGTCAGTGTCAGGGTCAGGGTCAGTTTCAGGGTCAAGGTCAGGGTCAGGGTCAAGGTCACGTTCAGTGTCACGGTCAGACTTAGGGTCAGGGTCAAGATCAGGGACAAGGTCAATGTCAGGGTCAAAGTCAGGTTCAGGGTCAGGCTGACGATTATGGTGAGGGTCAGGGTTAGGGTCAGGGTCAGCATTAGGACCAGGGTTAGGATTAGGTCAGGGTCACGGTCAGGGTGAGGGTCAGGTGCCGGGTCAGGGTCAGGATCACGGTAAGGCATAAAGTCAGGGTCAGGGTCAGGGTAAGGGTCAGGGTCAGGGTCAAGTTCAAGGTCAAGGTCAAGGTCAGGGTCATGGTCAAGGTCAAGGCCAGGGTCAGCGTCAGGGTCAGGTTTAGTGTGAGGGGCAGGGTTAGGTTCAGGTTCAAGGTCAGGGTCATGGTCAGGGTAAGGGTCAGGTTCAAGTTCAAGGTCAGGGTCAGGGTCAGGTTTAGGGTGAGTGTCTGGTTGAGGGTCAGGGTCAAGGTCAAGGTCAGGGTCAGGGTCAGGTTTAGGGTGAGTGTCAGGTTGAGGGTCAGGGTCAAGGTCAAGGTCAGGGTCAGGGTCAGGGTCAAGGTCAAGGTCAAGGTGAGGGGTAGGGTCAAGGTCAAGGTCAAGGTGAGGGGTAGGGTCAGCGTCTTGGTCAGGGTCAGGTCAGGTGCAGGGTCAGTGTCAGGGTCAGGGTCAAGGTCAAGGTAGAGTGAGGGTCAAGGTCAAGTTCAAGTTCAGGGTCAATGTCAAGGTTAATGTCAGGGTCAGGGTCAAGGTCAAGGTAAGGGTCAGGGTCAAGGTCAAGGTCAGGGTCAGTATAAGGGTCAGGATCAGGGTGAGGGTGAGGGTGAGGGTCAGGGTCAAGATCAAGGTCAGGGTCAGGTTCAAGTTCAAGGTCAGGGTCAGGGTCAGGTTTAGGGTGAGTGTCAGGGTGAGGGTCAGGGTAAAGGTCAAGATCAGGGTCAGGGACAAGTTCAAGGTCAAGCACAGGGTGAGGGTCAGGGTCAAGGTCAAGGTCAGGGTCAAGCTCAAAGTCAAGGTCAGGGTCAGGGTCAAGGTCAAGTTCAGGGTCAGGGTCAAGGTGAAGGTTATTGTCAGAGTCCGTGTCAGGTTTAAGGTGAGGGTCAGCGTGAGGGTCAAGGTCAAGGTCAATGTCAGGGTCAGGGTCAGGGTCATTGACAGGGTGAGGTTCAAGGCCAAGGTCCGGGTCAGGGTCAGGTTCAGTTTTAGGGTGAGGGTCAGGGTCAAGGTCAGGGTCAGGGTCAGGGTTAGGTTTAGGGTGAGGGTCAGGGTCAGGGTCAGGGTCAAGGGCAAGGTAAGGGTAAGGCTCAAGTTCAAGGTCAGGGTCAGGCTCAAGGTCAAGGTCAGGGGCAGGGACAAGTTCAAGGTCAAGCTCAGGGTGCGGGTCAGGGTCAAGGTCAAGGTCAAGGTGAGGTTCAATGTCAAGGTCAAGGTCAGGGTCAGGGTCAATGTCAAGGTCAAGGTCAGGGTCAGGGTCAAGGTCAAGTTCTGGGTCAGGGTCAAGGTCAAGGCCAAGGTCCGGGTCAGTGTCAGGGTCAGGTTCAGTTTCAGGGTGAGGGTCAGGGTCAAGGTCAGGGTCAGGGTCAGGGTCAAGGTCAAGGTCAAGGTCAAGGTCAAAGTCAAGGTCAAGGTCAAATTGAGGGATAGTGTCAGTGTCCAGGTCAGGGTCAGGGTTAGGTTCAGGTTCAAGTTCAGGGTCATGGTCAGGGTCAGACTTAGGGTCAAGGTCAAGATCATGGTCCGGGTCAAGGTCAATGTCAGGGTCAGGGACAAGGTCAAGGTCAAGGTCAGGTTCAGGGTCAGGTTGAGGGTCAGGGTCAAGGTCAAGGTCAAGGTCAGGGTCAATGTCAGGGACAGGGTCAGGGTCAGGGTCAGACTTTGGGTCAGGGTGAATATCAAGGTCAGGGTCAACGTCAAGGTCAGGGTCAGGATCAGGGTGAATGTCAGTGTCAGGGTCAAGGTCAAGTTCAGGGTCAGGGTCAAGGTCAAGGTCATTGTCAGAGTCAGTGTCAGGTTTAGGGTAAGGGTCAGCGTCAGGGTCAAGGTCAAGGTCAAGGTCAGGGTCAGGGTCATTGTCAGGGTGAGGGTCAAGGCCAAGGGCCGGGTCAGGGTCAGGGTCAGGGTCAGTTTTAGGGTGAGGGTCAGGGGCAATTTTAGGGTCAGGGTTAGGTTTAGGGTGAGGGTCAGGGTCATGTTCAAGTTCAAGGTCAGGGTCATGTTCAAGTTCAAGGTCAGGGTCAGGGTCAGGGTCAGGGTGATGGTCAGGGTCAAGTTCAAGGTCAAGTTCAGGGTCAATGTCAATGTCAAGGTCAGGGTCAGGGTCAGGGTCAGGGTAAGGGTCAGGGTCAAGGTCAAGGTAAGGGTCAGGGTCAAGGTCAATGTCATTGTCAGAGTCAGGGTCAGGGTCATTGTCAAGTTCAGTGTCAGGGTCAGTTTTAGTGTGAGGTTCAAGGTCAAGGTCAGGGTCAGGGTCAGGGTCATTGTCAAGTTCAGTGTCAGGGTCAGTTTTAGTGTGAGGTTCAAGGTCAAGGTCAGGGTCAGGGTCAGGGTCAAGGTCAAGTTCAAGGTCAAGGTCAAGGTCAAGGTCACGGTCAGGGCAGGTTTAGGTTTAGGGACAGTGTCAGGGTCAGGGTTAGTTTCAGGGTTAAGGTCAGGGTCAGGGCTAAGGTCTCGTTCAGTGTCATGGTCACGGTCAGACTTCGGGTCAGGGTCAAGGTCAGGGTCAAGGTCAATGTCAGGGTCAAAGTCAGGTTCAGGGTTAGGTTCAGGGTCAGGCTGAGGATTATGGTGAGGGTCAGGGTCAGGGTCAGCATTAGGATCAGGTTTAGGGTCAGGTCAGGGTGAGGGTCAGGCGCCGGGTCAGGGTCAGGGTCATGGTAAGACTTAAAGTCAGGGTCAAGGTCAGGGTCAAGGTCCAGGTCAAGCTCAGTGTCAAGGTCAAGGTCAGGGTCAGGGTGAAGATCAAGGTCAAGTTAATGGTCATTGTCAAGATCCAGGTCAGGGTAAGGGTCAGGGTCAGGGTCACGTTCAAGGTCAAGGTCAAGGTCAAGGTCAGGGTCACGGTCAAGGTCAAGGTCAGGGTCAGCGTCAGGGTCAGGTTTAGTGTGAGGGGCAGGGTGAGGGTCAGGATCAAGGTGAAGGTCAAGGTCAGGGACAAGGTCAAGGTCAAGATGAGGGATAGTGTCAGTGTCCCGTTCAGGGTCAGGGTTAGGTTCAGGTTCAAGGTCAGGGTCATGGTCAGGGTCAGGGTCAGACTTAGGGTCAAGGTCAAGGTCAAGGTCAGGGTCAAGGTCAAGGTCAGGGTAAGGGACAAGGTCAAGGTCAAGGTCAAGGTCAGGGTCAATGTCAAGGTCAAGGTCAGGGTCAGGGTCAAGGTCAAGTTCAGAGTCAGGGTCAAGGTCAAGGTCATTGTCAGAGTCAGTGTCAGATTTAGGGTGAGGGTCAGCATCAGGGTCAAGGTCAAGGTCCGGGTCAGGGTCAGGGTCAGTTTTAGGGTGAGGTTCAGGGTCAAGGTCAGGGTCAGGGTCAGGGTCAAGGTCACGTTCAGTGTCACGGTCACGGTCAGACTTCGGGTCAGGGTCAAGGTCAGGGTCAAGGTCAATGTCAGGGTCAAAGTCAGGTTCAGGGTTAGGTTCAGGGTCAGGCTGAGGATTATGGTGAGGGTCAGGGTCAGGGTCAGCATTAGGATCAGGGTTAGGGTCAGGTCAGGGTGAGGGTCAGGTGCCGGGTCAGTTTCAGGGTCACGGTAAGACTTAAAGTCAGGGTCAAGGTCAGGGTCAAGGTCCAGGTCAAGCTCAGTGTCAAGGTCAAGGTCAGGGTCAGGGTCAAGGTCAGGGTCAGGGTCAAGTTCAAGGTCAAGCTCAGGGTGAGGGTCAGGTCAAGGTCCAGGTCAAGGTCAGGGTCAGGGTTAGGTTTAGGGTGAGGGTGAGGTTCAGGTTCAGGGTCAGGGTCAGATTTAGGCTGAGGGTCAGGGTCAGGGTCAAGGTCAAATTAAAGTTCAAGTTCAAGGTAAGGGTCAGGCTCAAGTTCAAGGTCAGGGTCAGGGTCAAGGTCAAGGTCAGGGTCAGGGTCAGGTTTAGGGTTAGGGTCAGTGTCAGGGTCAGGGTCAGTTTCAGGGTCAAGGTCAGGGTCAGGGTCAAGGTCACGTTCAGTGTCACGGTCAGACTTAGGGTCAGGGTCAAGATCAGGGACAAGGTCAATGTCAGGGTCAAAGTCAGGTTCAGGGTCAGGCTGACGATTATGGTGAGGGTCAGGGTTAGGGTCAGGGTCAGCATTAGGACCAGGGTTAGGATTAGGTCAGGGTCACGGTCAGGGTGAGGGTCAGGTGCCGGGTCAGGGTCAGGATCACGGTAAGGCATAAAGTCAGGGTCAGGGTCAGGGTCAGGGTAAGGGTCAGGGTCAGGGTCAAGTTCAAGGTCAAGGTCAAGGTCAGGGTCATGGTCAAGGTCAAGGCCAGGGTCAGCGTCAGGGTCAGGTTTAGTGTGAGGGGCAGGGTTAGGTTCAGGTTCAAGGTCAGGGTCATGGTCAGGGTAAGGGTCAGGTTCAAGTTCAAGGTCAGGGTCAGGGTCAGGTTTAGGGTGAGTGTCTGGTTGAGGGTCAGGGTCAAGGTCAAGGTCAGGGTCAGGGTCAGGTTTAGGGTGAGTGTCAGGTTGAGGGTCAGGGTCAAGGTCAAGGTCAGGGTCAGGGTCAGGGTCAAGGTCAAGGTCAAGGTGAGGGGTAGGGTCAAGGTCAAGGTCAAGGTGAGGGGTAGGGTCAGCGTCTTGGTCAGGGTCAGGTCAGGTGCAGGGTCAGTGTCAGGGTCAGGGTCAAGGTCAAGGTAGAGTGAGGGTCAAGGTCAAGTTCAAGTTCAGGGTCAATGTCAAGGTTAATGTCAGGGTCAGGGTCAAGGTCAAGGTAAGGGTCAGGGTCAAGGTCAAGGTCAGGGTCAGTATAAGGGTCAGGATCAGGGTGAGGGTGAGGGTGAGGGTCAGGGTCAAGATCAAGGTCAGGGTCAGGTTCAAGTTCAAGGTCAGGGTCAGGGTCAGGTTTAGGGTGAGTGTCAGGGTGAGGGTCAGGGTAAAGGTCAAGATCAGGGTCAGGGACAAGTTCAAGGTCAAGCACAGGGTGAGGGTCAGGGTCAAGGTCAAGGTCAGGGTCAAGCTCAAAGTCAAGGTCAGGGTCAGGGTCAAGGTCAAGTTCAGGGTCAGGGTCAAGGTGAAGGTTATTGTCAGAGTCCGTGTCAGGTTTAAGGTGAGGGTCAGCGTGAGGGTCAAGGTCAAGGTCAATGTCAGGGTCAGGGTCAGGGTCATTGACAGGGTGAGGTTCAAGGCCAAGGTCCGGGTCAGGGTCAGGTTCAGTTTTAGGGTGAGGGTCAGGGTCAAGGTCAGGGTCAGGGTCAGGGTTAGGTTTAGGGTGAGGGTCAGGGTCAGGGTCAGGGTCAAGGGCAAGGTAAGGGTCAGGCTCAAGGTCAAGGTCAGGGGCAGGGACAAGTTCAAGGTCAAGCTCAGGGTGCGGGTCAGGGTCAAGGTCAAGGTCAAGGTGAGGTTCAATGTCAAGGTCAAGGTCAGGGTCAGGGTCAAGGTCAAGTTCTGGGTCAGGGTCAAGGTCAAGGTCATTGTCAGAGTCAGTGTCAAGTTTAGGGTGAGGGTCAGGGTCAGGGTCAAGGTCAAGGCCAAGGTCCGGGTCAGTGTCAGGGTCAGGTTCAGTTTCAGGGTGAGGGTCAGGGTCAAGGTCAGGGTCAGGGTCAGGGTCAAGGTCAAGGTCAAGGTCAAGGTCAAAGTCAAGGTCAAGGTCAAATTGAGGGATAGTGTCAGTGTCCAGGTCAGGGTCAGGGTTAGGTTCAGGTTCAAGTTCAGGGTCATGGTCAGGGTCAGACTTAGGGTCAAGGTCAAGATCATGGTCCGGGTCAAGGTCAATGTCAGGGTCAGGGACAAGGTCAAGGTCAAGGTCAGGTTCAGGGTCAGGTTGAGGGTCAGGGTCAAGGTCAAGGTCAAGGTCAGGGTCAATGTCAGGGACAGGGTCAGGGTCAGGGTCAGACTTTGGGTCAGGGTGAATATCAAGGTCAGGGTCAACGTCAAGGTCAGGGTCAGGATCAGGGTGAATGTCAGTGTCAGGGTCAAGGTCAAGTTCAGGGTCAGGGTCAAGGTCAAGGTCATTGTCAGAGTCAGTGTCAGGTTTAGGGTAAGGGTCAGCGTCAGGGTCAAGGTCAAGGTCAAGGTCAGGGTCAGGGTCATTGTCAGGGTGAGGGTCAAGGCCAAGGGCCGGGTCAGGGTCAGGGTCAGGGTCAGTTTTAGGGTGAGGGTCAGGGGCAATTTTAGGGTCAGGGTTAGGTTTAGGGTGAGGGTCAGGGTCATGTTCAAGTTCAAGGTCAGGGTCATGTTCAAGTTCAAGGTCAGGGTCAGGGTCAGGGTCAGGGTGATGGTCAGGGTCAAGTTCAAGGTCAAGTTCAGGGTCAATGTCAATGTCAAGGTCAGGGTCAGGGTCAGGGTCAGGGTCAAGGTCAAGGTAAGGGTCAGGGTCAAGGTCAATGTCATTGTCAGAGTCAGTGTCAGGTTTAGGGTGAGGGTCACCGTCAGGGTCAAGGTCAAGGTCAAGGTCAAGGTCAGGGTCAGGGTCATGGTCATTGTCAAGTTCAGTGTCAGGGTCAGTTTTAGTGTGAGGTTCAAGGTCAAGGTCAGGGTCAGGGTCAGGGTCAAGGTCAAGGTCAAGGTCAAGGTCAAGGTCAAGGTCACGGTCAGGGCAGGTTTAGGTTTAGGGACAGTGTCAGGGTCAGGGTTAGTTTCAGGGTTAAGGTCAGGGTCAGGACTAAGGTCTCGTTCAGTGTCATGGTCACGGTCAGACTTCGGGTCAGGGTCATGGTCAGGGTCAAGGTCAATGTCAGGGTCAAAGTCAGGTTCAGGGTTAGGTTCAGGGTCAGGCTGAGGATTATGGTGAGGGTCAGGGTCAGGGTCAGCATTAGGATCAGGTTTAGGGTCAAGTCAGGGTGAGGTTCAGGCGCCGGGTCAGGGTCAGGGTCATGGTAAGACTTAAAGTCAGGGTCAAGGTCAGGGTCAAGGTCCAGGTCAAGCTCAGTGTCAAGGTCAAGGTCAGGGTCAGGGTGAAGATCAAGGTCAAGTTAATGGTCATTGTCAAGATCCAGGTCAGGGTAAGGGTCAGGGTCAGGGTCACGTTCAAGGTCAAGGTCAAGGTCAAGGTCAGGGTCACGGTCAAGGTCAAGGTCAGGGTCAGCGTCAGGGTCAGGTTTAGTGTGAGGGGCAGGGTGAGGGTCAGGATCAAGGTGAAGGTCAAGGTCAGGGACAAGGTCAAGGTCAAGATGAGGGATAGTGTCAGTGTCCCGTTCAGGGTCAGGGTTAGGTTCAGGTTCAAGGTCAGGGTCATGGTCAGGGTCAGGGTCAGACTTAGGGTCAAGGTCAAGGTCAAGGTCAGGGTCAAGGTCAAGGTCAGGGTAAGGGACAAGGTCAAGGTCAAGGTCATGGTCAGGGTCAGGGTCAGGGTCAAGATCAAGATGAAGGGCAGGGTCAGCGTCTTGGTCAGAGTCAGGTCAGGTGCAGGAGCAGTGTCAGGGTCAGGGTCAAGGTCAAGATCAGGGTCAGGGTCAGGGTCAGGGTTAGGTTTAGGGTGAGGGTCAAGACAAAGGTCAGGGTCATGGTCAGGGTCAGGGTCAGACTTAGGGTCAAGGTCAAGGTCAAGGTCAGGGTCAAGGTCAAGGTCAGGGTAAGGGACAAGGTCAAGGTCACGGTCAAGGTCAGGGTCAATGTCAAGGTCAAGGTCAGGGTCAGGGTCAAGGTCAAGTTCAGGGTCAGGGTCAAGGTCAAGGTCATTGTCAGAGTCAGTGTCAGATTTAGGGTGAGGGTCAGCATCAGGGTCAAGGTCAAGGTCCGGGTCAGGGTCAGGGTCAGTTTTAGGGTGAGGTTCAGGGTCAAGGTCAGGGTCAGGGTCAGGGTCAAGGTCACGTTCAGTGTCACGGTCACGGTCAGACTTCGGGTCAGGGTCAAGGTCAGGGTCAGGGTCAAGTTCAAGGTCAAGCTCAGGGTGAGGGTCAGGTCAAGGTCAAGATCAAGGTCAGGGTCAGGGTTAGGTTTAGGGTGAGGGTGAGGTTCAGGTTCAGGGTCAGGGTCAGATTTAGGCTGAGGGTCAGGGTCAGGGTCAAGGTCAAATTAAAGTTCAAGTTCAAGGTAAGGGTCAGGCTCAAGTTCAAGGTCAGGGTCAGGGTCAGGGTCAAGGTCAGGGTCAGGGTCAGGTTTAGGGTTAGGGTCAGTGTCAGGGTCAGGGTCAGTTTCAGGGTCAAGGTCAGGGTCAGGGTCAAGGTCACGTTCAGTGTCACGGTCAGACTTAGGGTCAGGGTCAAGATCAGGGACAAGGTCAATGTCAGGGTCAAAGTCAGGTTCAGGGTCAGGCTGACGATTATGGTGAGGGTCAGGGTTAGGGTCAGGGTCAGCATTAGGACCAGGGTTAGGATTAGGTCAGGGTCACGGTCAGGGTGAGGGTCAGGTGCCGGGTCAGGGTCAGGATCACGGTAAGGCATAAAGTCAGGGTCAGGGTCAGGGTAAGGGTCAGGGTCAGGGTCAAGTTCAAGGTCAAGGTCAAGGTCAGGGTCATGGTCAAGGTCAAGGCCAGGGTCAGCGTCAGGGTCAGGTTTAGTGTGAGGGGCAGGGTTAGGTTCAGGTTCAAGGTCAGGGTCATGGTCAGGGTAAGGGTCAGGTTCAAGTTCAAGGTCAGGGTCAGGGTCAGGTTTAGGGTGAGTGTCTGGTTGAGGGTCAGGGTCAAGGTCAAGGTCAGGGTCAGGGTCAGGTTTAGGGTGAGTGTCAGGTTGAGGGTCAGGGTCAAGGTCAAGGTCAGGGTCAGGGTCAGGGTCAAGGTCAAGGTCAAGGTGAGGGGTAGGGTCAAGGTCAAGGTCAAGGTGAGGGGTAGGGTCAGCGTCTTGGTCAGGGTCAGGTCAGGTGCAGGGTCAGTGTCAGGGTCAGGGTCAAGGTCAAGGTAGAGTGAGGGTCAAGGTCAAGTTCAAGTTCAGGGTCAATGTCAAGGTTAATGTCAGGGTCAGGGTCAAGGTCAAGGTAAGGGTCAGGGTCAAGGTCATTGTCAGAGTCATTGTCAGGTTTAGAGTGAGGGTCAGCGTCAGGGTCAAGGTCAAGGTCAATGTCAGGGTCAGGGTCAGGGTCAAGGTCAACTTCAAGGTCAATTTCGGGGTCAGGGTCAAGGTCAAGGTCAGGTTCAGTATCAGGGTCAGGGTCAGGGTGCGAGTGAGGGTCAGTGTCAGGGTCAAGATCAAGGTCAAGGTCAGGGTCAGGGTCAAGGTCAAGTTCAAGGTGAGGGGTAGGGTCAGCGTCTTGGTCAGGGCCAGGTCAGGTGCAGGGTCAGTGTCAGGGTCAGGGTCAAGGTCAAGGTCAAGGTCAGGGTCAAGGTCAACGTCAGGGAAAGGGACAGGGTCAAGGTCAAGGACAGGGTCATGGTCAGGGTCAGGGTCAGGGACAAGTTCAAAGTCAAGCTCAGGGTCAAGGTCAAGATCAAGGTCAAGGTCAGGGTCAATGTCAAGGTCAAGATCAGGGTCAGGGTCAAAGTCAAGTTCAGAGTCAGGGTCAAGGTCAAGGTCATTGTCAGAGTCAGTGTCAGGTTTAGGGTGCGGGTCAGCATCAGGGTCAAGGTCAAGGTCAAGGTCAGGGTCAGGGTCAGGGTCATTGTCAGGTTCAGTGTCAGGGTCATTGTCAGGGTGAGGGTCAAGGCCAAGGTCCCGGTCAGTGTCAGGGTCAGTTTTAGGTTGTGGTTCAGGGTCAGGGTCAGGTTCAGGGTCAGGGTCAAGGTCAGGGTCAAGGTCAAGGTCATTGTCAGAGTCAGTGTCAGGTTTAGGGTGAGGGTCAGCATCAGGGTCAAGGTCAGGGTCAGGGTCAGGGTCATTGTCAAGTTCAGTGTCAGGGTCATTGTCAGGGTGAGGGTCAAGGCCAAGGTCCGGGTCAGGGTCAGGGTCAGTTTTAGGGTGAGGTTCAGGGTCAAGGTCAGGGTCAGGGTCAGGGTCAAGGTCACGTTCAGTGTCACGGTCACGGTCAGACTTCGGGTCAGGGTCAAGGTCAGGGTCAAGGTCAATGTCAGGGTCAAAGTCAGGTTCAGGGTTAGGTTCAGGGTCAGGCTGAGCATTATGGTGAGGTTCAGGGTCAGGGTCAGCATTAGGACCAGGGTTAGGGTCAGGTCAGGGTGAGGGTCAGGTGCCGGGTCAGTTTCAGGGTCACGGTAAGACTTAAAGTCAGGGTCAAGGTCAGGGTCAAGGTCCAGGTCAAGCTCAGTGTCAAGGTCAAGGTCAGGGTCAGGGTCAAGGTCAGGGTCAGGGTCAAGTTCAAGGTCAAGCTCAGGGTGAGGGTCAGGTCAAGGTCCAGGTCAAGGTCAGGGTCAGGGTTAGGTTTAGGGTGAGGGTGAGGTTCAGGTTCAGGGTCAGGGTCAGATTTAGGCTGAGGGTCAGGGTCAGGGTCAAGGTCAAATTAAAGTTCAAGTTCAAGGTAAGGGTCAGGCTCAAGTTCAAGGTCAGGGTCAGGGTCAAGGTCAAGGTCAGGGTCAGGGTCAGGTTTAGGGTTAGGGTCAGTGTCAGGGTCAGGGTCAGTTTCAGGGTCAAGGTCAGGGTCAGGGTCAGGGTCAAGGTCACGTTCAGTGTCACGGTCAGACTTAGGGTCAGGGTCAAGATCAGGGACAAGGTCAATGTCAGGGTCAAAGTCAGGTTCAGGGTCAGGCTGAGGATTATGGTGAGGGTCAGGGTTAGGGTCAGGGTCAGCATTAGGACCAGGGTTAGGGTTAGGTCAGGGTCATGGTCAGGGTGAGGGTCAGGTGCCGGGTCAGGGTCACGGTAAGACATAAAGTCAGGGTCAGGGTCAATGTCAAGGTCAAGGTCAGGGTCAGGGTCAAGGTCAAGTTCTGGGTCAGGGTCAAGGTCAAGGCCAAGGTCCGGGTCAGTGTCAGGGTCAGGTTCAGTTTCAGGGTGAGGGTCAGGGTCAAGGTCAGGGTCAGGGTCAGGGTCAAGGTCAAGGTCAAGGTCAAGGTCAAAGTCAAGGTCAAGGTCAAATTGAGGGATAGTGTCAGTGTCCAGGTCCGGGTCAGGGTTAGGTTCAGGTTCAAGTTCAGGGTCATGGTCAGGGTCAGACTTAGGGTCAAGGTCAAGATCATGGTCCGGGTCAAGGTCAATGTCAGGGTCAGGGACAAGGTC
This sequence comes from Clangula hyemalis, assembly GCA_963989345.1. Next base: position 311,091 of record CAXDIO010000151.1, read on the forward strand.
AAGGTCAAGGTCAGGTTCAGGGTCAGGTTGAGGGTCAGGGTCAAGGTCAAGGTCAAGGTCAGGGTCAATGTCAGGGACAGGGTCAGGGTCAGGGTCAGACTTTGGGTCAGGGTGAATATCAAGGTCAGGGTCAACGTCAAGGTCAGGGTCAGGATCAGGGTGAATGTCAGCGTCAGGGTCAAGGTCAAGGTCAAGGTCAGGGTCAGGGTCATTGTCAGGGTGAGGGTCAAGGCCAAGGGCCGGGTCAGGGTCAGGGTCAGGGTCAGTTTTAGGGTGAGGGTCAGGGGCAATTTTAGGGTCAGGGTTAGGTTTAGGGTGAGGGTCAGGGTCATGTTCAAGTTCAAGGTCAGGGTCATGTTCAAGTTCAAGGTCAGGGTCAGGGTCAGGGTCAGGGTGATGGTCAGGGTCAAGTTCAAGGTCAAGTTCAGGGTCAATGTCAATGTCAAGGTCAGGGTCAGGGTCAGGGTCAGGGTAAGGGTCAGGGTCAAGGTCAAGGTAAGGGTCAGGGTCAAGGTCAATGTCATTGTCAGAGTCAGGGTCATGGTCATTGTCAAGTTCAGTGTCAGGGTCAGTTTTAGTGTGAGGTTCAAGGTCAAGGTCAGGGTCAGGGTCAGGGTCATTGTCAAGTTCAGTGTCAGGGTCAGTTTTAGTGTGAGGTTCAAGGTCAAGGTCAGGGTCAGGTTCAGGTTCAAGGTCAAGTTCAAGGTCAAGGTCAAGGTCAAGGTCACGGTCAGGGCAGGTTTAGGTTTAGGGACAGTGTCAGGGTCAGGGTTAGTTTCAGGGTTAAGGTCAGGGTCAGGGCTAAGGTCTCGTTCAGTGTCATGGTCACGGTCAGACTTCGGGTCAGGGTCAAGGTCAGGGTCAAGGTCAATGTCAGGGTCAAAGTCAGGTTCAGGGTTAGGTTCAGGGTCAGGCTGAGGATTATGGTGAGGGTCAGGGTCAGGGTCAGCATTAGGATCAGGTTTAGGGTCAGGTCAGGGTGAGGGTCAGGCGCCGGGTCAGGGTCAGGGTCATGGTAAGACTTAAAGTCAGGGTCAAGGTCAGGGTCAAGGTCCAGGTCAAGCTCAGTGTCAAGGTCAAGGTCAGGGTCAGGGTCAAGTTCAGGGTCAGGGACAAGGTCAAGGTCAAGGTCAGGTTCAGGGTCAGGTTGAGGGTCAGGGTCAAGGTCAAGGTCAAGGTCAGGGTCAATGTCAGGGACAGGGTCAGGGTCAGGGTCAGACTTTGGGTCAGGGTGAATATCAAGGTCAGGGTCAACGTCAAGGTCAGGGTCAGGATCAGGGTGAATGTCAGTGTCAGGGTCAAGGTCAAGTTCAGGGTCAGGGTCAAGGTCAAGGTCATTGTCAGAGTCAGTGTCAGGTTTAGGGTAAGGGTCAGCGTCAGGGTCAAGGTCAAGGTCAAGGTCAGGGTCAGGGTCATTGTCAGGGTGAGGGTCAAGGCCAAGGGCCGGGTCAGGGTCAGGGTCAGGGTCAGTTTTAGGGTGAGGGTCAGGGGCAATTTTAGGGTCAGGGTTAGGTTTAGGGTGAGGGTCAGGGTCAAGATCAAGTTCAAGGTCAGGGTCGTGTTCAAGTTCAAGGTCAGGGTCAGGGTCAGGGTCAGGGTGATGGTCAGGGTCAAGTTCAAGGTCAAGTTCAGGGTCAATGTCAATGTCAAGGTCAGGGTCAGGGTCAGGGTCAGGGTCAAGGTCAAGGTAAGGGTCAGGGTCAAGGTCAATGTCATTTTCAGAGTCAGTGTCAGGTTTAGGGTGAGGGTCACCGTCAGGGTCAAGGTCAAGGTCAAGGTCAGGGTCAGGGTCATGGTCATTGTCAAGTTCAGTGTCAGGGTCAGTTTTAGTGTGAGGTTCAAGGTCAAGGTCAGGGTCAGGGTCAGGGTCAAGGTCAAGTTCAAGGTCAAGGTCAAGGTCAAGGTAACGGTCAGGGCAGGTTTAGGTTTAGGGACAGTGTCAGTGTCTGGGTTAGTTTCAGGGTTAAGGTCAGGGTCAGGGCTAAGGTCTCGTTCAGTGTCATGGTCACGGTCAGACTTCGGGTCAGGGTCAAGGTCAGGGTCAAGGTCAATGTCAGGGTCAAAGTCAGGTTCAGGGTTAGGTTCAGGGTCAGGCTGAGGATTATGGTGAGGGTCCGGGTCAGGGTCAGCATTAGGATCAGGTTTAGGGTCAGGTCAGGGTGAGGGTCAGGCGCCGGGTCAGGGTCAGGGTCATGGTAAGACTTAAAGTCAGGGTCAAGGTCAGGGTCAAGGTCCAGGTCAAGCTCAGTGTCAAGGTCAAGGTCAGGGTCAGGGTGAAGATCAAGGTCAAGTTAATGGTCATTGTCAAGATCCAGGTCAGGGTAAGGGTCAGGGTCAGGGTCACGTTCAAGGTCAAGGTCAAGGTCAAGGTCAGGGTCACGGTCAAGGTCAAGGTCAGGGTCAGCGTCAGGGTCAGGTTTAGTGTGAGGGGCAGGGTGAGGGTCAGGATCAAGGTGAAGGTCAAGGTCAGGGACAAGGTCAAGGTCAAGATGAGGGATAGTGTCAGTGTCCCGTTCAGGGTCAGGGTTAGGTTCAGGTTCAAGGTCAGGGTCATGGTCAGGGTCAGGGTCAGACTTAGGGTCAAGGTCAAGGTCAAGGTCAGGGTCAAGGTCAAGGTCAGGGTAAGGGACAAGGTCAAGGTCAAGGTCATGGTCATGGTCAGGTTTAGGGTCAAGATCAAGATGAAGGGCAGGGTCAGCGTCTTGGTCAGAGTCAGGTCAGGTGCAGGAGCAGTGTCAGGGTCAGGGTCAAGGTCAAGGTCAGGGTCAAGGTCAAGGTCAGGGTAAGGGACAAGGTCAAGGTCAAGGTCAGGGTCAATGTCAAGGTCAAGGTCAGGGTCAGGGTCAAGGTCAAGTTCAGTGTCAGGGTCATTGTCAGGGTGAGGGTCAAGGCCAAGGTCCGGGTCAGGGTCAGGGTCAGTTTTAGGGTGAGGTTCAGGGTCATTGTCAGGGTCAGGGTCAGGGTCAAGGTCACGTTCAGTGTCACGGTCACGGTCAGACTTCGGGTCAGGGTCAAGGTCAGGGTCAAGGTCAATGTCAGGGTCAAAGTCAGGTTCAGGGTTAGGTTCAGGGTCAGGCTGAGGATTATGGTGAGGGTCAGGGTCAGGGTCAGCATTAGGATCAGGGTTAGGGTCAGGTCAGGGTGAGGGTCAGGTGCCGGGTCAGTTTCAGGGTCACGGTAAGACTTAAAGTCAGGGTCAAGGTCAGGGTCAAGGTCCAGGTCAAGCTCAGTGTCAAGGTCAAGGTCAGGGTCAGGGTCAAGGTCAGGGTCAGGGTCAAGTTCAAGGTCAAGCTCAGGGTGAGGGTCAGGTCAAGGTCCAGGTCAAGGTCAGGGTCAGGGTTAGGTTTAGGGTGAGGGTGAGGTTCAGGTTCAGGGTCAGGGTCAGATTTAGGCTGAGGGTCAGGGTCAGGGTCAAGGTCAAATTAAAGTTCAAGTTCAAGGTAAGGGTCAGGCTCAAGTTCAAGGTCAGGGTCAGGGTCAAGGTCAAGGTCAGGGTCAGGGTCAGGTTTAGGGTTAGGGTCAGTGTCAGGGTCAGGGTCAGTTTCAGGGTCAAGGTCAGGGTCAGGGTCAAGGTCACGTTCAGTGTCACGGTCAGACTTAGGGGTCAGGGTCAAGATCAGGGACAAGGTCAATGTCAGGGTCAAAGTCAGGTTCAGGGTCAGGCTGACGATTATGGTGAGGGTCAGGGTTAGGGTCAGGGTCAGCATTAGGACCAGGGTTAGGATTAGGTCAGGGTCACGGTCAGGGTGAGGGTGAGGTGCCGGGTCAGGGTCAGGATCACGGTAAGGCATAAAGTCAGGGTCAGGGTAAGGGTCAGGGTCAGGGTCAAGTTCAAGGTCAAGGTCAAGGTCAGGGTCATGGTCAAGGTCAAGGCCAGGGTCAGCGTCAGGGTCAGGTTTAGTGTGAGGGGCAGGGTTAGGTTCAGGTTCAAGGTCAGGGTCATGGTCAGGGTAAGGGTCAGGTTCAAGTTCAAGGTCAGGGTCAGGGTCAGGTTTAGGGTGAGTGTCTGGTTGAGGGTCAGGGTCAAGGTCAAGGTCAGGGTCAGGGTCAGGTTTAGGGTGAGTGTCAGGTTGAGGGTCAGGGTCAAGGTCAAGGTCAGGGTCAGGGTCAGGGTCAAGGTCAAGGTCAAGGTGAGGGGTAGGGTCAAGGTCAAGGTCAAGGTGAGGGGTAGGGTCAGCGTCTTGGTCAGGGTCAGGTCAAGTGCAGGGTCAGTGTCAGGGTCAGGGTCAAGGTCAAGGTAGAGTGAGGGTCAAGGTCAAGTTCAAGTTCAGGGTCAATGTCAAGGTTAATGTCAGGGTCAGGGTCAAGGTCAAGGTAAGGGTCAGGGTCAAGGTCAAGGTCAGGGTCAGGGTCAAGATCAAGGTCAGGGTCAGTATAAGGGTCAGGATCAGGGTGAGGGTGAGGGTGAGGGTCAGGATCAAGATCAAGGTCAGGGTCAGGTTCAAGTTCAAGGTCAGGGTCAGGGTCAGGTTTAGGGTGAGTGTCAGGGTGAGGGTCAGGGTAAAGGTCAAGATCAGGGTCAGGGACAAGTTCAAGGTCAAGCACAGGGTGAGGGTCAGGGTCAAGGTCAAGGTCAGGGTCAAGCTCAAAGTCAAGGTCAGGGTCAGGGTCAAGGTCAAGTTCAGGGTCAGGGTCAAGGTGAAGGTTATTGTCAGAGTCCGTGTCAGGTTTAAGGTGAGGGTCAGCGTGAGGGTCAAGGTCAAGGTCAATGTCAGGGTCAGGGTCAGGGTCATTGACAGGGTGAGGTTCAAGGCCAAGGTCCGGGTCAGGGTCAGGTTCAGTTTTAGGGTGAGGGTCAGGGTCAAGGTCAGGGTCAGGGTCAGGGTTAGGTTTAGGGTGAGGGTCAGGGTCAGGGTCAGGGTCAAGGGCAAGGTAAGGGTAAGGCTCAAGTTCAAGGTCAGGGTCAGGCTCAAGGTCAAGGTCAGGGGCAGGGACAAGTTCAAGGTCAAGCTCAGGGTGCGGGTCAGGGTCAAGGTCAAGGTCAAGGTGAGGTTCAATGTCAAGGTCAAGGTCAGGGTCAGGGTCAAGGTCAAGTTCTGGGTCAGGGTCAAGGTCAAGGTCATTGTCAGAGTCAGTGTCAAGTTTAGGGTGAGGGTCAGGGTCAGGGTCAAGGTCAAGGCCAAGGTCCGGGTCAGTGTCAGGGTCAGGTTCAGTTTCAGGGTGAGGGTCAGGGTCAAGGTCAGGGTCAGGGTCAGGGTCAAGGTCAAGGTCAAGGTCAAGGTCAAAGTCAAGGTCAAGGTCAAATTGAGGGATAGTGTCAGTGTCCAGGTCAGGGTCAGGGTTAGGTTCAGGTTCAAGTTCAGGGTCATGGTCAGGGTCAGACTTAGGGTCAAGGTCAAGATCATGGTCCGGGTCAAGGTCAATGTCAGGGTCAGGGACAAGGTCAAGGTCAAGGTCAGGTTCAGGGTCAGGTTGAGGGTCAGGGTCAAGGTCAAGGTCAAGGTCAGGGTCAATGTCAGGGACAGGGTCAGGGTCAGGGTCAGACTTTGGGTCAGGGTGAATATCAAGGTCAGGGTCAACGTCAAGGTCAGGGTCAGGATCAGGGTGAATGTCAGTGTCAGGGTCAAGGTCAAGTTCAGCGTCAGGGTCAAGGTCAAGGTCAAGGTCAGGGTCAGGGTCATTGTCAGGGTGAGGGTCAAGGCCAAGGGCCGGGTCAGGGTCAGGGTCAGGGTCAGTTTTAGGGTGAGGGTCAGGGGCAATTTTAGGGTCAGGGTTAGGTTTAGGGTGAGGGTCAGGGTCATGTTCAAGTTCAAGGTCAGGGTCATGTTCAAGTTCAAGGTCAGGGTCAGGGTCAGGGTCAGGGTGATGGTCAGGGTCAAGTTCAAGGTCAAGTTCAGGGTCAATGTCAATGTCAAGGTCAGGGTCAGGGTCAGGGTCAGGGTCAAGGTCAAGGTAAGGGTCAGGGTCAAGGTCAATGTCATTGTCAGAGTCAGTGTCAGGTTTAGGGTGAGGGTCACCGTCAGGGTCAAGGTCAAGGTCAAGGTCAAGGTCAGGGTCAGGGTCATGGTCATTGTCAAGTTCAGTGTCAGGGTCAGTTTTAGTGTGAGGTTCAAGGTCAAGGTCAGGGTCAGGGTCAGGGTCAAGGTCAAGTTCAAGGTCAAGGTCAAGGTCAAGGTCACGGTCAGGGCAGGTTTAGGTTTAGGGACAGTGTCAGGGTCAGGGTTAGTTTCAGGGTTAAGGTCAGGGTCAGGGCTAAGGTCTCGTTCAGTGTCATGGTCACGGTCAGACTTCGGGTCAGGGTCAAGGTCAAGGTCAGGGTCAAGGTCAAGGTCAAAGTCAGGGTCAGGGTCAAGGTCAAGTTCAGGGTCAGGGTCAAGGTCAAGGTCAACTTCAGAGTCAGTGTCAGATTTAGGGTGAGAGTCAGCATCATGGTCAAGGTCAAGGTCAGGGTCAGGGTCAGGGTCATTGTCAAGTTCAGTGTCAGGGTCATTGTCAGGTTGAGGGTCAAGGCCAAGGTCCGGGTCAGGGTCAGGGTCAGTTTTAGGGTGAGGTTCAGGGTCAAGGTCAGGGTCAGGGTCAGGGTCAAGGTCACGTTCAGTGTCACGGTCACGGTCAGACTTCGAGTCAGGGTCAAGGTCAGGGTCAAGGTCAGGGTCAGGGTCAGCATCAGGGTCAAGGTCAAGTTGAGGGATAGTGTCAGTGTCCCGGTCAGGGTCTGGGTTAGGTTAAGGTTCGAGGTCTGGGTCTGGGTCAGGGTCAAGTTCAAGGTCAAGGTCAAGGTCAAGGTCAGGGTCACGGTCAAGGTCAAGGTCAGGGTCAGCGTCAGGGTCAGGTTTAGTGTGAGGGGCAGGGTTAGGTTCAGGTTCAAGGTCAGGGTCATGGTCAGGGTCAGGGTCAGACTTAGGGTCAAGGTCAAGGTCAAGGTCCTTGTCCAGGTCAAGCTCAGGGTCAGGGAAAAGTTCAAGGTCACGCTCAGGGTGAGGGTCAGGGTCAAGGTCAAGATCAAGGTCAAGGTCCGGGTCAGGGTTAGGTTTAGGGTGAGGGTGAGGGTCAGGGTCAAGGTCAAGTTAAAGTTCAAGTTCAAGGTAAGGTTTAGGCTCAAGTTGAAGGTCAAGGTCAGGGTCAAGTTCAAGGTAGGGTCATTGTCAAGGTCAGGGTCAGGGTCAGCATCAGGGTCAAGGTCAAGTTGAGGGATAGTGTCAGTGTCCCGGTCAGGGTCAGGGTTAGGTTAAGGTTCGAGGTCTGGGTCTGGGTCAGGGTCAGGGTGAGGGTGAGGGTCATGGTGAGGGTTAGGGTCAAGGTCAAGGTCAGCGTCAGGGTCAGGGTCAAGATCAACATCAAGGTGAGGGGTCGGGTGTAGGTCAAGGTCAAAGTGAGGGGTAGGGTCAGCGTCTTGGTCAGGGTCAGGTCAGCTGCAGGGTCAGGGTCAGGGTCAAGGTGAAGGTCAAAGTCAAGGTAAGGGTCCAGGTCAAGGTCAGGGTCAGGGACAATTTCAAGGTCAAGCTCAGGGTAATGGTCAGGGACAAGGTCAAGGTCAAGGTCAGGGTCAATGTCAAGGACAAGGTCAGGGTCAAGTTCAGGGTAAGCGTCAAGGTCAAGGTCATTGTCAGAGTCAGTGTCAGGTTTAGGGTGAGGGTCAGCATCAGGGTCAAGGTCAAGGTCAAGGTCAGGGTCAAGGTCAGGGTCATTGTCAAGTTCAGTGTAAGGGTCATTGTCAGGGTGAGGGTCAAGGCCAAGGTCTGGGTCAAGGTCAAGCTCAAGGTCAAGGTCAAGGTCAGGGTCAGGGTTAGGTTTAGGGTGAGGGTCAGGGTCAGGGTTAAGGTCAAGTTAAAGTTCAAGTTCAAGGTAACGTTCAGGCTCAAGTTGAAGGTCAGGGTCAGGGTCAAGTTCAAGGTCAGGGTCAGTTTCAGGGTCAAGGTCAGGGTCAGGGTCAGGGTCAGGGTCAGGGTCAGGGTCAAGGTCAAGGTCAAGACCAGGGATAGTGTCAGTGTCCCGTTCAGGGTCAGGGTTAGGTTCAGGTTCAAGGTCAGGGTCATGGTCAGGGTCAGGGTCATACTTAGGGTCAAGGTCAAGGTCCCGGTCAAGGTCAAGGTCAAGGTCAGGGTAAGGGACAAGGTCAAGGTCAGGATAATGGTCAGGGTGAGGGTCAAGTTCAAGTTCAAGTTCAGGGTCAATGTCAAGGTCAATGTCAGGGTCAGGGTCAAGGTCAAGGTCAAGGTCAAGTTCAGGGTCAATGTCAAGGTCCGGGTCAGGGTCAGGGTAGAGGTCAAGTTCAAGATCAAGTTCAGGGTCAATGTCAAAGTCAGGGTCAGGGTCAGGGTCAGGGTCAAGGTCAATTTCGGGGTCAGGGTCAAGGTCAAGGTCAGGTTCAGTATCAGGGTCAGGGTCAGGGTGCGAGTGAGGGTCAGTGTCAGGGTCAAGATCAAGGCCAAGGTCAGGTTCAGGGTCAGGGTCAAGGTCAAGTTCAAGGTGAGGGGTAGGGTCAGCGTCTTGGTCAGGGCCAGGTCAGGTGCAGGGTCAGTGTCAGGGTCAGGGTCAAGGTCAAGGTCAAGGTCAGGGTCAAGGTCAACGTCAGGGAAAGGGACAGGGTCAAGGTCAAGGACAGGGTCATGGTCAGGGTCAGGGACAAGTTCAAGGTCAAGCTCAGGGTGGCGGTCAGGGTCAAGGTCAAGTTCAAGTTCAGGGTCAATGTCAAGGTCAGGGTCAGGGTCAGGGTCAGGTTTAGGGTGAGTGTCAGGTTGAAGTTCAAGGTCAGGGTCAGGGTCAGGTTTAGGGTGAGTGTCAGGTTGAGGGTCAGGGTCAAGGTCAAGGTCAGGGTCAGCGTCAGGGTCAAGGTCAAGGTCAAGGTGAGGGGTAGGGTCAGCGTCTTGGTCAGGGCCAGGTCAGGTGCAGTGTCAGTGTCAGGGTCAGGGTCAAGGTCAAGGTCAAGTTCAGTGTCAGTGTCAAGGTCAAGGTCAAGGTGAGGGGTAGGGTCAGCGTCTTGGTCAGGGACAGGTCAGGTGCAGGGTCAGTGTCAGGGTCAGGGTCAGGGTCAAGGTCAAGGTCAAGGTCGGGTCAAGGTCAACGTCAGGGAAAGGGACAGGGTCAAGGTCAAGGATAGGGTCATGGTCAGGGTCAGGGTCAGGGTCAAGGTCAAGGTCAAGTTCAAGTTCAGGGTCAATGTCAAGGTCAGGGTCAGGGTCAGGGTCAAGGTCAAGGTCATTTTCAGAGTCAGTGTCAGGTTTAGGGTGAGGGTCAGCGTCAGGGTGAAGGTCAGGGTTAGGGTCAGAGTCAAGGTCAAGTTCAAGGTCAATTTCGGGGTCAGGGTCAAAGTCAAGTTCATGTTCAATATCAGGGTCAGGGTCAGGGTGAGGGTGAGTGTGAGGGTCAGGGTCAAGGTCAAGGTCATGTTCAATATCAGGGTCAGGTTTAGGGTGAGTGTCAGGTTGAGGGTCAGGGTCAAGGTCAAGGTCAGTGTCAGGGTCAGGGTCAAGGTCAAGGTCAGGGTCCAGGTCAAGCTCAGGGTCAGGGACAAGTTCAAGGTCACGCTCAGGGTGAGGGTCAGGGTCAAGGTCAAGATCAAGGTCAAGGTCAGGGTCAGGGTTTGGTTTAGGGTGAGGTTCAGGGTCAGGGTCAAGGTCAAGTTAAAGTTCAAGTTCAAGGTAAGGTTCAGGCTCAAGTTGAAGGTCAGGGTCAGGGTCAGGGTTCAAGGTCAGGTTCAGGTTCAAGGTCAGGGTCAGGGTCAGGGTGAGGTTCAGGGTCAAGGTCAAGGTCAAGGTCAAGTTCAAGTTCAGGGTCAATGTCAAGGTCAGGGTCAGGGTCAGGGTCAAGGTCAAGTTCAAGGTCAATTTCGGGGTCAGGGTCAAGGTCAAGGTCAGGTTCAGTATCAGGGTCAGGGTCAGGGTGCGAGTGAGGGTCAGGGTCAGGGTCAAGATCAAGGTCAGGGTCAGGGTCAGGTTGAAGTTCAAGGTCAGTGTCAGGGTCAGGGTCAAGGTCAAGTTCAAGGTGAGGGGTAGGGTCAGCGTCTTGGTCAGGGCCAGGTCAGGTGCAGGGTCAGTGTCAGGGTCAGGGTCAAGGTCAAGGTCAAGGTCGGGTCAAGGTCAACGTCAGGGAAAGGGACAGGGTCAAGGTCAAGGACAGGGTCATGGTCAGGGTCAGGGTCAGGGACAAGTTCAAGGTCAAGCTCAGGGTGACGGTCAGGGTCAAGGTCAAGGTCAGGGTCAGGGTCAAGGTCAAGGTCAAAGTCAGGGTCAGGGTCAAGGTCAAGTTCAGGGTCAGGGTCAAGGTCAAGGTCAACTTCAGAGTCAGTGTCAGATTTAGGGTGAGAGTCAGCATCATGGTCAAGGTCAAGGTCAGGGTCAGGGTCAGGGTCATTGTCAAGTTCAGTGTCAGGGTCATTGTCAGGGTGAGGGTCAAGGCCAAGGTCCGGGTCAGGGTCAGGGTCAGTTTTAGGGTGAGGTTCAGGGTCAGTGTCAGGGTCAGGGTCAGGGTCAAGGTCACGTTCAGTGTCACGGTCACGGTCAGACTTCGGGTCAGGGTCAAGGTCAGGGTCAAGGTCAGGGTCAGGGTCAGCATCAGGGTCAAGGTCAAGTTGAGGGATAGTGTCAGTGTCCCGGTCAGGGTCAGGGTTAGGTTAAGGTTCGAGGTCTGGGTCTGGGTCAGGGTCAAGTTCAAGGTCAAGGTCAAGGTCAAGGTCAGGGTCACGGTCAAGGTCAAGGTCAGGGTCAGCGTCAGGGTCAGGTTTAGTGTGAGGGGCAGGGTTAGGTTCAGGTTCAAGGTCAGGGTCATGGTCAGGGTCAGGGTCAGACTTAGGGTCAAGGTCAAGGTCAAGGTCCTTGTCCAGGTCAAGCTCAGGGTCAGGGAAAAGTTCAAGGTCACGCTCAGGGTGAGGGTCAGGGTCAAGGTCAAGATCAAGGTCAAGGTCCGGGTCAGGGTTAGGTTTAGGGTGAGGGTCAGGGTCAGGGTCAAGGTCAAGTTAAAGTTCAAGTTCAAGGTAAGGTTTAGGCTCAAGTTGAAGGTCAAGGTCAGGGTCAAGTTCAAGGTAGGGTCATTGTCAAGGTCAGGGTCAAGGTCAGGGTCAGGGTCAGCATCAGGGTCAAGGTCAAGTTGAGGGATAGTGTCAGTGTCCCGGTCAGGGTCAGGGTTAGGTTAAGTTTCGAGGTCTGGGTCTGGGTCAGGGTCAGGGTGAGGGTGAGGGTCATGGTGAGGGTTAGGGTCAAGGTCAAGGTCAGCGTCAGGGTCAGGGTCAAGATCAACATCAAGGTGAGGGGTCGGGTGTAGGTCAAGGTCAAAGTGAGGGGTAGGGTCAGCGTCTTGGTCAGGGTCAGGTCAGCTGCAGGGTCAGTGTCAGGGTCAGGGTCAAGGTGAAGGTCAAAGTCAAGGTAAGGGTCCAGGTCAAGGTCAGGGTCAGGGACAATTTCAAGGTCAAGCTCAGGGTAATGGTCAGGGACAAGGTCAAGGTCGAGGTCAGGGTCAATGTCAAGGACAAGGTCAGGGTCAAGTTCAGGGTAAGCGTCAAGGTCAAGGTCATTGTCAGAGTCAGTGTCAGGTTTAGGGTGAGGGTCAGCATCAGGGTCAAGGTCAAGGTCAAGGTCAGGGTCAAGGTCAGGGTCATTGTCAAGTTCAGTGTAAGGGTCATTGTCAGGGTGAGGGTCAAGGCCAAGGTCTGGGTCAAGGTCAAGCTCAAGGTCAAGGTCAAGGTCAGGGTCAGGGTTAGGTTTAGGGTGAGGGTCAGGGTCAGGGTTAAGGTCAAGTTAAAGTTCAAGTTCAAGGTAACGTTCAGGCTCAAGTTGAAGGTCAGGGTCAGGGTCAAGTTCAAGGTCAGGGTCAGTTTCAGGGTCAAGGTCAGGGTCAGGGTCAGGGTCAGGGTCAGGGTCAGGGTCAAGGTCAAGGTCAAGACTAGGGATAGTGTCAGTGTCCCGTGCAGGGTCAGGGTTAGGTTCAGGTTCAAGGTCAGGGTCATGGTCAGGGTCAGGGTCATACTTAGGGTCAAGGTCAAGGTCCCGGTCAAGGTCAAGGTCAAGGTCAGGGTAAGGGACAAGGTCAAGGTCAGGATAATGGTCAGGGTGAGGGTCAAGTTCAAGTTCAAGTTCAGGGTCAATGTCAAGGTCAATGTCAGGGTCAGGGTCAAGGTCAAGGTCAAGGTCAAGTTCAGGGTCAATGTCAAGGTCCGGGTCAGGGTCAGGGTAGAGGTCAAGTTCAAGGTCAATTTCGGGGTCAGGGTCAAGGTCAAGGTCAGGTTCAGTATCAGGATCAGGGTCAGGGTGCGAGTGAGGGTCAGGGTCAAGATCAAGTTCAGGGTCAATGTCAAAGTCAGGGTCAGGGTCAGGGTCAAGGTCAAGGTCAATTTCGGGGTCAGGGTCAAGGTCAAGGTCAGGTTCAGTATCAGGGTCAGGGTCAGGGTGCGAGTGAGGGTCAGTGTCAGGGTCAAGATCAAGGCCAAGGTCAGGTTCAGGGTCAGGGTCAAGGTCAAGTTCAAGGTGAGGGGTAGGGTCAGCGTCTTGGTCAGGGCCAGGTCAGGTGCAGGGTCAATGTCAAGGTCAGGGTCAAGGTCAAGGTAGAGTGAGGGTCAAGGTCAAGTTCAAGTTCAGGGTCAATGTCAAGGTTAATGTCAGGGTCAGGGTCAAGGTCAAGGTAAGGGTCAGGGTCAAGGTCAAGGTCAGGGTCAGGGTCAAGATCAAGGTCAGGTTCAGTATAAGGGTCAGGATCAGGGTGAGGGTGAGGGTGAGGGTCAGGATCAAGGTCAAGGTCAGGGTCAGGTTCAAGTTCAAGGTCAGGGTCAGGGTCAGGTTTAGGGTGAGTGTCAGGGTGAGGGTCAGGGTAAAGGTCAAGATCAGGGTCAGGGACAAGTTCAAGGTCAAGCACAGGGTGAGGGTCAGGGTCAAGGTCAAGGTCAGGGTCAAGCTCAAAGTCAAGGTCAGGGTCAGGGTCAAGGTCAAGTTCAGGGTCAGGGTCAAGGTGAAGGTTATTGTCAGAGTCCGTGTCAGGTTTAAGGTGAGGGTCAGCGTGAGGGTCAAGGTCAAGGTCAATGTCAGGGTCAGGGTCAGGGTCATTGACAGGGTGAGGTTCAAGGCCAAGGTCCGGGTCAGGGTCAGGTTCAGTTTTAGGGTGAGGGTCAGGGTCAAGGTCAGGGTCAGGGTCAGGGTTAGGTTTAGGGTGAGGGTCAGGGTCAGGGTCAGGGTCAAGGGCAAGGTAAGGGTAAGGCTCAAGTTCAAGGTCAGGGTCAGGCTCAAGGTCAAGGTCAGGGGCAGGGACAAGTTCAAGGTCAAGCTCAGGGTGCGGGTCAGGGTCAAGGTCAAGGTCAAGGTGAGGTTCAATGTCAAGGTCAAGGTCAGGGTCAGGGTCAAGGTCAAGTTCTGGGTCAGGGTCAAGGTCAAGGTCATTGTCAGAGTCAGTGTCAAGTTTAGGGTGAGGGTCAGGGTCAGGGTCAAGGTCAAGGCCAAGGTCCGGGTCAGTGTCAGGGTCAGGTTCAGTTTCAGGGTGAGGGTCAGGGTCAAGGTCAGGGTCAGGGTCAGGGTCAAGGTCAAGGTCAAGGTCAAGGTCAAAGTCAAGGTCAAGGTCAAATTGAGGGATAGTGTCAGTGTCCAGGTCAGGGTCAGGGTTAGGTTCAGGTTCAAGTTCAGGGTCATGGTCAGGGTCAGACTTAGGGTCAAGGTCAAGATCATGGTCCGGGTCAAGGTCAATGTCAGGGTCAGGGACAAGGTCAAGGTCAAGGTCAGGTTCAGGGTCAGGTTGAGGGTCAGGGTCAAGGTCAAGGTCAAGGTCAGGGTCAATGTCAGGGACAGGGTCAGGATCAGGGTGAATGTCAGTGTCAGGGTCAAGGTCAAGTTCAGGGTCAGGGTCAAGGTCAAGGTCATTGTCAGAGTCAGTGTCAGGTTTAGGGTAAGGGTCAGCGTCAGGGTCAAGGTCAAGGTCAAGGTCAGGGTCAGGGTCATTGTCAGGGTGAGGGTCAAGGCCAAGGGCCGGGTCAGGGTCAGGGTCAGGGTCAGTTTTAGGGTGAGGGTCAGGGGCAATTTTAGGGTCAGGGTTAGGTTTAGGGTGAGGGTCAGGGTCAAGATCAAGTTCAAGGTCAGGGTCATGTTCAAGTTCAAGGTCAGGGTCAGGGTCAGGGTCAGGGTGATGGTCAGGGTCAAGTTCAAGGTCAAGTTCAGGGTCAATGTCAATGTCAAGGTCAGGGTCAGGGTCAGGGTCAGGGTAAGGGTCAGGGTCAAAGTCAAGGTAAGGGTCAGGGTCAAGGTCAATGTCATTGTCAGAGTCAGGGTCAGGGTCATTGTCAAGTTCAGTGTCAGGGTCAGTTTTAGTGTGAGGTTCAAGGTCAAGGTCAGGGTCAGGGTCAGGGTCATTGTCAAGTTCAGTGTCAGGGTCAGTTTTAGTGTGAGGTTCAAGGTCAAGGTCAGGGTCAGGGTCAGGGTCAAGGTCAAGTTCAAGGTCAAGGTCAAGGTCAAGGTCACGGTCAGGGCAGGTTTAGGTTTAGGGACAGTGTCAGGGTCAGGGTTAGTTTCAGGGTTAAGGTCAGGGTCAGGGCTAAGGTCTCGTTCAGTGTCATGGTCACGGTCAGACTTCGGGTCAGGGTCAAGGTCAGGGTCAAGGTCAATGTCAGGGTCAAAGTCAGGTTCAGGGTTAGGTTCAGGGTCAGGCTGAGGATTATGGTGAGGGTCAGGGTCAGGGTCAGCATTAGGATCAGGTTTAGGGTCAGGTCAGGGTGAGGGTCAGGCGCCGGGTCAGGGTCAGGGTCATGGTAAGACTTAAAGTCAGGGTCAAGGTCAGGGTCAAGGTCCAGGTCAAGCTCAGTGTCAAGGTCAAGGTCAGGGTCAGGGTGAAGATCAAGGTCAAGTTAATGGTCATTGTCAAGATCCAGGTCAGGGTAAGGGTCAGGGTCAGGGTCACGTTCAAGGTCAAGGTCAAGGTCAAGGTCAGGGTCACGGTCAAGGTCAAGGTCAGGGTCAGCGTCAGGGTCAGGTTTAGTGTGAGGGGCAGGGTGAGGGTCAGGATCAAGGTGAAGGTCAAGGTCAGGGACAAGGTCAAGGTCAAGATGAGGGATAGTGTCAGTGTCCCGTTCAGGGTCAGGGTTAGGTTCAGGTTCAAGGTCAGGGTCATGGTCAGGGTCAGGGTCAGACTTAGGGTCAAGGTCAAGGTCAAGGTCAGGGTCAAGGTCAAGGTCAGGGTAAGGGACAAGGTCAAGGTCAAGGTCAAGGTCAGGGTCAATGTCAAGGTCAAGGTCAGGGTCAGGGTCAAGGTCAAGTTCAGAGTCAGGGTCAAGGTCAAGGTCATTGTCAGAGTCAGTGTCAGATTTAGGGTGAGGGTCAGCATCAGGGTCAAGGTCAAGGTCCGGGTCAGGGTCAGGGTCAGTTTTAGGGTGAGGTTCAGGGTCAAGGTCAGGGTCAGGGTCAGGGTCAAGGTCACGTTCAGTGTCACGGTCACGGTCAGACTTCGGGTCAGGGTCAAGGTCAGGGTCAAGGTCAATGTCAGGGTCAAAGTCAGGTTCAGGGTTAGGTTCAGGGTCAGGCTGAGGATTATGGTGAGGGTCAGGGTCAGGGTCAGCATTAGGATCAGGGTTAGGGTCAGGTCAGGGTGAGGGTCAGGTGCCGGGTCAGTTTCAGGGTCACGGTAAGACTTAAAGTCAGGGTCAAGGTCAGGGTCAAGGTCCAGGTCAAGCTCAGTGTCAAGGTCAAGGTCAGGGTCAGGGTCAAGGTCAGGGTCAGGGTCAAGTTCAAGGTCAAGCTCAGGGTGAGGGTCAGGTCAAGGTCCAGGTCAAGGTCAGGGTCAGGGTTAGGTTTAGGGTGAGGGTGAGGTTCAGGTTCAGGGTCAGGGTCAGATTTAGGCTGAGGGTCAGGGTCAGGGTCAAGGTCAAATTAAAGTTCAAGTTCAAGGTAAGGGTCAGGCTCAAGTTCAAGGTCAGGGTCAGGGTCAAGGTCAAGGTCAGGGTCAGGGTCAGGTTTAGGGTTAGGGTCAGTGTCAGGGTCAGGGTCAGTTTCAGGGTCAAGGTCAGGGTCAGGGTCAAGGTCACGTTCAGTGTCACGGTCAGACTTAGGGGTCAGGGTCAAGATCAGGGACAAGGTCAATGTCAGGGTCAAAGTCAGGTTCAGGGTCAGGCTGACGATTATGGTGAGGGTCAGGGTTAGGGTCAGGGTCAGCATTAGGACCAGGGTTAGGATTAGGTCAGGGTCACGGTCAGGGTGAGGGTCAGGTGCCGGGTCAGGGTCAGGATCACGGTAAGGCATAAAGTCAGGGTCAGGGTCAGGGTCAGGGTAAGGGTCAGGGTCAGGGTCAAGTTCAAGGTCAAGGTCAAGGTCAGGGTCATGGTCAAGGTCAAGGCCAGGGTCAGCGTCAGGGTCAGGTTTAGTGTGAGGGGCAGGGTTAGGTTCAGGTTCAAGGTCAGGGTCATGGTCAGGGTAAGGGTCAGGTTCAAGTTCAAGGTCAGGGTCAGGGTCAGGTTTAGGGTGAGTGTCTGGTTGAGGGTCAGGGTCAAGGTCAAGGTCAGGGTCAGGGTCAGGTTTAGGGTGAGTGTCAGGTTGAGGGTCAGGGTCAAGGTCAAGGTCAGGGTCAGGGTCAGGGTCAAGGTCAAGGTCAAGGTGAGGGGTAGGGTCAAGGTCAAGGTCAAGGTGAGGGGTAGGGTCAGCGTCTTGGTCAGGGTCAGGTCAGGTGCAGGGTCAGTGTCAGGGTCAGGGTCAAGGTCAAGGTAGAGTGAGGGTCAAGGTCAAGTTCAAGTTCAGGGTCAATGTCAAGGTTAATGTCAGGGTCAGGGTCAAGGTCAAGGTAAGGGTCAGGGTCAAGGTCAAGGTCAGGGTCAGTATAAGGGTCAGGATCAGGGTGAGGGTGAGGGTGAGGGTCAGGGTCAAGATCAAGGTCAGGGTCAGGTTCAAGTTCAAGGTCAGGGTCAGGGTCAGGTTTAGGGTGAGTGTCAGGGTAAAGGTCAAGATCAGGGTCAGGGACAAGTTCAAGGTCAAGCACAGGGTGAGGGTCAGGGTCAAGGTCAAGGTCAGGGTCAAGCTCAAAGTCAAGGTCAGGGTCAGGGTCAAGGTCAAGTTCAGGGTCAGGGTCAAGGTGAAGGTTATTGTCAGAGTCCGTGTCAGGTTTAAGGTGAGGGTCAGCGTGAGGGTCAAGGTCAATGTCAGGGTCAGGGTCAGGGTCAGGGTCATTGACAGGGTGAGGTTCAAGGCCAAGGTCCGGGTCAGGGTCAGGTTCAGTTTTAGGGTGAGGGTCAGGGTCAAGGTCAGGGTCAGGGTCAGGGTTAGGTTTAGGGTGAGGGTCAGGGTCAGGGTCAGGGTCAAGGGCAAGGTAAGGGTAAGGCTCAAGTTCAAGGTCAGGGTCAGGCTCAAGGTCAAGGTCAGGGGCAGGGACAAGTTCAAGGTCAAGCTCAGGGTGCGGGTCAGGGTCAAGGTCAAGGTCAAGGTGAGGTTCAATGTCAAGGTCAAGGTCAGGGTCAGGGTCAAGGTCAAGTTCTGGGTCAGGGTCAAGGTCAAGGTCATTGTCAGAGTCAGTGTCAAGTTTAGGGTGAGGGTCAGGGTCAGGGTCAAGGTCAAGGCCAAGGTCCGGGTCAGTGTCAGGGTCAGGTTCAGTTTCAGGGTGAGGGTCAGGGTCAAGGTCAGGGTCAGGGTCAGGGTCAAGGTCAAGGTCAAGGTCAAGGTCAAAGTCAAGGTCAAGGTCAAATTGAGGGATAGTGTCAGTGTCCAGGTCAGGGTCAGGGTTAGGTTCAGGTTCAAGTTCAGGGTCATGGTCAGGGTCAGACTTAGGGTCAAGGTCAAGATCATGGTCCGGGTCAAGGTCAATGTCAGGGTCAGGGACAAGGTCAAGGTCAAGGTCAGGTTCAGGGTCAGGTTGAGGGTCAGGGTCAAGGTCAAGGTCAAGGTCAGGGTCAATGTCAGGGACAGGGTCAGGGTCAGGGTCAGACTTTGGGTCAGAGTGAATATCAAGGTCAGGGTCAACGTCAAGGTCAGGGTCAGGATCAGGGTGAATGTCAGTGTCAGGGTCAAGGTCAAGTTCAGCGTCAGGGTCAAGGTCAAGGTCAAGGTCAGGGTCAGGGTCATTGTCAGGGTGAGGGTCAAGGCCAAGGGCCGGGTCAGGGTCAGGGTCAGGGTCAGTTTTAGGGTGAGGGTCAGGGGCAATTTTAGGGTCAGGGTTAGGTTTAGGGTGAGGGTCAGGGTCAAGATCAAGTTCAAGGTCAGGGTCATGTTCAAGTTCAAGGTCAGGGTCAGGGTCAGGGTGATGGTCAGGGTCAAGTTCAAGGTCAAGTTCAGGGTCAATGTCAATGTCAAGGTCAGGGTCAGGGTCAGGGTCAGGGTAAGGGTCAGGGTCAAGGTCAAGGTAAGGGTCAGGGTCAAGGTCAATGTCATTGTCAGAGTCAGGGTCAGGGTCATTGTCAAGTTCAGTGTCAGGGTCAGTTTTAGTGTGAGGTTCAAGGTCAAGGTCAGGGTCAGGGTCAGGGTCATTGTCAAGTTCAGTGTCAGGGTCAGTTTTAGTGTGAGGTTCAAGGTCAAGGTCAGGGTCAGGGTCAGGGTCAAGGTCAAGTTCAAGGTCAAGGTCAAGGTCAAGGTCACGGTCAGGGCAGGTTTAGGTTTAGGGACAGTGTCAGGGTCAGGGTTAGTTTCAGGGTTAAGGTCAGGGTCAGGGCTAAGGTCTCGTTCAGTGTCATGGTCACGGTCAGACTTCGGGTCAGGGTCAAGGTCAGGGTCAAGGTCAATGTCAGGGTCAAAGTCAGGTTCAGGGTTAGGTTCAGGGTCAGGCTGAGGATTATGGTGAGGGTCAGGGTCAGGGTCAGCATTAGGATCAGGTTTAGGGTCAGGTCAGGGTGAGGGTCAGGCGCCGGGTCAGGGTCAGGGTCATGGTAAGACTTAAAGTCAGGGTCAAGGTCAGGGTCAAGGTCCAGGTCAAGCTCAGTGTCAAGGTCAAGGTCAGGGTCAGGGTGAAGATCAAGGTCAAGTTAATGGTCATTGTCAAGATCCAGGTCAGGGTAAGGGTCAGGGTCAGGGTCACGTTCAAGGTCAAGGTCAAGGTCAAGGTCAGGGTCACGGTCAAGGTCAAGGTCAGGGTCAGCGTCAGGGTCAGGTTTAGTGTGAGGGGCAGGGTGAGGGTCAGGATCAAGGTGAAGGTCAAGGTCAGGGACAAGGTCAAGGTCAAGATGAGGGATAGTGTCAGTGTCCCGTTCAGGGTCAGGGTTAGGTTCAGGTTCAAGGTCAGGGTCATGGTCAGGGTCAGGGTCAGACTTAGGGTCAAGGTCAAGGTCAAGGTCAGGGTCAAGGTCAAGGTCAGGGTAAGGGACAAGGTCAAGGTCAAGGTCAAGGTCAGGGTCAATGTCAAGGTCAAGGTCAGGGTCAGGGTCAAGGTCAAGTTCAGAGTCAGGGTCAAGGTCAAGGTCATTGTCAGAGTCAGTGTCAGATTTAGGGTGAGGGTCAGCATCAGGGTCAAGGTCAAGGTCCGGGTCAGGGTCAGGGTCAGTTTTAGGGTGAGGTTCAGGGTCAAGGTCAGGGTCAGGGTCAGGGTCAAGGTCACGTTCAGTGTCACGGTCACGGTCAGACTTCGGGTCAGGGTCAAGGTCAGGGTCAAGGTCAATGTCAGGGTCAAAGTCAGGTTCAGGGTTAGGTTCAGGGTCAGGCTGAGGATTATGGTGAGGGTCAGGGTCAGGGTCAGCATTAGGATCAGGGTTAGGGTCAGGTCAGGGTGAGGGTCAGGTGCCGGGTCAGTTTCAGGGTCACGGTAAGACTTAAAGTCAGGGTCAAGGTCAGGGTCAAGGTCCAGGTCAAGCTCAGTGTCAAGGTCAAGGTCAGGGTCAGGGTCAAGGTCAGGGTCAGGGTCAAGTTCAAGGTCAAGCTCAGGGTGAGGGTCAGGTCAAGGTCCAGGTCAAGGTCAGGGTCAGGGTTAGGTTTAGGGTGAGGGTGAGGTTCAGGTTCAGGGTCAGGGTCAGATTTAGGCTGAGGGTCAGGGTCAGGGTCAAGGTCAAATTAAAGTTCAAGTTCAAGGTAAGGGTCAGGCTCAAGTTCAAGGTCAGGGTCAGGGTCAAGGTCAAGGTCAGGGTCAGGGTCAGGTTTAGGGTTAGGGTCAGTGTCAGGGTCAGGGTCAGTTTCAGGGTCAAGGTCAGGGTCAGGGTCAAGGTCACGTTCAGTGTCACGGTCAGACTTAGGGTCAGGGTCAAGATCAGGGACAAGGTCAATGTCAGGGTCAAAGTCAGGTTCAGGGTCAGGCTGACGATTATGGTGAGGGTCAGGGTTAGGGTCAGGGTCAGCATTAGGACCAGGGTTAGGATTAGGTCAGGGTCACGGTCAGGGTGAGGGTCAGGTGCCGGGTCAGGGTCAGGATCACGGTAAGGCATAAAGTCAGGGTCAGGGTCAGGGTCAGGGTAAGGGTCAGGGTCAGGGTCAAGTTCAAGGTCAAGGTCAAGGTCAGGGTCATGGTCAAGGTCAAGGCCAGGGTCAGCGTCAGGGTCAGGTTTAGTGTGAGGGGCAGGGTTAGGTTCAGGTTCAAGGTCAGGGTCATGGTCAGGGTAAGGGTCAGGTTCAAGTTCAAGGTCAGGGTCAGGGTCAGGTTTAGGGTGAGTGTCTGGTTGAGGGTCAGGGTCAAGGTCAAGGTCAGGGTCAGGGTCAGGTTTAGGGTGAGTGTCAGGTTGAGGGTCAGGGTCAAGGTCAAGGTCAGGGTCAGGGTCAGGGTCAAGGTCAAGGTCAAGGTGAGGGGTAGGGTCAAGGTCAAGGTCAAGGTGAGGGGTAGGGTCAGCGTCTTGGTCAGGGTCAGGTCAGGTGCAGGGTCAGTGTCAGGGTCAGGGTCAAGGTCAAGGTAGAGTGAGGGTCAAGGTCAAGTTCAAGTTCAGGGTCAATGTCAAGGTTAATGTCAGGGTCAGGGTCAAGGTCAAGGTAAGGGTCAGGGTCAAGGTCAAGGTCAGGGTCAGTATAAGGGTCAGGATCAGGGTGAGGGTGAGGGTGAGGGTCAGGGTCAAGATCAAGGTCAGGGTCAGGTTCAAGTTCAAGGTCAGGGTCAGGGTCAGGTTTAGGGTGAGTGTCAGGGTGAGGGTCAGGGTAAAGGTCAAGATCAGGGTCAGGGACAA
The DNA here is from genome assembly GCA_963989345.1 of Clangula hyemalis. The sequence continues at coordinate 332,041 of CAXDIO010000151.1, forward strand.
GTTCAAGGTCAAGCACAGGGTGAGGGTCAGGGTCAAGGTCAAGGTCAGGGTCAAGCTCAAAGTCAAGGTCAGGGTCAGGGTCAAGGTCAAGTTCAGGGTCAGGGTCAAGGTGAAGGTTATTGTCAGAGTCCGTGTCAGGTTTAAGGTGAGGGTCAGCGTGAGGGTCAAGGTCAAGGTCAATGTCAGGGTCAGGGTCAGGGTCATTGACAGGGTGAGGTTCAAGGCCAAGGTCCGGGTCAGGGTCAGGTTCAGTTTTAGGGTGAGGGTCAGGGTCAAGGTCAGGGTCAGGGTCAGGGTTAGGTTTAGGGTGAGGGTCAGGGTCAGGGTCAGGGTCAAGGGCAAGGTAAGGGTCAGGCTCAAGGTCAAGGTCAGGGGCAGGGACAAGTTCAAGGTCAAGCTCAGGGTGCGGGTCAGGGTCAAGGTCAAGGTCAAGGTGAGGTTCAATGTCAAGGTCAAGGTCAGGGTCAGGGTCAAGGTCAAGGTCAAGGTCAGGGTCAGGGTCAAGGTCAAGTTCTGGGTCAGGGTCAAGGTCAAGGCCAAGGTCCGGGTCAGTGTCAGGGTCAGGTTCAGTTTCAGGGTGAGGGTCAGGGTCAAGGTCAGGGTCAGGGTCAGGGTCAAGGTCAAGGTCAAGGTCAAGGTCAAAGTCAAGGTCAAGGTCAAATTGAGGGATAGTGTCAGTGTCCAGGTCAGGGTCAGGGTTAGGTTCAGGTTCAAGTTCAGGGTCATGGTCAGGGTCAGACTTAGGGTCAAGGTCAAGATCATGGTCCGGGTCAAGGTCAATGTCAGGGTCAGGGACAAGGTCAAGGTCAAGGTCAGGTTCAGGGTCAGGTTGAGGGTCAGGGTCAAGGTCAAGGTCAAGGTCAGGGTCAATGTCAGGGACAGGGTCAGGGTCAGGGTCAGACTTTGGGTCAGGGTGAATATCAAGGTCAGGGTCAACGTCAAGGTCAGGGTCAGGATCAGGGTGAATGTCAGTGTCAGGGTCAAGGTCAAGTTCAGGGTCAGGGTCAAGGTCAAGGTCATTGTCAGAGTCAGTGTCAGGTTTAGGGTAAGGGTCAGCGTCAGGGTCAAGGTCAAGGTCAAGGTCAGGGTCAGGGTCATTGTCAGGGTGAGGGTCAAGGCCAAGGGCCGGGTCAGGGTCAGGGTCAGGGTCAGTTTTAGGGTGAGGGTCAGGGGCAATTTTAGGGTCAGGGTTAGGTTTAGGGTGAGGGTCAGGGTCATGTTCAAGTTCAAGGTCAGGGTCATGTTCAAGTTCAAGGTCAGGGTCAGGGTCAGGGTCAGGGTGATGGTCAGGGTCAAGTTCAAGGTCAAGTTCAGGGTCAATGTCAATGTCAAGGTCAGGGTCAGGGTCAGGGTCAGGGTCAAGGTCAAGGTAAGGGTCAGGGTCAAGGTCAATGTCATTGTCAGAGTCAGTGTCAGGTTTAGGGTGAGGGTCACCGTCAGGGTCAAGGTCAAGGTCAAGGTCAAGGTCAGGGTCAGGGTCATGGTCATTGTCAAGTTCAGTGTCAGGGTCAGTTTTAGTGTGAGGTTCAAGGTCAAGGTCAGGGTCAGGGTCAGGGTCAAGGTCAAGGTCAAGGTCAAGGTCAAGGTCAAGGTCACGGTCAGGGCAGGTTTAGGTTTAGGGACAGTGTCAGGGTCAGGGTTAGTTTCAGGGTTAAGGTCAGGGTCAGGACTAAGGTCTCGTTCAGTGTCATGGTCACGGTCAGACTTCGGGTCAGGGTCATGGTCAGGGTCAAGGTCAATGTCAGGGTCAAAGTCAGGTTCAGGGTTAGGTTCAGGGTCAGGCTGAGGATTATGGTGAGGGTCAGGGTCAGGGTCAGCATTAGGATCAGGTTTAGGGTCAAGTCAGGGTGAGGTTCAGGCGCCGGGTCAGGGTCAGGGTCATGGTAAGACTTAAAGTCAGGGTCAAGGTCAGGGTCAAGGTCCAGGTCAAGCTCAGTGTCAAGGTCAAGGTCAGGGTCAGGGTGAAGATCAAGGTCAAGTTAATGGTCATTGTCAAGATCCAGGTCAGGGTAAGGGTCAGGGTCAGGGTCACGTTCAAGGTCAAGGTCAAGGTCAAGGTCAGGGTCACGGTCAAGGTCAAGGTCAGGGTCAGCGTCAGGGTCAGGTTTAGTGTGAGGGGCAGGGTGAGGGTCAGGATCAAGGTGAAGGTCAAGGTCAGGGACAAGGTCAAGGTCAAGATGAGGGATAGTGTCAGTGTCCCGTTCAGGGTCAGGGTTAGGTTCAGGTTCAAGGTCAGGGTCATGGTCAGGGTCAGGGTCAGACTTAGGGTCAAGGTCAAGGTCAAGGTCAGGGTCAAGGTCAAGGTCAGGGTAAGGGACAAGGTCAAGGTCAAGGTCATGGTCAGGGTCAGGGTCAGGGTCAAGATCAAGATGAAGGGCAGGGTCAGCGTCTTGGTCAGAGTCAGGTCAGGTGCAGGAGCAGTGTCAGGGTCAGGGTCAAGGTCAAGATCAGGGTCAGGGTCAGGGTCAGGGTTAGGTTTAGGGTGAGGGTCAAGACAAAGGTCAGGGTCATGGTCAGGGTCAGGGTCAGACTTAGGGTCAAGGTCAAGGTCAAGGTCAGGGTCAAGGTCAAGGTCAGGGTAAGGGACAAGGTCAAGGTCACGGTCAAGGTCAGGGTCAATGTCAAGGTCAAGGTCAGGGTCAGGGTCAAGGTCAAGTTCAGGGTCAGGGTCAAGGTCAAGGTCATTGTCAGAGTCAGTGTCAGATTTAGGGTGAGGGTCAGCATCAGGGTCAAGGTCAAGGTCCGGGTCAGGGTCAGGGTCAGTTTTAGGGTGAGGTTCAGGGTCAAGGTCAGGGTCAGGGTCAGGGTCAAGGTCACGTTCAGTGTCACGGTCACGGTCAGACTTCGGGTCAGGGTCAAGGTCAGGGTCAGGGTCAAGTTCAAGGTCAAGCTCAGGGTGAGGGTCAGGTCAAGGTCAAGATCAAGGTCAGGGTCAGGGTTAGGTTTAGGGTGAGGGTGAGGTTCAGGTTCAGGGTCAGGGTCAGATTTAGGCTGAGGGTCAGGGTCAGGGTCAAGGTCAAATTAAAGTTCAAGTTCAAGGTAAGGGTCAGGCTCAAGTTCAAGGTCAGGGTCAGGGTCAGGGTCAAGGTCAGGGTCAGGGTCAGGTTTAGGGTTAGGGTCAGTGTCAGGGTCAGGGTCAGTTTCAGGGTCAAGGTCAGGGTCAGGGTCAAGGTCACGTTCAGTGTCACGGTCAGACTTAGGGTCAGGGTCAAGATCAGGGACAAGGTCAATGTCAGGGTCAAAGTCAGGTTCAGGGTCAGGCTGACGATTATGGTGAGGGTCAGGGTTAGGGTCAGGGTCAGCATTAGGACCAGGGTTAGGATTAGGTCAGGGTCACGGTCAGGGTGAGGGTCAGGTGCCGGGTCAGGGTCAGGATCACGGTAAGGCATAAAGTCAGGGTCAGGGTCAGGGTAAGGGTCAGGGTCAGGGTCAAGTTCAAGGTCAAGGTCAAGGTCAGGGTCATGGTCAAGGTCAAGGCCAGGGTCAGCGTCAGGGTCAGGTTTAGTGTGAGGGGCAGGGTTAGGTTCAGGTTCAAGGTCAGGGTCATGGTCAGGGTAAGGGTCAGGTTCAAGTTCAAGGTCAGGGTCAGGGTCAGGTTTAGGGTGAGTGTCTGGTTGAGGGTCAGGGTCAAGGTCAAGGTCAGGGTCAGGGTCAGGTTTAGGGTGAGTGTCAGGTTGAGGGTCAGGGTCAAGGTCAAGGTCAGGGTCAGGGTCAGGGTCAAGGTCAAGGTCAAGGTGAGGGGTAGGGTCAAGGTCAAGGTCAAGGTGAGGGGTAGGGTCAGCGTCTTGGTCAGGGTCAGGTCAGGTGCAGGGTCAGTGTCAGGGTCAGGGTCAAGGTCAAGGTAGAGTGAGGGTCAAGGTCAAGTTCAAGTTCAGGGTCAATGTCAAGGTTAATGTCAGGGTCAGGGTCAAGGTCAAGGTAAGGGTCAGGGTCAAGGTCATTGTCAGAGTCATTGTCAGGTTTAGAGTGAGGGTCAGCGTCAGGGTCAAGGTCAAGGTCAATGTCAGGGTCAGGGTCAGGGTCAAGGTCAACTTCAAGGTCAATTTCGGGGTCAGGGTCAAGGTCAAGGTCAGGTTCAGTATCAGGGTCAGGGTCAGGGTGCGAGTGAGGGTCAGTGTCAGGGTCAAGATCAAGGTCAAGGTCAGGGTCAGGGTCAAGGTCAAGTTCAAGGTGAGGGGTAGGGTCAGCGTCTTGGTCAGGGCCAGGTCAGGTGCAGGGTCAGTGTCAGGGTCAGGGTCAAGGTCAAGGTCAAGGTCAGGGTCAAGGTCAACGTCAGGGAAAGGGACAGGGTCAAGGTCAAGGACAGGGTCATGGTCAGGGTCAGGGTCAGGGACAAGTTCAAAGTCAAGCTCAGGGTCAAGGTCAAGATCAAGGTCAAGGTCAGGGTCAATGTCAAGGTCAAGATCAGGGTCAGGGTCAAGGTCAAGTTCAGAGTCAGGGTCAAGGTCAAGGTCATTGTCAGAGTCAGTGTCAGGTTTAGGGTGCGGGTCAGCATCAGGGTCAAGGTCAAGGTCAAGGTCAGGGTCAGGGTCAGGGTCATTGTCAGGTTCAGTGTCAGGGTCATTGTCAGGGTGAGGGTCAAGGCCAAGGTCCCGGTCAGTGTCAGGGTCAGTTTTAGGTTGTGGTTCAGGGTCAGGGTCAGGTTCAGGGTCAGGGTCAAGGTCAGGGTCAAGGTCAAGGTCATTGTCAGAGTCAGTGTCAGGTTTAGGGTGAGGGTCAGCATCAGGGTCAAGGTCAGGGTCAGGGTCAGGGTCATTGTCAAGTTCAGTGTCAGGGTCATTGTCAGGGTGAGGGTCAAGGCCAAGGTCCGGGTCAGGGTCAGGGTCAGTTTTAGGGTGAGGTTCAGGGTCAAGGTCAGGGTCAGGGTCAGGGTCAAGGTCACGTTCAGTGTCACGGTCACGGTCAGACTTCGGGTCAGGGTCAAGGTCAGGGTCAAGGTCAATGTCAGGGTCAAAGTCAGGTTCAGGGTTAGGTTCAGGGTCAGGCTGAGCATTATGGTGAGGTTCAGGGTCAGGGTCAGCATTAGGACCAGGGTTAGGGTCAGGTCAGGGTGAGGGTCAGGTGCCGGGTCAGTTTCAGGGTCACGGTAAGACTTAAAGTCAGGGTCAAGGTCAGGGTCAAGGTCCAGGTCAAGCTCAGTGTCAAGGTCAAGGTCAGGGTCAGGGTCAAGGTCAGGGTCAGGGTCAAGTTCAAGGTCAAGCTCAGGGTGAGGGTCAGGTCAAGGTCCAGGTCAAGGTCAGGGTCAGGGTTAGGTTTAGGGTGAGGGTGAGGTTCAGGTTCAGGGTCAGGGTCAGATTTAGGCTGAGGGTCAGGGTCAGGGTCAAGGTCAAATTAAAGTTCAAGTTCAAGGTAAGGGTCAGGCTCAAGTTCAAGGTCAGGGTCAGGGTCAAGGTCAAGGTCAGGGTCAGGGTCAGGTTTAGGGTTAGGGTCAGTGTCAGGGTCAGGGTCAGTTTCAGGGTCAAGGTCAGGGTCAGGGTCAGGGTCAAGGTCACGTTCAGTGTCACGGTCAGACTTAGGGTCAGGGTCAAGATCAGGGACAAGGTCAATGTCAGGGTCAAAGTCAGGTTCAGGGTCAGGCTGAGGATTATGGTGAGGGTCAGGGTTAGGGTCAGGGTCAGCATTAGGACCAGGGTTAGGGTTAGGTCAGGGTCATGGTCAGGGTGAGGGTCAGGTGCCGGGTCAGGGTCACGGTAAGACATAAAGTCAGGGTCAGGGTCATTGTCAAGGTCAGGGTCAGGGTCAGGGTCAGGGTCAGGGTCAGGGTCAAGTTGAAGGTCAGGGTCAGCGTCAGGGTCAGGTTTAGTGTGAGGGGCAGGGTTAGGTTCAGGTTCAAGGTCAGGGTCATGGTCATGGTCAGGGTCAGACTTAGGGTCAAGGTCAAGGTCAAGGTCCCGGTCAAGGTCAAGGTCAGGGTAAGGGACAAGGTCAAGGTCAGGGTCAGGGTCAGGTTGAGGGTCAAGTTCAAGTTCAAGTTCAGGGTCAATGTCAAGGTCAATGTCAGTGTCAAGGTCAAGGTTAAGTTCAAGTTCAGGGTCAATGTCAAGGTCAGGGTCAGAGTCAGGGTCAAGGTCAAGTTCAAGGTCAATTTCGGGGTCAGGGTCAAGGTCAAGGTCAGGTTCAGTATCAGGGTCAGGGTCAGGGTGCGAGTGAGGGTCAGGGTCAAGATCAAGGTCAAGGTCAAGGTGAGGGGTAGCAGCGTCTTGGTCAGAGTCAGGTCAGGTGCAGGATCAGTGTCAGGGTCAGGGTCAAGGTCAAGGTCAACGGCAGGGTCAAGGTCAAGGTCAGGGTAAGGGACAAGGTCAAGGTCAGGGTCATGGTCAGGGTGAGGGTCAGGGTCAAGATCAAGGTCAAGTTCAATTTAAAGGTCAATGTCAAAGTCAAGATCAGGGTCAGTGTCAAGGTCAAGTTCATGGTCAGGGTCAAGTTCAAGGTCAGGGTCAGGGTCAGGTTTAGGGTGAGTGTCAGGGTGAGGGTCAGGGTCAATGTCAAAGTCAAGATCAGGGTCAGGGTCAAGGTCAAGTTCAGGGTCAAGGTCAAGTTCAAGGTCAGAGTCAGGTCAGGTGCAGGATCAGTGTCATGGTCAGGGTCAAGGTCAAGGTCAGGGTCAGGGTCAGGGTCAAGGTCAAGTTCAAGGTGAGGGGTAGGGTCAGCGTCTTGGTCAGGGCCAGGTCAGGTGCAGGGTCAGTGTCAGGGTCAGGGTCAAGGTCAAGGTCAAGGTCGGGTCATGGTCAACGTCAGGGAAAGGGACAGGGTCAAGGTCAAGGACAGGGTCATAGTCAGTGTCAGGGTCAGGGACAAGTTCAAGGTCAAGCTCAGGGTGATGGTCAGGGTCAGGGTGAAGGTCAAGGTCATTGTCAGAGTCAGTGTCAGGTTTAGGGTGAGGGTCAGCATCAGGGTCAAAATCAAGTTAAAGTTCAAGTTCAAGGTAAGGTTCAGGCTCAAGTTGAAGGTCAGGGTCAGGGTCAGGGTCAAGTTCAAGGTCAGGGTCAGGGTCAAGGTCAGGGTCAGGGTTAGGGTCAATGTCAGGGTCAGGGTCATGGTCAGGGTGAGGGTCAGGGTCAAGGTCAAGGTCAAGTTCAAGTTCAGGGTCAAGGTCCGGGTCAGGGTCAGGGTCAAGGTCAAGGTCAAGGTCAATTTCCGGGTCAGGGTCAAGAGCAAGGTCAAGTTCAGTATCAGGGTCAGTGTCAGGGTGCGAGTGAGGGTCAGGGTCAGGGTCAAGATCAAGGTCAAGGTCAGGGTCAGGTTGAAGTTCCAGGTCAGGTTCAGGGTCAGGGTCAGGTTTAGGGTGAGTGTCAGGTTGAGGGTCAGGTTGAAGTTCGTGGTCAGGGTCAGGGTCAAGGTCAAGGTCAAGGTCAGGGTCAAGGTCAAGGTCAAGGTCAGGGTCAGGGTCAAGGTCAAGTTCAGTGTCAGGGTCAGGGTCAGTTTTAGGGTGAGGGTCAGGGTCAAGGTCAGGGTCAGGGTCAGGGTCAAGGTCACGTTCAGTGTCACGGTCACGGTCAGACTTCGGGTCAGGGTCAAGGTCAGGGTCAAGGTCAATGTCAGGGTCAAAGTCAGGTTCAGGGTTAGGTTCAGGGTCAGGCTGAGGATTATGGTGAGGGTCAGGGTCAGGGTCAGCATTAGGATCAGGGTTAGGGTCAGGTCAGGGTGAGGGTCAGGTGCCGGGTCAGTTTCAGGGTCACGGTAAGACTTAAAGTCAGGGTCAAGGTCAGGGTCAGGGTCAAGTTCAAGGTCAAGCTCAGGGTGAGGGTCAGGTCAAGGTCAAGGTCAGGGTCAGGGTCAGGGTTAGGTTTAGGGTGAGGGTGAGGTTCAGGTTCAGGGTCAGGGTCAGATTTAGGCTGAGGGTCAGGGTCAGGGTCAAGGTCAAATTAAAGTTCAAGTTCAAGGTAAGGGTCAGGCTCAAGTTCAAGGTCAGGGTCAGGGTCAAGGTCAAGGTCAGGGTCAGGGTCAGGTTTAGGGTTAGGGTCAGTGTCAGGGTCAGGGTCAGTTTCAGGGTCAAGGTCAGGGTCAGGGTCAAGGTCACGTTCAGTGTCACGGTCAGACTTAGGGTCAGGGTCAAGATCAGGGACAAGGTCAATGTCAGGGTTAAAGTCAGGTTCAGGTTTAGGTTCAGGGTCAGGCTGACGATTATGGTGAGGGTCAGGTTTAGGGTCAGGGTCAGCATTAGGACCAGGGTTAGGATTAGGTCAGGGTCACGGTCAGGGTGAGGGTCAGGTGCCGGGTCAGGGTCAGGGTCATTGTCAAGGTCAAGGTCAAGTTCAGGGTCAGGGTCAGGGTCAGGGTCAGGGTGAAGGTAACGTTCAAGGTCAAGGTCAAGGTCAGGGTCACGGTCAAGGTCAAGGCCAGGGTCAGCGTCAGGGTCAGGTTTAGTGTGAGGGGCAGGGTTAGGTTCAGGTTCAAGGTCAGGTTCATTGTCAGGGTCAGGTTCAGACTTAGGGTCAAGGTCAAGGTCAAGGTCCCGGTCAAGGTCAAGGTCAGGGTAAGGGACAAGGTCAAGGTCAGGGTCAGGGTCAGGTTGAGGGTCAAGTTCAAGTTCAAGTTCAGGGTCAGGGTCAGGTTTAGGGTGAGTGTCAGGGTGAGGGTCAGGGTAAAGGTCAAGGTCAGGGTCAGGGACAAGTTCAAGGTCAAGCACATGGTGAGGGTCAGGGTCAAGGTCAAGTTTAGGGTCAGGGTCAAGGTCAAGGTCATTTTCAGAGTCCGTGTCAGGTTTAAGGTGAGGCTCAGCGTCAGGGTCAAGGTCAAGGTCAAGGTCAGGGTCAGTGTCAGGGTCATTGACAGGGTGAGGTTCAAGGCCAAGGTCCGGGTCCGGGATTGGTTTAGGGTGAGGGTCAGGGTCAGGGTCAAGGGCAAGGTAAGGGTCAGGCTCAAGTTCAAGGTCAGGGTCAGGCTCAAGGTCAAGGTCAATGTCAGGGAAAAGTTCAAGGTCAAGCTCAGGGTGCGGGTCAGTGTCAAGGTCAAGGTCAAGGTCAAGGTCAGGTTCAATGTCAAAGATAAGGTCAGGGTCAGGGTCAAGGTCAAGTTCAGGGTAAGGGTCAAGTTCAAGGTCATTGTCAGAGTCAGTGTCAAGTTTAGGGTGAGGGTGAGGGTCAGGGTCAAGGTCAAGGTCAAGGTCAGGGTCAGGGTCAGGGTCATTGAGAGGGTGAGGTTCAAGGCCAAGGTCCGGTTCCGGGATTGGTTTAGGGTGAGGGTCAGGGTCAGGGTCAAGGGCAAGGTAAGGGTCAGGCTCAAGTTCAAGGTCAGGGTCAGGCTCAAGGTCAAGGTCAATGTCAGGGAAAAGTTCAAGGTCAAGCTCAGGGTGCGGGTCAGTGTCAAGGTCAAGGTCAAGGTCAAGGTCAGGTTCAATGTCAAAGATAAGGTCAGGGTCAGGGTCAAGGTCAAGTTCAGGGTAAGGGTCAAGTTCAAGGTCATTGTCAGAGTCAGTGTCAAGTTTAGGGTGAGGGTGAGGGTCAGGGTCAAGGTCAAGGTCAAGGTCAGGGTCAGGGTCAGGGTCATTGAGAGGGTGAGGTTCAAGGCCAAGGTCCGGGTCCGGGTCAGGGATTGGTTTAGGGTGAGGGTCAGGGTCAGGGTCAAGGGCAAGGTAAGGGTCAGGCTCAAGTTCAAGGTCAGGGTCAGGCTCAAGGTCAAGGTCAATGTCAGGGAAAAGTTCAAGGTCAAGCTCAGGGTGCGGGTCAGTGTCAAGGTCAAGGTCAAGGTCAAGGTCAGGTTCAATGTCAAAGATAAGGTCAGGGTCAGGGTCAAGGTCAAGTTCAGGGTAAGGGTCAAGTTCAAGGTCATTGTCAGAGTCAGTGTCAACTTTAGGGTGAGGGTGAGGGTCAGGGTCAAGGTCAAGGTCAAGGTCAGGGTCAGGGTCAGTGTCAGGGTCATTGTCAAGTTCAGTGTCAGGGTCATTGTCAGGGTGAGGGTCAAGGCCAAGGGCCAGGTCAGGGTCAGGGTCAGGGTCCGTTTTAGGGTGAGGGTCAGGGTCAAGGTCAGGGTCAGGGTCAAGGTCAAGGTCAAGGTCAAGGCCAAGGTGAGGGATAGTGTCAGTGTCCCGGTCAGTGTCAGGGTTAGGTTCAGGTTCATGTTCAGGGTCATGGTCAAGGTCAAGGTCCGGGTCAAGGTCAAGGTCAAGGTCAGAGACAGGTTCAAGTTCAAGGTCAGGGTCAGGGTCAGAGTCAGGTCAGACTTAGGGTCAGGGTTAAGGTCAAGGTCAAGCTCAGGTTGAGGGTTAGGGTCAAGGTCAAGTTTAAGTTCAGGGTCCATGTCAATGTCAAGGTCAGGGTCAGGGTCAAGGTCAAGTTCAGGGTCAGGGTCATTGTCGGGGTGAGGGTCAAGGCCAAGTTTCGGGTTAGGGTCAGGGTCAGGTTTAGGTTGAGGGTCAGGGTCAAGTTCAGGGTCAGGGTCAAGTTCAAGGTCAGAGTCAGGTTCAAGTTCAAGGTCAGGGTCAGGGTCAGGGTAAGGGTCAGGGTCAAGGGCAGGTTAAAGATCAAGGTCAAGGTCAGGGTCAGGGTCAAGGTCAAGGTCAGGGTCAAAGTCAGGTTCAGGGTAGGGTTTGGATTAGAGTCAGGGTTAGGGTCAAGTTCAAGTTTACAGTCAGGGTCAGGGTCAGGGTCAGGGTCAGGGTCACGGTCAGACTAAGTGTCAGGGTCAAGGTCTGGGTCAAGTTCAAGTTCAGGGTAAGGTCAAGTTCAAGGTCAGGTTCATTGTCAGGGTCAGTGTCAGGGTCAAGGTCAAGGTCAGGGTCAGGGTCAGGGTCAAGGTCAAGGTCAGGGTCAGTGTCAAGGTAAAGGTCAAGGTCTAGGTCAATGTCAGGGTCAGGGTCAAGGTCAAGATCAAGGTGAATGTCAATTTCGGGGTCAAAGTCAGGTTCAGGTTCTCGGTCACGGTCAGGGTCAAGGTCAAAGTCAGGGTCAAAGTCAGTTTCAGGGTTAGGGTCAGGGTGAGGGTGAGGATTAGGGTCATGGTCAGTGTTAGGGTCACGGTCAGGATTATAGTCAGGGTTAGGGTCAAGGTCAGGGTCACAGTAAGCGTCAGGGTCAGGTGCAGGGTCAGGGTCACGGTCAGACTTAGTGTCAGGGTCAAGGTCAAGGTCAAGGTCAGGGTCAGGGTCAGGGTCAAGTACAAGGTCAGGGTCACGGTCAGGGTCAAGTTCAAGTTCAAGGTCAGGGTCAGGGTCAGGGTCAAGGTCTGGGTCAAGGTCAAGGTGAAGGTCAGGGTCACGGTCAGGGTCAAGGTCAAGGTCAGGGTCAGGGTCAGCGTCAATGTCAGCGTCAAGCTCAGTGTCAAGTTCAAGGTCAGAATCACGGTCAAGGTCAAGGTCAGGGTCAGGGTCAGTTTCAGGGTCACGGTCAGGGTCAGGGTCAGGGTCACGGTCAGACTAAGTGTCAGGGTCAAGGACTGGGTCAAGTTCAAGGTCAGGGTAAGGTCAAATTCAAGGTCAGGTTCATTGTCAGGGTCAGTATCAGGGTCAAGGTCAAGGTCAGGGTCAGGGTCAGGGTCAAGGTCAAGGTCAGGGTCAGTGTCAAGGTAAAGGTCAAGGTCTAGGTCAATGTCAGGGTCAGGGTCAAGGTCAAGATCAAGGTGAATGTCAATTTCGGGGTCAAAGTCAGGTTCATGTTCTGGGTCACGGTCAGGGTCGGGGTCAGGTTCAGGGTCAAGGGCAGGTTAAAGATCAAGGTCAAGGTAACGGTCAGGGTCAAGGTCAAGGTAAGCGTCAAAGTCAGTTTCAGGGTTAGGGTCACGGTGAGTGTGAGGATTAGGGTCAGGGTCAGGGTTAGGGTCAGGGTCAGGATTATAGTCAGGGTTAGGGTCAAGGTCAGGGTCACAGTAAGCGTCAGGGTCAGGTGCAGGGTCAGGGTCACGGTCAGACTTAGTGTCAGGGTCAAGGTCAAGGTCAAGGTCAGGGTCAGGGTCAGGGTCAAGTACAAGGTCAGGGTCAGGGTCAGGGTCAAGTTCAAGTTCAAGGTCAGGGTCAGGGTCAAGGTCTGGGTCAAGGTCAAGGTGAAGGTCAGGGTCACGGTCAGGGTCAAGGTCAAGGTCAGGGTCAGGGTCAGCGTCATGGTCATGGTCAGACTTAGGGTCAGGGTCAGGGTCAGGGTCAAGTTCAAGGTCAAGCTCAGTGTCAAGGTCAAGGTCAGGGTCAGGGTCAGGGTCAAGCTCAAGGTCAAGTTCAAGGTCAGTGTCAAGGTCAGCGTCAAGCTCAGTGTCAAGTTCAAGGTCAGAATCACGGTCAAGGTCAAGGTCAGGATCAGGGTCAGTTTCAGGGTCACGGTCAGGGTCAGGGTCAGGGTCAAGGGCAGGTTAAAGGTCAAGGTCAAGGTAAGGGTCAGGGTCAAGGTCAAGGTCAGGGTCAAAGTCAGGTTCAGGGTTAGGGTCAGGGTCAGGATTAGAGTCAGGGTTAGGGTCAAGTTCAGGTTCACAGTCAGGGTCAGGATTAGAGTCAGGGTTAGGGTCAAGTTCAGGTTCACAGTCAGGGTCAGGGTCAGGTGCAGGGTCAGGGTCAGAGTCAAGTTCAATGTCAGGTTCAGGGTCAGGGTCAAGGTCAAGGTCAGGGTCAGGGTCAGGGTCAAGTTCAAGGTCAGGGTCAAGGTCAAGTTCAGTGTCAGGGTCAAGGTCAGTGTCAGGGTCAGGGTCAGGGTCAGGGTCAGGTTCAGTTTTAGGGTGAGGGTGAGTGTTAGATTTAGGGTCAAAGTCAACGTCAAGAGCAAGGTCAGGGTCAGGCTCAAGGTCAAGGTCAGTGTCAGGGTCAATGTCAGTTTTAGGGTGAGTGTCAGTGTGATTGTCAGGGTCAAGGTCAAGGTCAAGGTCAGGGTCAAGGTCAGGGCCAATACAAGGTCAAGGTCAGGTTCAGTGTCAAGGTTAAGTCAATGTCAGGTTCAAGGTCAAGATCAAGTTCAGGGTCAGTGTCAAGGTCAAGGTCAAGGTCAACGTCAGGGTCAATGTCAGTGTCAAGCTCAGTGTCAAGGTCAAGGTCAGGGTCATGGTCAAGGTCAAGGTCAGGGTCAGGGTCATTGTCAAGGTCAAGGTCAGGATCAGGGTCAGGTTCAGGTTCAGGGTCACGGTCAGGGTCAGGGTCATGGTCAAAGGCAGGTTAAAGATCAAGGTCAAGGTAACGGTCAGGGTCAAGGTCAAGGTAAGCGTCAAAGTCAGTTTCAGGGTTAGGGTCAGGGTAAGGGTGAGGATTAGGGTCAGGGTCAGGGTTAGGGTCAGGGTCAGGATTATAGTCAGGGATAGGGTCAAGGTCAGGGTCACAGTAAGCGTCAGGGTCAGGTGCAGGGTCAGGGTCACGGTCAGACTTAGTGTCAAGGTCAAGGTCAAGGTCAAGGTCAAGGTCAAGGTCACGGTCACGGTCAGGGTCAATTTCAAAGTCAGGGTCAGGGTCAGGGTCAGGGTCAGGGTCAATTTCAAGGTCAGGGTCAGGGTCAGGGTCAGGGTCAATTTCAAGGTCAAGGTCAGGGTCAGGGTCATGGTCAGGGTCAATTTCAAGGTCAAGGTCAGGGTCAGGGTCAAGGTCAAGGTCAGGGTCAGGGTCAAGGTGAAGGTCAAAGTCAGGGTCAGGGTCAAGGTCAAGGTCAGGGTCAGGGTCAGGGTCATGGTCAGACTTAGGGTCAGGGTCAGGGTCAGTGTCAGGTTTAGGGTCAGGGTTAGGGTCAGGGTCAGGGTTAGGTTTAGGTTCATGGTCAACTTCAGGGTCAGGGCCAATGTGATGATCAGGGTCAGGGTTAGGATTAGGGCCAGGGTCAGGGTCAGACTTAGGGTTAGGTTCAGGGTCAGGTTTAGGGTCAGGGTCAGCTTCAGGGTCAGGGTTAGACTTATGGTTAGGGTCAGGGTTATTGTCAGGGTCATGGTCAGGGTTAGTGTCAGGGTCAGTGTCAGGGTAAGGGTCAGAGTCCCAGTCAGGGTTACGGTCAGGGTCAGGGTTAGGGTCAGGTTTAGGGTTAGAGTCAGGGTTAGGGTCAGGGTAAGGGTCAGGGTTAGGGTCAGGGTGAAGTTCAGGGTCAGGTTCAGGGTCAGGGTCAGGGTTAGGGTCAGGTTCAGATTCAGGGTCAGGGTCAGGGTCAGGGTTAGTGTCAGGGTCAGGATCAAGATCAGGTTAAGGGTCATGGTCAGGGTCATGGTCAGGGTCAGGGTACGGGTCAGGTTTAGGGTCAGGGTCAGGGTCATCATCAGGGTTAGCATTAGTGTTAGGGTCAGGGTCAGGTTCAGGGTCAGGGTCAGGGTCAGGTTCAGGGTCAGGGTTAGGGTCAGGTTCAGACTTAGGGTTAGGGTCAGGTTCAGACTTAGGGTTAGGCTCAGGGTCAGTGTCATGGTTAGGGTCAGGGTCAGGGTCAGGTTTAGGATCAGGTTTAGGGTCAGGGTCAGGATCAGGTTTAGGGTCAGGGTCAGACTTAGGGTTAGTGTCAGCGTCAGGGTCAGGGTCAGGTTTAGGGTCAGGGTCAGGGTTAGGTTCAGGGTCAGGGTCAGTGTCAGTGTCAGGGTCAGGTTCAGGGCTACGGTCAGGGTCAGGGTTAGGGTCGAGGTCGCAGGTTCGATTCCCCATACCGGCCAAAAAACCCCAGGTTGGGTCGGGTCCCCAGGTGCCGTCACAGGGTAATGTCTGGACTCTGGCACCCAAGGTCGCAGGTTCGATTCCCCATACCAGCCAAAAAACCCCGCGTCGGATCGGGTCCCCGAGTGTCGTCACAGGGTCATGTCTGGACTCTAGCACACGAGGGACCACCGACATACTCATAGCATCATCACACCATCACAACATCATCATCGCAGCATCATCAAAGAATCATGACTGCATCATCACAGCATCATTACAGCATCATCGCATCGTCATCCCTGCATCACCACTGCATCATCACATCATCAAAGCATCATCACAAAATCATCACTGCATCATCACAACATCATTACAGTGTCAGCAAAGCGTTATCAGAGCATCATCACAGCATTCTCACAGCAGCACCACATCATCATCGCGGCGTCATCACTGAATCATCACTGCATCATCACTGCATCATTACAGATTCATCACTGCATCATCAAAACATCATCACAGTGTCATGACAGCATCATCACAAAATCATCACTGCATCATTGCAGGGTCATTACAGCATCATCACAGCGTCATCACTGCGTCATCAAAGCATCATCACAGCATCATCAGATTGTCATCAAAGCATCATTACACTCATGATAGCATCATCACATCATCATGAAAGCATCATCGCAGCATCATCATTGCATCACCTCAGCATCATCACAGCATCATTACTGCATACTCTCTGCATCATCACAGAATTATCTCAACATCATCACAGCATCATTACTGCTTACTCACTGCATCATAACTGCATCATCACATCATCATCACAGCATCATCACTGCATAATGACAGCACCATCACAGCATAATCGCTGAGTCATCACAGCGTCATCACTACATCATCACAGCATCATCACATCATCATCAGAGTCATCATAGCTTCATCACTGCATCATCAATGCGTCATCACATCATCATCACAACATCATAACTGCATTATCACAGCATCATCAGAGCGTCATTACAGCATCATCACAGCATTATCACTGCATCATCACATCGTCATCACTGCATCATCAGAGCGTAATAACAGAATCATTACAGCATCATGACTGCATCATCACATCATCATCATAGCATCATAGCTGCATAATCATAGAGTCATCACAGCATCATCACTACATCATCAAATTGTCATCACTGTATCATCACAGCATCATCACTGCATAATCACAGTGTCATAACAGCATCATTACAACACCATGACTACGTCATCACAGCATCACGACAGCGTCATTACAGTGTCATCACAGCATCATCACTGCATTATCACAACATCATCACAACATCATCACTGCGTCATCAGAGCGTCATCACTACATAATCACTTCTTACTCAGTGAATCATCACTGCATCATCACATCATCACAGCATCATCTCAGCATAATCACAGTATCATCACAGCATCATCACTGCATCATCACAGCATCATCAGAGCATCATCACAGCATCATCACAACATCATCACAGAGTCATCACAGCATCATCACTGCATAATCACTGCATCATCACAGCATCCTCACAGCATCAATACAGCGTCATCACAACGTCAACAATGCATCATTACAGCATCATCTCAGTATAGTCACAGCATAATCACTGCATAATCACTGCATCATCATATCGTCATCACTGCATCATCACTGCATCATCACAGCACCATCACAGCATCATTACTGCAGAATCACTGCATCATCACAGCATCATAGCTGCATAATCACAGCATCATCACATCATCATCGCATAGTCATCACAGCGTCATCACAGCATCATCACAGCATCATTACTGCAGAATCACTGCATCATCACAGCATCCTCACAGCAACATCGCAGCATCATCACAGCATCATCGCATCATCATCACAGTGTCATGACAGCATCATCACTGCATAATCACCGCATAATCACAGCATCATCACAGCATAATCACAGTATCATCACAGCGTCATCACTACATCATCACTGCATCATCACAGAATCATCACTGCGTCATCACAGCATCATCAGAGCATCATCACAGCATCATCACATCATCATCTCAGCATCATTACTGCTTACTCACTGCATCATCATAGCATCATCACAACATCATCAGTTTCATGTCAGCATCATCACTGCATAATCACTGCATCATCACAGCATCCTCACAGCATCAACACAGCGTCATCACAGCGTCATCAATGCATCATTACAGCATCATCTCAGTATAGTCACAGAATTATTACAGCATAATCACTGCATCATCATATCATCACTGCATCATCACTGCATCATCACAGCACCATCACAGCATCATTACTTCAGAATCACTGCATCATCACAGCATCCTCACAGCAACATCGCAGCATCATCACAGCATCATCACACTGTCATGACAGCATCATCACTGCATAATCACTGCATAATCTCCGCATAATCACAGCATCATCACATCATCATCACAATATCATCACAGCGTCATCACTACACATCACTGCATCATCACTACATCATCACAGCATCATCACTTCGTCATCATCAGAGCATCATCACAGCATCATCACTGCATCCTCACTGCATCATGAGTGCATCATCATCACAGCATCATAACTGCATCATCAAAGCATCATCTTGGCATAATCACAATGTCATAAATACATCATCACTCCATCATCACAGTATTTTCACATCATCATCACAACGTTTTCAGTGTCATCACAGCATCATAACAACGTCATCAAACTGTCATCACAGCATCATCACCAAATCATCACAGAATCATCACAGCATCATTACTGCATCATCACAGCATCTTTGCATCGTCATCAGAGCATCACCACTGCATCATCACATCATCATCTCAGCATCATCACAGCATCATTACTGCTTACTCACTGCATCATCACAGCGTCATGACAGTGTCATCACTGCATCATAACATCATAGCTTCATCATCAGAACATTATCACAGCATCATCACTGCATCATCACATCATCATTATAGCATCTTCACTGTCATCAATACATCATCACAGCATCATCACATCATTATCACAGCATCATCAGTGTCATCTCAGCATCATCACTGCATCATGACTGCATCATAGCAGCATAATCACAGCATCATCACAGAATCATCACAGCATCATCATAAGGTCATCACAGCATCATCACTACGTCATCAGATTGTAATCACAGCATCATCACAGTGTCCTCACTGAATCATCACTGCACCATCACTGCAACATCACAGCATCATCTCAGCATCATCATGGCATCATTACTGCATCATCACTGCTTACTCACTGCATCATCACAGCATCATCTCAGCATCATCACAGAATCATTTCTGCATAATCATTGCATTTTCACAGCGTCATCACAGTATCATCACTGCATCATCACAGTGTCATCACAGCATCATCAAAGCATCACGACAGCGTCATCTCACCATCACGACAGCGTCATCAAAGCATCATCACTGCATCATAACAACATCATCTCAGCATCATCACAGAATCATTTCTGCATAATCACTGCATCATCATAGTGTCATCACAGTATATTCACTGCATCATCACATCATCACAGTGTCATCACAGAATCATCACTGAATCATCCAAGCATCATCCAAGCATCATCACAGCACCACCAATGCATCATCACAGTATCATCACTGCATAATCACTGCATCATCACCGCATCATCACATCATCAACACTGCATCATTGCTGCATCATCACATCATTGTCACAGTATCATCAAAATATCATCACAGCATCATCACACCATCATAACAACATCATCACAGCGTCATCACAGTATCGTAAATGCATCATCACAGAATCATCACTGAATCATCATAGCATCTTCATATCATCATCACAATATCATCACAGCATCATCACTGCATCATCACAGCATCATCACTGCATAATCACTGCATCATCACCACATCATCACAGCATCATCACTGCATAATCACTGCATCATCACAGCATCATCACATCGTCATCAAAACATCATTACAAGTATCAACACAACATAATCACAGTGTCATCACAGCATCATCATTGCATCCTTACTGCATGATCACAGCATCTCCGCATCGTAATCACATCATCATCACTGACTCCTCACTGAATCATCACTGTACCATCACTGCATCATCAGAGCATCATCTGAGCATAATCTCAGCATAATCACAGCATCATCACAGAATCATCACAGCATCATTACTGCATCATCACAGCATCTTTGCATCGTCATCAGAGCATCACCACTGCATCATCACTACATCATCACATCATCATCACAGCATTTTAGCTACATAATCACAGAATCATCATAGCGTAACGACAGCATCATCACAACATCATTACAGCATCATCACAGCGTCATCGTAACATCATGACTGTATCATCACAGCATCATCACAGCATCACCGCAGCGTCATCACTGCATCATCACAGCATCATCACAGCATCATCACGGCATCGTTACAGCATCGTCATATCATCATAACTGCATCATCACAACAACATAACAAAATCATCAAAGCATCGTCACAGCATCATCACCGCGTCATCACAGCGTCATAACTGCATCGTCACTGCATCTAAACTGCATCATCACAAAATCATCACAGCTTCATCACTGCAGCATCACAGCATCATCAAAGCATCATCGCAGCATCATCACATCATCATCACTGCATCATCACAGAATCATTACTGTTTACTCACTGCGGCATCACAGCATTATCACGGTGTCATAACTGCATCATCACTGCACCATTACTGCATCATCACAGTGTCATCTCAGCATCATCACAGCATCATTACTGCCTAATCATTGCATTATCACAACGTCATCACAGTATCATCAGTGCATCATCACAGCATCATTACTGCATCATCACATCATCATCACAGAATCACGATAGTGTCATCACAGCGTCATCACTGCATCATCACAGCGTCATCTCAACATCATCAGAGACTCATCACAGCGTCATCACTGCATCATCACTGCATCACCACAGTATCATCACAGCATCATCACAAAATTATAAGAGCGTCATCACAGCGTTATTACTGCATCATCACAGCATCAATAGAGCATCATCACAGCGTCATCACAGCGTTATCACAGCGTCATCACAGCTTCACGACAGTGTCATGAGAGCGTCTTCACAGCATCATCACTACATCATCACAGCATCATCACTGCGTCATCAGAGCATCATCACAAAATCATCACAGCGTCATTACTGCATCATCACTGCATCATCACAGCGTCATCACCGCATCATCACTGCATTGTCACAACATCATGGCGTCATAATAACTGCATCATAACAGCATGATCAAAGCATCATCACAGCGTCATCACAGCGTCATAACTGCATAAACACTGCATCATCAAAGAACCATCACAGCATCATCACAGCGTCATAACAGCATCATCAGAGCATCATCACATCGTCATCACATCGTCATCAAAGAATCTTCACAGCATCATCGCTATGTCATCATAGCATCATCATAATATTATCACAGCTTCATCACAGCGTCATAACAACATCATCACTGCATCATCACAGCATCATCATTATTGCATCATGACTGCATCATTACAGCATCATCAGAGCAGAATCAGTGCGTCGTCACAGCATCATTACTGCATCACCACATCATCACTGTGTTATCGCAGCGTCATCACAGCATCATCACAACATCATCACAGAATCATCACAGCATCATTGCAGCATCATCACATCATCATCACAGCGTCATCACAACATCATCGTAGCATCATCATGCATCATCACAGCATCATTACTGCATCATCACAGCATCATCACAGCATCATCACTGCATCATCACTGAATAATCACAGCATCATCACTGCATCATCACGGCATCGTTACAGCATCGTCATATCATCATAACTGCATCATCACAACAACATAACAAAATCATCAAAGCATCATCACAGCATCATCACCGCGTCATCACAGCGTCATAACTGCATCGTCACTGCATCTAAACTGCATCATCACAAAATCATCACTGCATCACATCATAATCACAACATCATCAAAGCGTCATCACAGCATCATCACTGCGTTATCACAGCATCATCTCAGCATCATCACAGTATCATTACTGCTTATTCACTGCATCATCACAACATCATCACAGCGTCATTACAGTGTCATAAATGCATCATCACAGTGTCATCAAAGCGTCCTAACTGCATAATCACTGCATCATCGCAGCTTCATCACAGCATCATGACAGCGTCATCACAGCATCAAAAATGCATAATCACTTCATCCTCACATCATCATCATAGCATCATAGCTGCATAATCATAGAGTCATCACAGCATCATCACTACATCATCAAATTGTCATCACTGTATCATCACAGCATCATCATAGCATCATCACTGCATAATCACAGTGTCATAACAGCATCATTACAACACCATGACTACGTCATCACAGCATCACGACAGCGTCATTACAGTGTCATCACAGCATCATCACTGCATTATCA
Source organism: Clangula hyemalis (assembly GCA_963989345.1). Next base: position 353,157 of record CAXDIO010000151.1, read on the forward strand.
CAACATCATCACAACATCATCACTGCGTCATCACAACATCATCACAGAGTCATCACAGCGTCATCAATGCATCATCACTGCATCATCACAGCATGATCACTGCATCATCACAGCATCATCAGAGCATCATCACAGCATCATCACAACATCATCACAGAGTCATCACAGCGTCATCACTGCATAATCACTGCATCATCACAGCATCCTCACAGCATCAATACAGCGTCATCACAACGTCAACAATGCATCATTACAGCATCATCTCAGTATAGTCACAGCATAATCACTGCATAATCACTGCATCATCATATCGTCATCACTGCATCATCACTGCATCATCACAGCACCATCACAGCATCATTACTGCAGAATCACTGCATCATCACAGCATCATAGCTGCATCATCACAGCATCATCACATCATCATCGCATAGTCATCACAGCGTCATCACTGCATCATCACAGCATCATCACAGCATCATTACTGCAGAATCACTGCATCATCACAGCATCCTCACAGCAACATCGCAGCATCATCACAGCATCATCACATCATCATCACAGTGTCATGACAGCATCATCACTGCATAATCACCGCATAATCACAGCATCATCACAGCATAATCACAGTATCATCACAGCGTCATCACTACATCATCACTGCATCATCACAGAATCATCACTGCGTCATCACAGCATCATCAGAGCATCATCACAGCATAATCACAGTATCATCACAGCATCATCACTACATCATCACTGCATCATCACAGAATCATCACTGCGTCATCACAGCATCATCAGAGCATCATCACATCATCATCACAGAATCATCACTGCGTCATCACAGCATCATCAGAGCATCATCACATCATCATCACAACATCATCAGTTTCATGTCAGCATCATCACTGCATCATCACTGCATCATCACAGCATCCTCACAGCATCAACACAGCGTCATCACAGCGTCATCAATGCATCATTACAGCATCATCTCAGTATAGTCACAGAATTATTACAGCATAATCACTGCATCATCATATCATCACTGCATCATCACTGCATCATCACAGCACCATCACAGCATCATTACTTCAGAATCACTGCATCATCACAGCATCCTCACAGCAACATCGCAGCATCATCACAGCATCATCACACTGTCATGACAGCATCATCACTGCATAATCACTGCATAATCTCCGCATAATCACAGCATCATCACATCATCATCACAATATCATCACAGCGTCATCACTACACATCACTGCATCATCACTACATCATCACAGCATCATCACTTCGTCATCATCAGAGCATCATCACAGCATCATCACTGCATCCTCACTGCATCATGAGTGCATCATCATCACAGCATCATAACTGCATCATCAAAGCATCATCTCGGCATAATCACAATGTCATAAATACATCATCACTCCATCATCACAGTATTTTCACATCATCATCACAACGTTTTCAGTGTCATCACAGCATCATAACAACGTCATCAAACTGTCATCACAGCATCATCACCAAATCATCACAGAATCATCACAGCATCATTACTGCATCATCACAGCATCTTTGCATCGTCATCAGAGCATCACCACTGCATCATCACATCATCATCTCAGCATCATCACAGCATCATTACTGCTTACTCACTGCATCATCACAGCGTCATGACAGTGTCATCACTGCATCATAACATCATAGCTTCATCATCAGAACATTATCACAGCATCATCACTGCATCATCACATCATCATTATAGCATCTTCACTGTCATCAATACATCATCACAGCATCATCACATCATTATCACAGCATCATCAGTGTCATCTCAGCATCATCACTGCATCATGACTGCATCATAGCAGCATAATCACAGCATCATCACAGAATCATCACAGCATCATCATAAGGTCATCACAGCATCATCACTACGTCATCAGATTGTAATCACAGCATCATCACAGTGTCCTCACTGAATCATCACTGCACCATCACTGCAACATCACAGCATCATCTCAGCATCATCATGGCATCATTACTGCATCATCACTGCTTACTCACTGCATCATCACAGCATCATCTCAGCATCATCACAGAATCATTTCTGCATAATCATTGCATTTTCACAGCGTCATCACAGTATCATCACTGCATCATCACAGTGTCATCACAGCATCATCAAAGCATCACGACAGCGTCATCTCACCATCACGACAGCGTCATCAAAGCATCATCACTGCATCATAACAACATCATCTCAGCATCATCACAGAATCATTTCTGCATAATCACTGCATCATCATAGTGTCATCACAGTATATTCACTGCATCATCACATCATCACAGTGTCATCACAGAATCATCACTGAATCATCCAAGCATCATCCAAGCATCATCACAGCACCACCAATGCATCATCACAGTATCATCACTGCATAATCACTGCATCATCACCGCATCATCACATCATCAACACTGCATCATTGCTGCATCATCACATCATTGTCACAGTATCATCAAAATATCATCACAGCATCATCACACCATCATAACAACATCATCACAGCGTCATCACAGTATCGTAAATGCATCATCACAGAATCATCACTGAATCATCATAGCATCTTCATATCATCATCACAATATCATCACAGCATCATCACTGCATCATCACAGCATCATCACTGCATAATCACTGCATCATCACCACATCATCACAGCATCATCACTGCATAATCACTGCATCATCACAGCATCATCACATCGTCATCAAAACATCATTACAAGTATCAACACAACATAATCACAGTGTCATCACAGCATCATCATTGCATCCTTACTGCATGATCACAGCATCTCCGCATCGTAATCACATCATCATCACTGACTCCTCACTGAATCATCACTGTACCATCACTGCATCATCAGAGCATCATCTGAGCATAATCTCAGCATAATCACAGCATCATCACAGAATCATCACAGCATCATTACTGCATCATCACAGCATCTTTGCATCGTCATCAGAGCATCACCACTGCATCATCACTACATCATCACATCATCATCACAGCATTTTAGCTACATAATCACAGAATCATCATAGCGTAACGACAGCATCATCACAACATCATTACAGCATCATCACAGCGTCATCGTAACATCATGACTGTATCATCACAGCATCATCACAGCATCACCGCAGCGTCATCACTGCATCATCACAGCATCATCACAGCATCATCACGGCATCGTTACAGCATCGTCATATCATCATAACTGCATCATCACAACAACATAACAAAATCATCAAAGCATCGTCACAGCATCATCACCGCGTCATCACAGCGTCATAACTGCATCGTCACTGCATCTAAACTGCATCATCACAAAATCATCACAGCTTCATCACTGCAGCATCACAGCATCATCAAAGCATCATCGCAGCATCATCACATCATCATCACTGCATCATCACAGAATCATTACTGTTTACTCACTGCGGCATCACAGCATTATCACGGTGTCATAACTGCATCATCACTGCACCATTACTGCATCATCACAGTGTCATCTCAGCATCATCACAGCATCATTACTGCCTAATCATTGCATTATCACAACGTCATCACAGTATCATCAGTGCATCATCACAGCATCATTACTGCATCATCACATCATCATCACAGAATCACGATAGTGTCATCACAGCGTCATCACTGCATCATCACAGCGTCATCTCAACATCATCAGAGACTCATCACAGCGTCATCACTGCATCATCACTGCATCACCACAGTATCATCACAGCATCATCACAAAATTATAAGAGCGTCATCACAGCGTTATTACTGCATCATCACAGCATCAATAGAGCATCATCACAGCGTCATCACAGCGTTATCACAGCGTCATCACAGCTTCACGACAGTGTCATGAGAGCGTCTTCACAGCATCATCACTACATCATCACAGCATCATCACTGCGTCATCAGAGCATCATCACAAAATCATCACAGCGTCATTACTGCATCATCACTGCATCATCACAGCGTCATCACCGCATCATCACTGCATTGTCACAACATCATGGCGTCATAATAACTGCATCATAACAGCATGATCAAAGCATCATCACAGCGTCATCACAGCGTCATAACTGCATAAACACTGCATCATCAAAGAACCATCACAGCATCATCACAGCGTCATAACAGCATCATCAGAGCATCATCACATCGTCATCACATCGTCATCAAAGAATCTTCACAGCATCATCGCTATGTCATCATAGCATCATCATAATATTATCACAGCTTCATCACAGCGTCATAACAACATCATCACTGCATCATCACAGCATCATCATTATTGCATCATGACTGCATCATTACAGCATCATCAGAGCAGAATCAGTGCGTCGTCACAGCATCATTACTGCATCACCACATCATCACTGTGTTATCGCAGCGTCATCACAGCATCATCACAACATCATCACAGAATCATCACAGCATCATTGCAGCATCATCACATCATCATCACAGCGTCATCACAACATCATCGTAGCATCATCATGCATCATCACAGCATCATTACTGCATCATCACAGCATCATCACAGCATCATCACTGCATCATCACTGAATAATCACAGCATCATCACTGCATCATCACGGCATCGTTACAGCATCGTCATATCATCATAACTGCATCATCACAACAACATAACAAAATCATCAAAGCATCATCACAGCATCATCACCGCGTCATCACAGCGTCATAACTGCATCGTCACTGCATCTAAACTGCATCATCACAAAATCATCACTGCATCACATCATAATCACAACATCATCAAAGCGTCATCACAGCATCATCACTGCGTTATCACAGCATCATCTCAGCATCATCACAGTATCATTACTGCTTATTCACTGCATCATCACAACATCATCACAGCGTCATTACAGTGTCATAAATGCATCATCACAGTGTCATCAAAGCGTCCTAACTGCATAATCACTGCATCATCGCAGCTTCATCACAGCATCATGACAGCGTCATCACAGCATCAAAAATGCATAATCACTTCATCCTCACATCATCATCATAGCATCATAGCTGCATAATCATAGAGTCATCACAGCATCATCACTACATCATCAAATTGTCATCACTGTATCATCACAGCATCATCATAGCATCATCACTGCATAATCACAGTGTCATAACAGCATCATTACAACACCATGACTACGTCATCACAGCATCACGACAGCGTCATTACAGTGTCATCACAGCATCATCACTGCATTATCACAACATCATCACAACATCATCACTGCGTCATCACAACATCATCACAGAGTCATCACAGCGTCATCAATGCATCATCACTGCATCATCACAGCATGATCACTGCATCATCACAGCATCATCAGAGCATCATCACAGCATCATCACAACATCATCACAGAGTCATCACAGCGTCATCACTGCATAATCACTGCATCATCACAGCATCCTCACAGCATCAATACAGCGTCATCACAACGTCAACAATGCATCATTACAGCATCATCTCAGTATAGTCACAGCATAATCACTGCATAATCACTGCATCATCATATCGTCATCACTGCATCATCACTGCATCATCACAGCACCATCACAGCATCATTACTGCAGAATCACTGCATCATCACAGCATCATAGCTGCATCATCACAGCATCATCACATCATCATCGCATAGTCATCACAGCGTCATCACTGCATCATCACAGCATCATCACAGCATCATTACTGCAGAATCACTGCATCATCACAGCATCCTCACAGCAACATCGCAGCATCATCACAGCATCATCACATCATCATCACAGTGTCATGACAGCATCATCACTGCATAATCACCGCATAATCACAGCATCATCACAGCATAATCACAGTATCATCACAGCGTCATCACTACATCATCACTGCATCATCACAGAATCATCACTGCGTCATCACAGCATCATCAGAGCATCATCACAGCATAATCACAGTATCATCACAGCATCATCACTACATCATCACTGCATCATCACAGAATCATCACTGCGTCATCACAGCATCATCAGAGCATCATCACAGCATCATCACATCATCATCACAGAATCATCACTGCGTCATCACAGCATCATCAGAGCATCATCACATCATCATCACAACATCATCAGTTTCATGTCAGCATCATCACTGCATCATCACTGCATCATCACAGCATCCTCACAGCATCAACACAGCGTCATCACAGCGTCATCAATGCATCATTACAGCATCATCTCAGTATAGTCACAGAATTATTACAGCATAATCACTGCATCATCATATCATCACTGCATCATCACTGCATCATCACAGCACCATCACAGCATCATTACTTCAGAATCACTGCATCATCACAGCATCCTCACAGCAACATCGCAGCATCATCACAGCATCATCACACTGTCATGACAGCATCATCACTGCATAATCACTGCATAATCTCCGCATAATCACAGCATCATCACATCATCATCACAATATCATCACAGCGTCATCACTACACATCACTGCATCATCACTACATCATCACAGCATCATCACTTCGTCATCATCAGAGCATCATCACAGCATCATCACTGCATCCTCACTGCATCATGAGTGCATCATCATCACAGCATCATAACTGCATCATCAAAGCATCATCTCGGCATAATCACAATGTCATAAATATATCATCACTCCATCATCACAGCATTTTCACATCATCATCACAACGTTTTCAGTGTCATCACAGCATCATAACAACGTCATCAAACTGTCATCACAGCATCATCACCAAATCATCACAGAATCATCACAGCATCATTACTGCATCATCACAGCATCTTTGCATCATCATCAGAGCATCACCACTGCATCATCACATCATCATCTCAGCATCATCACAGCATCATTACTGCTTACTCACTGCATCATCACAGCGTCATGACAGTGTCATCACTGCATCATAACATCATAGCTTCATCATCAGAACATTATCACAGCATCATCACTGCATCATCACATCATCATTATAGCATCTTCACTGTCATCAATACATCATCACAGCATCATCACATCATTATCACAGCATCATCAGTGTCATCTCAGCATCATCACTGCATCATGACTGCATCATAGCAGCATAATCACAGCATCATCACAGAATCATCACAGCATCATCATAAGGTCATCACAGCATCATCACTACGTCATCAGATTGTAATCACAGCATCATCACAGTGTCCTCACTGAATCATCACTGCACCATCACTGCAACATCACAGCATCATCTCAGCATCATCATGGCATCATTACTGCATCATCACTGCTTACTCACTGCATCATCACAGCATCATCTCAGCATCATCACAGAATCATTTCTGCATAATCATTGCATTTTCACAGCGTCATCACAGTATCATCACTGCATCATCACAGTGTCATCACAGCATCATCAAAGCATCACGACAGCGTCATCTCACCATCACGACAGCGTCATCAAAGCATCATCACTGCATCATAACAACATCATCTCAGCATCATCACAGAATCATTTCTGCATAATCACTGCATCATCATAGTGTCATCACAGTATATTCACTGCATCATCACATCATCACAGTGTCATCACAGAATCATCACTGAATCATCCAAGCATCATCCAAGCATCATCACAGCACCACCAATGCATCATCACAGTATCATCACTGCATAATCACTGCATCATCACCGCATCATCACATCATCAACACTGCTTCATTGCTGCATCATCACATCATTGTCACAGTATCATCAAAATATCATCACAGCATCATCACACCATCATAACAACATCATCACAGCGTCATCACAGTATCGTAAATGCATCATCACAGAATCATCACTGAATCATCATAGCATCTTCATATCATCATCACAATATCATCACAGCATCATCACTGCATCATCACAGCGTCATCACTGCATAATCACTGCATCATCACCACATCATCACAGCATCATCACCGCATAATCACAGCATCATCACAGCATAATCACAGTATCATCACAGCGTCATCACTACATCATCACTGCATCATCACAGAATCATCACTGCGTCATCACAGCATCATCAGAGCATCATCACAGCATCATCACATCATCATCTCAGCATCATTACTGCGTCATCACAGCATCATCAGAGCATCATCACATCATCATCACAACATCATCAGTTTCATGTCAGCATCATCACTGCATAATCACTGCATCATCACAGCATCCTCACAGCATCAACACAGCGTCATCACAGCGTCATCAATGCATCATTACAGCATCATCTCAGTATAGTCACAGAATTATTACAGCATAATCACTGCATCATCATATCATCACTGCATCATCACTGCATCATCACAGCACCATCACAGCACCATCACAGCATCATTACTTCAGAATCACTGCATCATCACAGCATCCTCACAGCAACATCGCAGCATCATCACAGCATCATCACACTGTCATGACAGCATCATCACTGCATAATCACTGCATAATCTCCGCATAATCACAGCATCATCACATCATCATCACAATATCATCACAGCGTCATCACTACACATCACTGCATCATCACTACATCATCACAGCATCATCACTTCGTCATCATCAGAGCATCATCACAGCATCATCACTGCATCCTCACTGCATCATGAGTGCATCATCATCACAGCATCATAACTGCATCATCAAAGCATCATCTCGGCATAATCACAATGTCATAAATACATCATCACTCCATCATCACAGCATTATCACATCATCATCACAACGTTTTCAGTGTCATCACAGCATCATAACAACGTCATCAAACTGTCATCACAGCATCATCACCAAATCATCACAGAATCATCACAGCATCATTACTGCATCATCACAGCATCTTTGCATCGTCATCAGAGCATCACCACTGCATCATCACATCATCATCTCAGCATCATCACAGCATCATTACTGCTTACTCACTGCATCATCACAGCGTCATGACAGTGTCATCACTGCATCATAACATCATAGCTTCATCATCAGAACATTATCACAGCATCATCACTGCATCATCACATCATCATTATAGCATCTTCACTGTCATCAATACATCATCACAGCATCATCACATCATTATCACAGCATCATCAGTGTCATCTCAGCATCATCACTGCATCATGACTGCATCATAGCAGCATAATCACAGCATCATCACAGAATCATCACAGCATCATCATAAGGTCATCACAGCATCATCACTACGTCATCAGATTGTAATCACAGCATCATCACAGTGTCCTCACTGAATCATCACTGCACCATCACTGCAACATCACAGCATCATCTCAGCATCATCATGGCATCATTACTGCATCATCACTGCTTACTCACTGCATCATCACAGCATCATCTCAGCATCATCACAGAATCATTTCTGCATAATCATTGCATTTTCACAGCGTCATCACAGTATCATCACTGCATCATCACAGTGTCATCACAGCATCATCAAAGCATCACGACAGCGTCATCTCACCATCACGACAGCGTCATCAAAGCATCATCACTGCATCATAACAACATCATCTCAGCATCATCACAGAATCATTTCTGCATAATCACTGCATCATCATAGTGTCATCACAGTATATTCACTGCATCATCACATCATCACAGTGTCATCACAGAATCATCACTGAATCATCCAAGCATCATCCAAGCATCATCACAGCACCACCAATGCATCATCACAGTATCATCACTGCATAATCACTGCATCATCACCGCATCATCACATCATCAACACTGCTTCATTGCTGCATCATCACATCATTGTCACAGTATCATCAAAATATCATCACAGCATCATCACACCATCATAACAACATCATCACAGCGTCATCACAGTATCGTAAATGCATCATCACAGAATCATCACTGAATCATCATAGCATCTTCATATCATCATCACAATATCATCACAGCATCATCACTGCATCATCACAGCATCATCACTGCATAATCACTGCATCATCACCACATCATCACAGCATCATCACTGCATAATCACTGCATCATCACAGCATCATCACATCGTCATCAAAACATCATTACAAGTATCAACACAACATAATCACAGTGTCATCACAGCATCATCATTGCATCCTTACTGCATGATCACAGCATCTCCGCATCGTAATCACATCATCATCACTGACTCCTCACTGAATCATCACTGTACCATCACTGCATCATCAGAGCATCATCTGAGCATAATCTCAGCATAATCACAGCATCATCACAGAATCATCACAGCATCATTACTGCATCATCACAGCATCTTTGCATCGTCATCAGAGCATCACCACTGCATCATCACTACATCATCACATCATCATCACAGCATTTTAGCTACATAATCACAGAATCATCATAGCGTAACGACAGCATCATCACAACATCATTACAGCATCATCACAGCGTCATCGTAACATCATGACTGTATCATCACAGCATCATCACAGCATCACCGCAGCGTCATCACTGCATCATCACAGCATCATCACAGCATCATCACGGCATCGTTACAGCATCGTCATATCATCATAACTGCATCATCACAACAACATAACAAAATCATCAAAGCATCATCACAGCATCATCACCGCGTCATCACAGCGTCATAACTGCATCGTCACTGCATCTAAACTGCATCATCACAGTGTCATCTCAGCATCATCACAGCATCATTACTGCCTAATCATTGCATTATCACAACGTCATCACAGTATCATCAGTGCATCATCACAGCATCATTACTGCATCATCACATCATCATCACAGAATCACGATAGTGTCATCACAGCGTCATCACTGCATCATCACAGCGTCATCTCAGCATCATCAGAGACTCATCACAGTGTCATCACTGCATCATCACTGCATCACCACAGTATCATCACAGCATCATCACAAAATTATAAGAGCGTCATCACAGCGTTATTACTGCATCATCACAGCATCAATAGAGCATCATCACAGCGTCATCACAGCGTTATCACAGCGTCATCACAGCATCACGACATCATCATCACAGCTTCACGACAGTGTCATGAGAGCGTCTTCACAGCATCATCACTACATCATCACAGCATCATCACTGCGTCATCAGAGCATCATCACAAAATCATCACAGCGTCATTACTGCATCATCACTGCATCATCACAGCGTCATCACCGCATCATCACTGCATTGTCACAACATCATGGCGTCATAATAACTGCATCATAACAGCATGATCAAAGCATCATCACAGCGTCATCACAGCGTCATAACTGCATAAACACTGCATCATCAAAGAACCATCACAGCATCATCACAGCGTCATAACAGCATCATCAGAGCATCATCACATCGTCATCACATCGTCATCAAAGAATCTTCACAGCATCATCGCTATGTCATCATAGCATCATCATAATATTATCACAGCTTCATCACAGCGTCATAACAACATCATCACTGCATCATCACAGCATCATCATTATTGCATCATGACTGCATCATTACAGCATCATCAGAGCAGAATCAGTGCGTCGTCACAGCATCATTACTGCATCACCACATCATCACTGTGTTATCGCAGCGTCATCACAGCATCATCACAACATCATCACAGAATCATCACAGCATCATTGCAGCATCATCACATCATCATCACAGCGTCATCACAACATCATCGTAGCATCATCATGCATCATCACAGCATCATTACTGCATCATCACAGCATCATCACTGCATCATCACTGAATAATCACAGCATCATCACTGCATCATCACGGCATCGTTACAGCATCGTCATATCATCATAACTGCATCATCACAACAACATAACAAAATCATCAAAGCATCATCACAGCATCATCACTGCGTCATCACAGCGTCATAACTGCATCGTCACAGCATCATCACATCATCATCTCAGCATCATTACTGCGTCATCACAGCATCATCAGAGCATCATCACATCATCATCACAACATCATCAGTTTCATGTCAGCATCATCACTGCATAATCACTGCATCATCACAGCATCCTCACAGCATCAACACAGCGTCATCACAGCGTCATCAATGCATCATTACAGCATCATCTCAGTATAGTCACAGAATTATTACAGCATAATCACTGCATCATCATATCATCACTGCATCATCACTGCATCATCACAGCACCATCACAGCACCATCACAGCATCATTACTTCAGAATCACTGCATCATCACAGCATCCTCACAGCAACATCGCAGCATCATCACAGCATCATCACACTGTCATGACAGCATCATCACTGCATAATCACTGCATAATCTCCGCATAATCACAGCATCATCACATCATCATCACAATATCATCACAGCGTCATCACTACACATCACTGCATCATCACTACATCATCACAGCATCATCACTTCGTCATCATCAGAGCATCATCACAGCATCATCACTGCATCCTCACTGCATCATGAGTGCATCATCATCACAGCATCATAACTGCATCATCAAAGCATCATCTCGGCATAATCACAATGTCATAAATACATCATCACTCCATCATCACAGCATTATCACATCATCATCACAACGTTTTCAGTGTCATCACAGCATCATAACAACGTCATCAAACTGTCATCACAGCATCATCACCAAATCATCACAGAATCATCACAGCATCATTACTGCATCATCACAGCATCTTTGCATCGTCATCAGAGCATCACCACTGCATCATCACATCATCATCTCAGCATCATCACAGCATCATTACTGCTTACTCACTGCATCATCACAGCGTCATGACAGTGTCATCACTGCATCATAACATCATAGCTTCATCATCAGAACATTATCACAGCATCATCACTGCATCATCACATCATCATTATAGCATCTTCACTGTCATCAATACATCATCACAGCATCATCACATCATTATCACAGCATCATCAGTGTCATCTCAGCATCATCACTGCATCATGACTGCATCATAGCAGCATAATCACAGCATCATCACAGAATCATCACAGCATCATCATAAGGTCATCACAGCATCATCACTACGTCATCAGATTGTAATCACAGCATCATCACAGTGTCCTCACTGAATCATCACTGCACCATCACTGCAACATCACAGCATCATCTCAGCATCATCATGGCATCATTACTGCATCATCACTGCTTACTCACTGCATCATCACAGCATCATCTCAGCATCATCACAGAATCATTTCTGCATAATCATTGCATTTTCACAGCGTCATCACAGTATCATCACTGCATCATCACAGTGTCATCACAGCATCATCAAAGCATCACGACAGCGTCATCTCACCATCACGACAGCGTCATCAAAGCATCATCACTGCATCATAACAACATCATCTCAGCATCATCACAGAATCATTTCTGCATAATCACTGCATCATCATAGTGTCATCACAGTATATTCACTGCATCATCACATCATCACAGTGTCATCACAGAATCATCACTGAATCATCCAAGCATCATCCAAGCATCATCACAGCACCACCAATGCATCATCACAGTATCATCACTGCATAATCACTGCATCATCACCGCATCATCACATCATCAACACTGCTTCATTGCTGCATCATCACATCATTGTCACAGTATCATCAAAATATCATCACAGCATCATCACACCATCATAACAACATCATCACAGCGTCATCACAGTATCGTAAATGCATCATCACAGAATCATCACTGAATCATCATAGCATCTTCATATCATCATCACAATATCATCACAGCATCATCACTGCATCATCACAGCATCATCACTGCATAATCACTGCATCATCACCACATCATCACAGCATCATCACTGCATAATCACTGCATCATCACAGCATCATCACATCGTCATCAAAACATCATTACAAGTATCAACACAACATAATCACAGTGTCATCACAGCATCATCATTGCATCCTTACTGCATGATCACAGCATCTCCGCATCGTAATCACATCATCATCACTGACTCCTCACTGAATCATCACTGTACCATCACTGCATCATCAGAGCATCATCTGAGCATAATCTCAGCATAATCACAGCATCATCACAGAATCATCACAGCATCATTACTGCATCATCACAGCATCTTTGCATCGTCATCAGAGCATCACCACTGCATCATCACTACATCATCACATCATCATCACAGCATTTTAGCTACATAATCACAGAATCATCATAGCGTAACGACAGCATCATCACAACATCATTACAGCATCATCACAGCGTCATCGTAACATCATGACTGTATCATCACAGCATCATCACAGCATCACCGCAGCGTCATCACTGCATCATCACAGCATCATCACAGCATCATCACGGCATCGTTACAGCATCGTCATATCATCATAACTGCATCATCACAACAACATAACAAAATCATCAAAGCATCATCACAGCATCATCACCGCGTCATCACAGCGTCATAACTGCATCGTCACTGCATCTAAACTGCATCATCACAGTGTCATCTCAGCATCATCACAGCATCATTACTGCCTAATCATTGCATTATCACAACGTCATCACAGTATCATCAGTGCATCATCACAGCATCATTACTGCATCATCACATCATCATCACAGAATCACGATAGTGTCATCACAGCGTCATCACTGCATCATCACAGCGTCATCTCAGCATCATCAGAGACTCATCACAGTGTCATCACTGCATCATCACTGCATCACCACAGTATCATCACAGCATCATCACAAAATTATAAGAGCGTCATCACAGCGTTATTACTGCATCATCACAGCATCAATAGAGCATCATCACAGCGTCATCACAGCGTTATCACAGCGTCATCACAGCATCACGACATCATCATCACAGCTTCACGACAGTGTCATGAGAGCGTCTTCACAGCATCATCACTACATCATCACAGCATCATCACTGCGTCATCAGAGCATCATCACAAAATCATCACAGCGTCATTACTGCATCATCACTGCATCATCACAGCGTCATCACCGCATCATCACTGCATTGTCACAACATCATGGCGTCATAATAACTGCATCATAACAGCATGATCAAAGCATCATCACAGCGTCATCACAGCGTCATAACTGCATAAACACTGCATCATCAAAGAACCATCACAGCATCATCACAGCGTCATAACAGCATCATCAGAGCATCATCACATCGTCATCACATCGTCATCAAAGAATCTTCACAGCATCATCGCTATGTCATCATAGCATCATCATAATATTATCACAGCTTCATCACAGCGTCATAACAACATCATCACTGCATCATCACAGCATCATCATTATTGCATCATGACTGCATCATTACAGCATCATCAGAGCAGAATCAGTGCGTTGTCACAGCATCATTACTGCATCACCACATCATCACTGTGTTATCGCAGCGTCATCACAGCATCATCACAACATCATCACAGAATCATCACAGCATCATTGCAGCATCATCACATCATCATCACAGCGTCATCACAACATCATCGTAGCATCATCATGCATCATCACAGCATCATTACTGCATCATCACAGCATCATCACAGCATCATCACTGCATCATCACTGAATAATCACAGCATCATCACTGCATCATCACGGCATCGTTACAGCATCGTCATATCATCATAACTGCATCATCACAACAACATAACAAAATCATCAAAGCATCATCACAGCATCATCACCGCGTCATCACAGCGTCATAACTGCATCGTCACTGCATCTAAACTGCATCATCACAAAATCATCACTGCATCACATCATAATCACAACATCATCAAAGCGTCATCACAGCATCATCACTGCGTTATCACAGCATCATCTCAGCATCATCACAGTATCATTACTGCTTATTCACTGCATCATCACAACATCATCACAGCGTCATTACAGTGTCATAAATGCATCATCACAGTGTCATCAAAGCGTCCTAACTGCATAATCACTGCATCATCGCAGCTTCATCACAGCATCATGACAGCGTCATCACAGCATCAAAAATGCATAATCACTTCATCCTCACATCATCATCATAGCATCATAGCTGCATAATCATAGAGTCATCACAGCATCATCACTACATCATCAAATTGTCATCACTGTATCATCACAGCATCATCATAGCATCATCACTGCATAATCACAGTGTCATAACAGCATCATTACAACACCATGACTACGTCATCACAGCATCACGACAGCGTCATTACAGTGTCATCACAGCATCATCACTGCATTATCACAACATCATCACAACATCATCACTGCGTCATCAGAGCGTCATCACTACATAATCACTTCTTACTCAGTGAATCATCACTGCATCATCACATCATCACAGCATCATCTCAGCATAATCACAGTATCATCACAGCGTCATCACTACATCATCAATGCATCATCACTGCATCATCACAGCATCATCACTGCATCATCACAGCATCATCAGAGCATCATCACAGCATCATCACAACATCATCACAGAGTCATCACAGCATCATCGCTGCATAATCACTGCATCATCACCCCATCCTCACAGCATCAATACAGCGTCATCACAACGTCAACAATGCATCATTACAGCATCATCTCAGTATAGTCACAGCATAATCACTGCATAATCACTGCATCATCATATCGTCATCACTGCATCATCACTGCATCATCACAGCACCATCACAGCATCATTACTGCAGAATCACTGCATCATCACAGCATCATAGCTGCATAATCACAGCATCATCACATCATCATCGCATAGTCATCACAGCGTCATCACTGCATCATCACAGCATCATCACAGCATCATTACTGCAGAATCACTGCATCATCACAGCATCCTCACAGCAACATCGCAGCATCATCACAGCATCATCGCATCATCATCACAGTGTCATGACAGCATCATCACCGCATAATCACAGCATCATCACAGCATAATCACAGTATCATCACAGCGTCATCACTACATCATCACTGCATCATCACAGAATCATCACTGCGTCATCACAGCATCATCAGAGCATCATCACAGCATCATCACATCATCATCTCAGCATCATTACTGCGTCATCACAGCATCATCAGAGCATCATCACATCATCATCACAACATCATCAGTTTCATGTCAGCATCATCACTGCATAATCACTGCATCATCACAGCATCCTCACAGCATCAACACAGCGTCATCACAGCGTCATCAATGCATCATTACAGCATCATCTCAGTATAGTCACAGAATTATTACAGCATAATCACTGCATCATCATATCATCACTGCATCATCACTGCATCATCACTGCATCATCACAGCACCATCACAGCACCATCACAGCATCATTACTTCAGAATCACTGCATCATCACAGCATCCTCACAGCAACATCGCAGCATCATCACAGCATCGTCACACTGTCATGACAGCATCATCACTGCATAATCACTGCATAATCTCCGCATAATCACAGCATCATCACATCATCATCACAATATCATCACAGCGTCATCACTACACATCACTGCATCATCACTACATCATCACAGCACCATCACTTCGTCATCATCAGAGCATCATCACAGCATCATCACTGCATCCTCACTGCATCATGAGTGCATCATCATCACAGCATCATAACTGCATCATCAAAGCATCATCTCGGCATAATCACAATGTCATAAATACATCATCACTCCATCATCACAGCATTATCACATCATCATCACAACGTTTTCAGTGTCATCACAGCATCATAACAACGTCATCAAACTGTCATCACAGCATCATCACCAAATCATCACAGAATCATCACAGCATCATTACTGCATCATCACAGCATCTTTGCATCGTCATCAGAGCATCACCACTGCATCATCACATCATCATCTCAGCATCATCACAGCATCATTACTGCTTACTCACTGCATCATCACAGCGTCATGACAGTGTCATCACTGCATCATAACATCATAGCTTCATCATCAGAACATTATCACAGCATCATCACTGCATCATCACATCATCATTATAGCATCTTCACTGTCATCAATACATCATCACAGCATCATCACATCATTATCACAGCATCATCAGTGTCATCTCAGCATCATCACTGCATCATGACTGCATCATAGCAGCATAATCACAGCATCATCACAGAATCATCACAGCATCATCATAAGGTCATCACAGCATCATCACTACGTCATCAGATTGTAATCACAGCATCATCACAGTGTCCTCACTGAATCATCACTGCACCATCACTGCAACATCACAGCATCATCTCAGCATCATCATGGCATCATTACTGCATCATCACTGCTTACTCACTGCATCATCACAGCATCATCTCAGCATCATCACAGAATCATTTCTGCATAATCATTGCATTTTCACAGCGTCATCACAGTATCATCACTGCATCATCACAGTGTCATCACAGCATCATCAAAGCATCACGACAGCGTCATCTCACCATCACGACAGCGTCATCAAAGCATCATCACTGCATCATAACAACATCATCTCAGCATCATCACAGAATCATTTCTGCATAATCACTGCATCATCATAGTGTCATCACAGTATATTCACTGCATCATCACATCATCACAGTGTCATCACAGAATCATCACTGAATCATCCAAGCATCATCCAAGCATCATCACAGCACCACCAATGCATCATCACAGTATCATCACTGCATAATCACTGCATCATCACCGCATCATCACATCATCAACACTGCTTCATTGCTGCATCATCACATCATTGTCACAGTATCATCAAAATATCATCACAGCATCATCACACCATCATAACAACATCATCACAGCGTCATCACAGTATCGTAAATGCATCATCACAGAATCATCACTGAATCATCATAGCATCTTCATATCATCATCACAATATCATCACAGCATCATCACTGCATCATCACAGCATCATCACTGCATAATCACTGCATCATCACCACATCATCACAGCATCATCACTGCATAATCACTGCATCATCACAGCATCATCACATCGTCATCAAAACATCATTACAAGTATCAACACAACATAATCACAGTGTCATCACAGCATCATCATTGCATCCTTACTGCATGATCACAGCATCTCCGCATCGTAATCACATCATCATCACTGACTCCTCACTGAATCATCACTGTACCATCACTGCATCATCAGAGCATCATCTGAGCATAATCTCAGCATAATCACAGCATCATCACAGAATCATCACAGCATCATTACTGCATCATCACAGCATCTTTGCATCGTCATCAGAGCATCACCACTGCATCATCACTACATCATCACATCATCATCACAGCATTTTAGCTACATAATCACAGAATCATCATAGCGTAACGACAGCATCATCACAACATCATTACAGCATCATCACAGCGTCATCGTAACATCATGACTGTATCATCACAGCATCATCACAGCATCACCGCAGCGTCATCACTGCATCATCACAGCATCATCACAGCATCATCACGGCATCGTTACAGCATCGTCATATCATCATAACTGCATCATCACAACAACATAACAAAATCATCAAAGCATCGTCACAGCATCATCACCGCGTCATCACAGCGTCATAACTGCATCGTCACTGCATCTAAACTGCATCATCACAGTGTCATCTCAGCATCATCACAGCATCATTACTGCCTAATCATTGCATTATCACAACGTCATCACAGTATCATCAGTGCATCATCACAGCATCATTACTGCATCATCACATCATCATCACAGAATCACGATAGTGTCATCACAGCGTCATCACTGCATCATCACAGCGTCATCTCAGCATCATCAGAGACTCATCACAGTGTCATCACTGCATCATCACTGCATCACCACAGTATCATCACAGCATCATCACAAAATTATAAGAGCGTCATCACAGCGTTATTACTGCATCATCACAGCATCAATAGAGCATCATCACAGCGTCATCACAGCGTTATCACAGCGTCATCACAGCATCACGACATCATCATCACAGCTTCACGACAGTGTCATGAGAGCGTCTTCACAGCATCATCACTACATCATCACAGCATCATCACTGCGTCATCAGAGCATCATCACAAAATCATCACAGCGTCATTACTGCATCATCACTGCATCATCACAGCGTCATCACCGCATCATCACTGCATTGTCACAACATCATGGCGTCATAATAACTGCATCATAACAGCATGATCAAAGCATCATCACAGCGTCATCACAGCGTCATAACTGCATAAACACTGCATCATCAAAGAACCATCACAGCATCATCACAGCATCATAACAGCATCATCAGAGCATCATCACATCGTCATCACATCGTCATCAAAGAATCTTCACAGCATCATCGCTATGTCATCATAGCATCATCATAATATTATCACAGCTTCATCACAGCGTCATAACAACATCATCACTGCATCATCACAGCATCATCATTATTGCATCATGACTGCATCATTACAGCATCATCAGAGCAGAATCAGTGCGTCGTCACAGCATCATTACTGCATCACCACATCATCACTGTGTTATCGCAGCGTCATCACAGCATCATCACAACATCATCACAGAATCATCACAGCATCATCACATCATCATCACAGCGTCATCACAACATCATCGTAGCATCATCATGCATCATCACAGCATCATTACTGCATCATCACAGCATCATCACAGCATCATCACTGCATCATCACTGAATAATCACAGCATCATCACTGCATCATCACGGCATCGTTACAGCATCGTCATATCATCATAACTGCATCATCACAACAACATAACAAAATCATCAAAGCATCATCACAGCATCATCACCGCGTCATCACAGCGTCATAACTGCATCGTCACTGCATCTAAACTGCATCATCACAAAATCATCACTGCATCACATCATAATCACAACATCATCAAAGCGTCATCACAGCATCATCACTGCGTTATCACAGCATCATCTCAGCATCATCACAGTATCATTACTGCTTATTCACTGCATCATCACAACATCATCACAGCGTCATTACAGTGTCATAAATGCATCATCACAGTGTCATCAAAGCGTCCTAACTGCATAATCACTGCATCATCGCAGCTTCATCACAGCATCATGACAGCGTCATCACAGCATCAAAAATGCATAATCACTTCATCCTCACATCATCATCATAGCATCATAGCTGCATAATCATAGAGTCATCACAGCATCATCACTACATCATCAAATTGTCATCACTGTATCATCACAGCATCATCATAGCATCATCACTGCATAATCACAGTGTCATAACAGCATCATTACAACACCATGACTACGTCATCACAGCATCACGACAGCGTCATTACAGTGTCATCACAGCATCATCACTGCATTATCACAACATCATCACTGCGTCATCACAACATCATCACAGAGTCATCACAGCGTCATCAATGCATCATCACTGCATCATCACAGCATCATCACTGCATCATCACAGCATCATCAGAGCATCATCACAGCATCATCACAACATCATCACAGAGTCATCACAGCGTCATCACTGCATAATCACTGCATCATCACAGCATCCTCACAGCATCAATACAGCGTCATCACAACGTCAACAATGCATCATTACAGCATCATCTCAGTATAGTCACAGCATAATCACTGCATAATCACTGCATCATCATATCGTCATCACTGCATCATCACTGCATCATCACAGCACCATCACAGCATCATTACTGCAGAATCACTGCATCATCACAGCATCATAGCTGCATAATCACAGCATCATCACATCATCATCGCATAGTCATCACAGCGTCATCACTGCATCATCACAGCATCATCACAGCATCATTACTGCAGAATCACTGCATCATCACAGCATCCTCACAGCAACATCGCAGCATCATCACAGCATCATCACATCATCATCACAGTGTCATGACAGCATCATCACTGCATAATCACTGCATAATCACAGCATCATCACAGCATAATCACAGTATCATCACAGCGTCATCACTACATCATCACTGCATCATCACAGAATCATCACTGCGTCATCACAGCATCATCAGAGCATCATCACAGCATCATCACATCATCATCACAGAATCATCACTGCGTCATCACAGCATCATCAGAGCATCATCACATCATCATCACAACATCATCAGTTTCATGTCAGCATCATCACTGCATAATCACTGCATCATCACAGCATCCTCACAGCATCAACACAGCGTCATCACAGCGTCATCAATGCATCATTACAGCATCATCTCAGTATAGTCACAGAATTATTACAGCATAATCACTGCATCATCATATCATCACTACATCATCACAGCATCATCACTTCGTCATCATCAGAGCATCATCACAGCATCATCACTGCATCCTCACTGCATCATGAGTGCATCATCATCACAGCATCATAACTGCATCATCAAAGCATCATCTCGGCATAATCACAATGTCATAAATACATCATCACTCCATCATCACAGCATTATCACATCATCATCACAACGTTTTCAGTGTCATCACAGCATCATAACAACGTCATCAAACTGTCATCACAGCATCATCACCAAATCATCACAGAATCATCACAGCATCATTACTGCATCATCACAGCATCTTTGCATCGTCATCAGAGCATCACCACTGCATCATCACATCATCATCTCAGCATCATCACAGCATCATTACTGCTTACTCACTGCATCATCACAGCGTCATGACACTGTCATCACTGCATCATAACATCATAGCTTCATCATCAGAACATTATCACAGCATCATCACTGCATCATCACATCATCATTATAGCATCTTCACTGTCATCAATACATCATCACAGCATCATCACATCATTATCACAGCATCATCAGTGTCATCTCAGCATCATCACTGCATCATGACTGCATCATAGCAGCATAATCACAGCATCATCACAGAATCATCACAGCATCATCATAAGGTCATCACAGCATCATCACTACGTCATCAGATTGTAATCACAGCATCATCACAGTGTCCTCACTGAATCATCACTGCACCATCACTGCAACATCACAGCATCATCTCAGCATCATCATGGCATCATTACTGCATCATCACTGCTTACTCACTGCATCATCACAGCATCATCTCAGCATCATCACAGACTCATTTCTGCATAATCATTGCATTTTCACAGCGTCATCACAGTATCATCACTGCATCATCACAGTGTCATCACAGCATCATCAAAGCATCACGACAGCGTCATCTCACCATCACGACAGCGTCATCAAAGCATCATCACTGCATCATAACAACATCATCTCAGCATCATCACAGAATCATTTCTGCATAATCACTGCATCATCATAGTGTCATCACAGTATATTCACTGCATCATCACATCATCACAGTGTCATCACAGAATCATCACTGAATCATCCAAGCATCATCCAAGCATCATCACAGCACCACCAATGCATCATCACAGTATCATCACTGCATAATCACTGCATCATCACCGCATCATCACATCATCAACACTGCATCATTGCTGCATCATCACATCATTGTCACAGTATCATCAAAATATCATCACAGCATCATCACACCATCATAACAACATCATCACAGCGTCATCACAGTATCGTAAATGCATCATCACAGAATCATCACTGAATCATCATAGCATCTTCATATCATCATCACAATATCATCACAGCATCATCACTGCATCATCACAGCATCATCACTGCATAATCACTGCATCATCACCACATCATCACAGCATCATCACTGCATAATCACTGCATCATCACAGCATCATCACATCGTCATCAAAACATCATTACAAGTATCAACACAACATAATCACAGTGTCATCACAGCATCATCATTGCATCCTTACTGCATGATCACAGCATCTCCGCATCGTAATCACATCATCATCACTGACTCCTCACTGAATCATCACTGTACCATCACTGCATCATCAGAGCATAATCTGAGCATAATCTCAGCATAATCACAGCATCATCACAGAATCATCACAGCATCATTACTGCATCATCACAGCATCTTTGCATCGTCATCAGAGCATCACCACTGCATCATCACTACATCATCACATCATCATCACAGCATTTTAGCTACATAATCACAGAATCATCATAGCGTAACGACAGCATCATCACAACATCATTACAGCATCATCACAGCGTCATCGTAACATCATGACTGTATCATCACAGCATCATCACAGCATCACCGCAGCGTCATCACTGCATCATCACAGCATCATCATAGCATCATCACTGCATAATCACAGTGTCATAACAGCATCATTACAACACCATGACTACGTCATCACAGCATCACGACAGCGTCATTACAGTGTCATCACAGCATCATCACTGCATTATCACAACATCATCACAACATCATCACTGTGTCATCAGAGCGTCATCACTACATAATCACTTCTTACTCAGTGAATCATCACTGCATCATCACATCATCACAGCATCATCTCAGCATAATCACAGTATCATCACAGCGTCATCACTACATCATCAATGCATCATCACTGCATCATCACAGAATCATCACTGCGTCATCACAGCATCATCAGAGCATCATCACAGCATCATCACATCATCATCACAGAATCATCACTGCGTCATCACAGCATCATCAGAGCATCATCACATCATCATCACAACATCATCAGTTTCATGTCAGCATCATCACTGCATAATCACTGCATCATCACAGCATCCTCACAGCATCAACACAGCGTCATCACAGCGTCATCAATGCATCATTACAGCATCATCTCAGTATAGTCACAGAATTATTACAGCATAATCACTGCATCATCATATCATCACTGCATCATCACTGCATCATCACAGCACCATCACAGCATCATTACTTCAGAATCACTGCATCATCACAGCATCCTCACAGCAACATCGCAGCATCATCACAGCATCATCACACTGTCATGACAGCATCATCACTGCATAATCACTGCATAATCTCCGCATAATCACAGCATCATCACATCATCATCACAATATCATCACAGCGTCATCACTACACATCACTGCATCATCACTACATCATCACAGCATCATCACTTCGTCATCATCAGAGCATCATCACAGCATCATCACTGCATCCTCACTGCATCATGAGTGCATCATCATCACAGCATCATAACTGCATCATCAAAGCATCATCTCGGCATAATCACAATGTCATAAATACATCATCACTCCATCATCACAGCATTATCACATCATCATCACAACGTTTTCAGTGTCATCACAGCATCATAACAACGTCATCAAACTGTCATCACAGCATCATCACCAAATCATCACAGAATCATCACAGCATCATTACTGCATCATCACAGCATCTTTGCATCGTCATCAGAGCATCACCACTGCATCATCACATCATCATCTCAGCATCATCACAGCATCATTACTGCTTACTCACTGCATCATCACAGCGTCATGACAGTGTCATCACTGCATCATAACATCATAGCTTCATCATCAGAACATTATCACAGCATCATCACTGCATCATCACATCATCATTATAGCATCTTCACTGTCATCAATACATCATCACAGCATCATCACATCATTATCACAGCATCATCAGTGTCATCTCAGCATCATCACTGCATCATGACTGCATCATAGCAGCATAATCACAGCATCATCACAGAATCATCACAGCATCATCATAAGGTCATCACAGCATCATCACTACGTCATCAGATTGTAATCACAGCATCATCACAGTGTCCTCACTGAATCATCACTGCACCATCACTGCAACATCACAGCATCATCTCAGCATCATCATGGCATCATTACTGCATCATCACTGCTTACTCACTGCATCATCACAGCATCATCACAGAATCATTTCTGCATAATCATTGCATTTTCACAGCGTCATCACAGTATCATCACTGCATCATCACAGTGTCATCACAGCATCATCAAAGCATCACGACAGCGTCATCTCACCATCACGACAGCGTCATCAAAGCATCATCACTGCATCATAACAACATCATCTCAGCATCATCACAGAATCATTTCTGCATAATCACTGCATCATCATAGTGTCATCACAGTATATTCACTGCATCATCACATCATCACAGTGTCATCACAGAATCATAACTGAATCATCCAAGCATCATCCAAGCATCATCACAGCACCACCAATGCATCATCACCGCATCATCACATCATCAACACTGCATCATTGCTGCATCATCACATCATTGTCACAGTATCATCAAAATATCATCACAGCATCATCACACCATCATAACAACATCATCACAGCGTCATCACAGTATCGTAAATGCATCATCACAGAATCATCACTGAATCATCATAGCATCTTCATATCATCATCACAATATCATCACAGCATCATCACTGCATCATCACAGCATCATCACTGCATAATCACTGCATCATCACCACATCATCACAGCATCATCACTGCATAATCACTGCATCATCACAGCATCATCACATCGTCATCAAAACATCATTACAAGTATCAACACAACATAATCACAGTGTCATCACAGCATCATCATTGCATCCTTACTGCATGATCACAGCATCTCCGCATCGTAATCACATCATCATCACTGACTCCTCACTGAATCATCACTGTACCATCACTGCATCATCAGAGCATAATCTGAGCATAATCTCAGCATAATCACAGCATCATCACAGAATCATCACAGCATCATTACTGCATCATCACAGCATCTTTGCATCGTCATCAGAGCATCACCACTGCATCATCACTACATCATCACATCATCATCACAGCATTTTAGCTACATAATCACAGAATCATCATAGCGTAACGACAGCATCATCACAACATCATCACAGCATCATCACAGCATCACCGCAGCGTCATCACTGCATCATCACTGCATCATCACAGCATCATCACGGCATCGTTACAGCATCGTCATATCATCATAACTGCATCATCACAACAACATAACAAAACCATCAAAGCATCGTCACAGCATCATCACCGCGTCATCACAGCGTCATAACTGCATCGTCACTGCATCTAAACTGCATCATCACAAAATCATCACAGCTTCATCACTGCAGCATCACAGCATCATCAAAGCATCATCGCAGCATCATCACATCATCATCACTGCATCATCACAGAATCATTACTGTTTACTCACTGCGGCATCACAGCATTATCACGGTGTCATAACTGCATCATCACTGCACCATTACTGCATCATCACAGTGTCATCTCAGCATCATCACAGCATCATTACTGCCTAATCATTGCATTATCACAACGTCATCACAGTATCATCAGTGCATCATCACAGCATCATTACTGCATCATCACATCATCATCACAGAATCACGATAGTGTCATCACAGCGTCATCACTGCATCATCACAGCGTCATCTCAGCATCATCAGAGACTCATCACAGTGTCATCACTGCATCATCACTGCATCACCACAGTATCATCACAGCATCATCACAAAATTATAAGAGCGTCATCACAGCGTTATTACTGCATCATCACAGCATCAATAGAGCATCATCACAGCGTCATCACAGCGTTATCACAGCGTCATCACAGCATCACGACATCATCATCACAGCTTCACGACAGTGTCATGAGAGCGTCTTCACAGCATCATCACTACATCATCACAGCATCATCACTGCGTCATCAGAGCATCATCACAAAATCATCACAGCGTCATTACTGCATCATCACTGCATCATCACAGCGTCATCACCGCATCATCACTGCATTGTCACAACATCATGGCGTCATAATAACTGCATCATAACAGCATGATCAAAGCATCATCACAGCGTCATCACAGCGTCATAACTGCATAAACACTGCATCATCAAAGAACCATCACAGCATCATCACAGCATCATAACAGCATCATCAGAGCATCATCACATCGTCATCACATCGTCATCAAAGAATCTTCACAGCATCATCGCTATGTCATCATAGCATCATCATAATATTATCACAGCTTCATCACAGCGTCATAACAACATCATCACTGCATCATCACAGCATCATCATTATTGCATCATGACTGCATCATTACAGCATCATCAGAGCAGAATCAGTGCGTCGTCACAGCATCATTACTGCATCACCACATCATCACTGTGTTATCGCAGCGTCATCACAGCATCATCACAACATCATCACAGAATCATCACAGCATCATTGCAGCATCATCACATCATCATCACAGCGTCATCACAACATCATCGTAGCATCATCATGCATCATCACAGCATCATTACTGCATCATCACAGCATCATCACTGCATCATCACTGAATAATCACAGCATCATCACTGCATCATCACGGCATCGTTACAGCATCGTCATATCATCATAACTGCATCATCACAACAACATAACAAAATCATCAAAGCATCATCACAGCATCATCACCGCGTCATCACAGCGTCATAACTGCATCGTCACTGCATCTAAACTGCATCATCACAAAATCATCACTGCATCACATCATAATCACAACATCATCAAAGCGTCATCACAGCATCATCACTGCGTTATCACAGCATCATCTCAGCATCATCACAGTATCATTACTGCTTATTCACTGCATCATCACAACATCATCACAGCGTCATTACAGTGTCATAAATGCATCATCACAGTGTCATCAAAGCGTCCTAACTGCATAATCACTGCATCATCGCAGCTTCATCACAGCATCATGACAGCGTCATCACAGCATCAAAAATGCATAATCACTTCATCCTCACATCATCATCATAGCATCATAGCTGCATAATCATAGAGTCATCACAGCATCATCACTACATCATCAAATTGTCATCACTGTATCATCACAGCATCATCATAGCATCATCACTGCATAATCACAGTGTCATAACAGCATCATTACAACACCATGACTACGTCATCACAGCATCACGACAGCGTCATTACAGTGTCATCACAGCATCATCACTGCATTATCACAACATCATCACAACATCATCACTGCGTCATCACAACATCATCACAGAGTCATCACAGCGTCATCAATGCATCATCACTGCATCATCACAGCATCATCACTGCATCATCACAGCATCATCAGAGCATCATCACAGCATCATCACAACATCATCACAGAGTCATCACAGCGTCATCACTGCATAATCACTGCATCATCACAGCATCCTCACAGCATCAATACAGCGTCATCACAACGTCAACAATGCATCATTACAGCATCATCTCAGTATAGTCACAGCATAATCACTGCATAATCACTGCATCATCATATCGTCATCACTGCATCATCACTGCATCATCACAGCACCATCACAGCATCATTACTGCAGAATCACTGCATCATCACAGCATCATAGCTGCATAATCACAGCATCATCACATCATCATCGCATAGTCATCACAGCGTCATCACTGCATCATCACAGCATCATCACAGCATCATTACTGCAGAATCACTGCATCATCACAGCATCCTCACAGCAACATCGCAGCATCATCACAGCATCATCACATCATCATCACAGTGTCATGACAGCATCATCACTGCATAATCACCGCATAATCACAGCATCATCACAGCATAATCACAGTATCATCACAGCGTCATCACTACATCATCACTGCATCATCACAGAATCATCACTGCGTCATCACAGCATCATCAGAGCATCATCACAGCATCATCACAGCATAATCACAGTATCATCACATCATCATCACTACATCATCACTGCATCATCACAGAATCATCACTGCGTCATCACAGCATCATCAGAGCATCATCACAGCATCATCACATCATCATCACAGAATCATCACTGCGTCATCACAGCATCATCAGAGCATCATCACATCATCATCACAACATCATCAGTTTCATGTCAGCATCATCACTGCATAATCACTGCATCATCACAGCATCCTCACAGCATCAACACAGCGTCATCACAGCGTCATCAATGCATCATTACAGCATCATCTCAGTATAGTCACAGAATTATTACAGCATAATCACTGCATCATCATATCATCACTGCATCATCACTACATCATCACAGCATCATCACTTCGTCATCATCAGAGCATCATCACAGCATCATCACTGCATCCTCACTGCATCATGAGTGCATCATCATCACAGCATCATAACTGCATCATCAAAGCATCATCTCGGCATAATCACAATGTCATAAATACATCATCACTCCATCATCACAGCATTATCACATCATCATCACAACGTTTTCAGTGTCATCACAGCATCATAACAACGTCATCAAACTGTCATCACAGCATCATCACCAAATCATCACAGAATCATCACAGCATCATTACTGCATCATCACAGCATCTTTGCATCGTCATCAGAGCATCACCACTGCATCATCACATCATCATCTCAGCATCATCACAGCATCATTACTGCTTACTCACTGCATCATCACAGCGTCATGACACTGTCATCACTGCATCATAACATCATAGCTTCATCATCAGAACATTATCACAGCATCATCACTGCATCATCACATCATCATTATAGCATCTTCACTGTCATCAATACATCATCACAGCATCATCACATCATTATCACAGCATCATCAGTGTCATCTCAGCATCATCACTGCATCATGACTGCATCATAGCAGCATAATCACAGCATCATCACAGAATCATCACAGCATCATCATAAGGTCATCACAGCATCATCACTACGTCATCAGATTGTAATCACAGCATCATCACAGTGTCCTCACTGAATCATCACTGCACCATCACTGCAACATCACAGCATCATCTCAGCATCATCATGGCATCATTACTGCATCATCACTGCTTACTCACTGCATCATCACAGCATCATCTCAGCATCATCACAGAATCATTTCTGCATAATCATTGCATTTTCACAGCGTCATCACAGTATCATCACTGCATCATCACAGTGTCATCACAGCATCATCAAAGCATCACGACAGCGTCATCTCACCATCACGACAGCGTCATCAAAGCATCATCACTGCATCATAACAACATCATCTCAGCATCATCACAGAATCATTTCTGCATAATCACTGCATCATCATAGTGTCATCACAGTATATTCACTGCATCATCACATCATCACAGTGTCATCACAGAATCATCACTGAATCATCCAAGCATCATCCAAGCATCATCACAGCACCACCAATGCATCATCACAGTATCATCACTGCATAATCACTGCATCATCACCGCATCATCACATCATCAACACTGCTTCATTGCTGCATCATCACATCATTGTCACAGTATCATCAAAATATCATCACAGCATCATCACACCATCATAACAACATCATCACAGCGTCATCACAGTATCGTAAATGCATCATCACAGAATCATCACTGAATCATCATAGCATCTTCATATCATCATCACAATATCATCACAGCATCATCACTGCATCATCACAGCATCATCACTGCATAATCACTGCATCATCACCACATCATCACAGCATCATCACTGCATAATCACTGCATCATCACAGCATCATCACATCGTCATCAAAACATCATTACAAGTATCAACACAACATAATCACAGTGTCATCACAGCATCATCATTGCATCCTTACTGCATGATCACAGCATCTCCGCATCGTAATCACATCATCATCACTGACTCCTCACTGAATCATCACTGTACCATCACTGCATCATCAGAGCATAATCTGAGCATAATCTCAGCATAATCACAGCATCATCACAGAATCATCACAGCATCATTACTGCATCATCACAGCATCTTTGCATCGTCATCAGAGCATCACCACTGCATCATCACTACATCATCACATCATCATCACAGCATTTTAGCTACATAATCACAGAATCATCATAGCGTAACGACAGCATCATCACAACATCATTACAGCATCATCACAGCGTCATCGTAACATCATGACTGTATCATCACAGCATCATCACAGCATCACCGCAGCGTCATCACTGCATCATCACAGCATCATCACAGAATCATCACGGCATCGTTACAGCATCGTCATATCATCATAACTGCATCATCACAACAACATAACAAAATCATCAAAGCATCGTCACAGCATCATCACCGCGTCATCACAGCGTCATAACTGCATCGTCACTGCATCTAAACTGCATCATCACAAAATCATCACAGCTTCATCACTGCAGCATCACAGCATCATCAAAGCATCATCGCAGCATCATCACATCATCATCACTGCATCATCACAGAATCATTACTGTTTACTCACTGCGGCATCACAGCATTATCACGGTGTCATAACTGCATCATCACTGCACCATTACTGCATCATCACAGTGTCATCTCAGCATCATCACAGCATCATTACTGCCTAATCATTGCATTATCACAACGTCATCACAGTATCATCAGTGCATCATCACAGCATCATTACTGCATCATCACATCATCATCACAGAATCACGATAGTGTCATCACAGCGTCATCACTGCATCATCACAGCGTCATCTCAGCATCATCAGAGACTCATCACAGCGTCATCACTGCATCATCACTGCATCACCACAGTATCATCACAGCATCATCACAAAATTATAAGAGCGTCATCACAGCGTTATTACTGCATCATCACAGCATCAATAGAGCATCATCACAGCGTCATCACAGCGTTATCACAGCGTCATCACAGCATCACGACATCATCATCACAGCTTCACGACAGTGTCATGAGAGCGTCTTCACAGCATCATCACTACATCATCACAGCATCATCACTGCGTCATCAGAGCATCATCACAAAATCATCACAGCGTCATTACTGCATCATCACTGCATCATCACAGCGTCATCACCGCATCATCACTGCATTGTCACAACATCATGGCGTCATAATAACTGCATCATAACAGCATGATCAAAGCATCATCACAGCGTCATCACAGCGTCATAACTGCATAAACACTGCATCATCAAAGAACCATCACAGCATCATCACAGCGTCATAACAGCATCATCAGAGCATCATCACATCGTCATCACATCGTCATCAAAGAATCTTCACAGCATCATCGCTATGTCATCATAGCATCATCATAATATTATCACAGCTTCATCACAGCGTCATAACAACATCATCACTGCATCATCACAGCATCATCATTATTGCATCATGACTGCATCATTACAGCATCATCAGAGCAGAATCAGTGCGTCGTCACAGCATCATTACTGCATCACCACATCATCACTGTGTTATCGCAGCGTCATCACAGCATCATCACAACATCATCACAGAATCATCACAGCATCATTGCAGCATCATCACATCATCATCACAGCGTCATCACAACATCATCGTAGCATCATCATGCATCATCACAGCATCATTACTGCATCATCACAGCATCATCACAGCATCATCACTGCATCATCACTGAATAATCACAGCATCAACACTGCATCATCACGGCATCGTTACAGCATCGTCATATCATCATAACTGCATCATCACAACAACATAACAAAATCATCAAAGCATCATCACAGCATCATCACCGCGTCATCACAGCGTCATAACTGCATCGTCACTGCATCTAAACTGCATCATCACAAAATCATCACTGCATCACATCATAATCACAACATCATCAAAGCGTCATCACAGCATCATCACTGCGTTATCACAGCATCATCTCAGCATCATCACAGTATCATTACTGCTTATTCACTGCATCATCACAACATCATCACAGCGTCATTACAGTGTCATAAATGCATCATCACAGTGTCATCAAAGCGTCCTAACTGCATAATCACTGCATCATCGCAGCTTCATCACAGCATCATGACAGCGTCATCACAGCATCAAAAATGCATAATCACTTCATCCTCACATCATCATCATAGCATCATAGCTGCATAATCATAGAGTCATCACAGCATCATCACTACATCATCAAATTGTCATCACAGCATCATCATAGCATCATCACTGCATAATCACAGTGTCATAACAGCATCATTACAACACCATGACTACGTCATCACAGCATCACGACAGCGTCATTACAGTGTCATCACAGCATCATCACTGCATTATCACAACATCATCACAACATCATCACTGCGTCATCAGAGCGTCATCACTACATAATCACTTCTTACTCAGTGAATCATCACTGCATCATCACATCATCACAGCATCATCTCAGCATAATCACAGTATCATCACAGCGTCATCACTACATCATCAATGCATCATCACTGCATCATCACAGCATCATCACTGCATCATCACAGCATCATCAGAGCATCATCACAGCATCATCACAACATCATCACAGAGTCATCACAGCATCATCACTGCATAATCACTGCATCATCACAGCATCCTCACAGCATCAATACAGCGTCATCACAACATCAACAATGCATCATTACAGCATCATCTCAGTATAGTCACAGCATAATCACTGCATAATCACTGCATCATCATATCGTCATCACTGCATCATCACTGCATCATCACAGCACCATCACAGCATCATTACTGCAGAATCATTGCATCATCACAGCATCATAGCTGCATAATCACAGCATCATCACATCATCATCGCATAGTCATCACAGCGTCATCACTGCATCATCACAGCATCATCACAGCATCATTACTGCAGAATCACTGCATCATCACAGCATCCTCACAGCAACATCGCAGCATCATCACAGCATCATCGCATCATCATCACAGTGTCATGACAGCATCATCACTGCATAATCACCGCATAGTCACAGCATCATCACAGCATAATCACAGTATCATCACAGCGCCATCAATACATCATCACTGCATCATCACAGAATCATCACTGCGTCATCACAGCATCATCAGAGCATCATCACAGCATCATCACAGCATAATCACAGTATCATCACATCATCATCACTACATCATCACTGCATCATCACAGAATCATCACTGCGTCATCACAGCATCATCAGAGCATCATCACAGCATCATCACATCATCATCTCAGCATCATTACTGCTTACTCACTGCATCATCATAGCATCATCACAACATCATCAGTTTCATGTCAGCATCATCACTGCATAATCACTGCATCATCACAGCATCCTCACAGCATCAACACAGCGTCATCACAGCGTCATCAATGCATCATTACAGCATCATCTCAGTATAGTCACAGAATTATTACAGCATAATCACTGCATCATCATATCATCACTGCATCATCACTACATCATCACAGCATCATCACTTCGTCATCATCAGAGCATCATCACAGCATCATCACTGCATCCTCACTGCATCATGAGTGCATCATCATCACAGCATCATAACTGCATCATCAAAGCATCATCTCGGCATAATCACAATGTCATAAATACATCATCACTCCATCATCACAGCATTATCACATCATCATCACAACGTTTTCAGTGTCATCACAGCATCATAACAACGTCATCAAACTGTCATCACAGCATCATCACCAAATCATCACAGAATCATCACAGCATCATTACTGCATCATCACAGCATCTTTGCATCGTCATCAGAGCATCACCACTGCATCATCACATCATCATCTCAGCATCATCACAGCATCATTACTGCTTACTCACTGCATCATCACAGCGTCATGACACTGTCATCACTGCATCATAACATCATAGCTTCATCATCAGAACATTATCACAGCATCATCACTGCATCATCACATCATCATTATAGCATCTTCACTGTCATCAATACATCATCACAGCATCATCACATCATTATCACAGCATCATCAGTGTCATCTCAGCATCATCACTGCATCATGACTGCATCATAGCAGCATAATCACAGCATCATCACAGAATCATCACAGCATCATCATAAGGTCATCACAGCATCATCACTACGTCATCAGATTGTAATCACAGCATCATCACAGTGTCCTCACTGAATCATCACTGCACCATCACTGCAACATCACAGCATCATCTCAGCATCATCATGGCATCATTACTGCATCATCACTGCTTACTCACTGCATCATCACAGCATCATCTCAGCATCATCACAGAATCATTTCTGCATAATCATTGCATTTTCACAGCGTCATCACAGTATCATCACTGCATCATCACAGTGTCATCACAGCATCATCAAAGCATCACGACAGCGTCATCTCACCATCACGACAGCGTCATCAAAGCATCATCACTGCATCATAACAACATCATCTCAGCATCATCACAGAATCATTTCTGCATAATCACTGCATCATCATAGTGTCATCACAGTATATTCACTGCATCATCACATCATCACAGTGTCATCACAGAATCATCACTGAATCATCCAAGCATCATCCAAGCATCATCACAGCACCACCAATGCATCATCACAGTATCATCACTGCATAATCACTGCATCATCACCGCATCATCACATCATCAACACTGCTTCATTGCTGCATCATCACATCATTGTCACAGTATCATCAAAATATCATCACAGCATCATCACACCATCATAACAACATCATCACAGCGTCATCACAGTATCGTAAATGCATCATCACAGAATCATCACTGAATCATCATAGCATCTTCATATCATCATCACAATATCATCACAGCATCATCACTGCATCATCACAGCATCATCACTGCATAATCACTGCATCATCACCACATCATCACAGCATCATCACTGCATAATCACTGCATCATCACAGCATCATCACATCGTCATCAAAACATCATTACAAGTATCAACACAACATAATCACAGTGTCATCACAGCATCATCATTGCATCCTTACTGCATGATCACAGCATCTCCGCATCGTAATCACATCATCATCACTGACTCCTCACTGAATCATCACTGTACCATCACTGCATCATCAGAGCATAATCTGAGCATAATCTCAGCATAATCACAGCATCATCACAGAATCATCACAGCATCATTACTGCATCATCACAGCATCTTTGCATCGTCATCAGAGCATCACCACTGCATCATCACTACATCATCACATCATCATCACAGCATTTTAGCTACATAATCACAGAATCATCATAGCGTAACGACAGCATCATCACAACATCATTACAGCATCATCACAGCGTCATCGTAACATCATGACTGTATCATCACAGCATCATCACAGCATCACCGCAGCGTCATCACTGCATCATCACAGCATCATCACAGAATCATCACGGCATCGTTACAGCATCGTCATATCATCATAACTGCATCATCACAACAACATAACAAAATCATCAAAGCATCGTCACAGCATCATCACCGCGTCATCACAGCGTCATAACTGCATCGTCACTGCATCTAAACTGCATCATCACAAAATCATCACAGCTTCATCACTGCAGCATCACAGCATCATCAAAGCATCATCGCAGCATCATCACATCATCATCACTGCATCATCACAGAATCATTACTGTTTACTCACTGCGGCATCACAGCATTATCACGGTGTCATAACTGCATCATCACTGCACCATTACTGCATCATCACAGTGTCATCTCAGCATCATCACAGCATCATTACTGCCTAATCATTGCATTATCACAACGTCATCACAGTATCATCAGTGCATCATCACAGCATCATTACTGCATCATCACATCATCATCACAGAATCACGATAGTGTCATCACAGCGTCATCACTGCATCATCACAGCGTCATCTCAGCATCATCAGAGACTCATCACAGCGTCATCACTGCATCATCACTGCATCACCACAGTATCATCACAGCATCATCACAAAATTATAAGAGCGTCATCACAGCGTTATTACTGCATCATCACAGCATCAATAGAGCATCATCACAGCGTCATCACAGCGTTATCACAGCGTCATCACAGCATCACGACATCATCATCACAGCTTCACGACAGTGTCATGAGAGCGTCTTCACAGCATCATCACTACATCATCACAGCATCATCACTGCGTCATCAGAGCATCATCACAAAATCATCACAGCGTCATTACTGCATCATCACTGCATCATCACAGCGTCATCACCGCATCATCACTGCATTGTCACAACATCATGGCGTCATAATAACTGCATCATAACAGCATGATCAAAGCATCATCACAGCGTCATCACAGCGTCATAACTGCATAAACACTGCATCATCAAAGAACCATCACAGCATCATCACAGCGTCATAACAGCATCATCAGAGCATCATCACATCGTCATCACATCGTCATCAAAGAATCTTCACAGCATCATCGCTATGTCATCATAGCATCATCATAATATTATCACAGCTTCATCACAGCGTCATAACAACATCATCACTGCATCATCACAGCATCATCATTATTGCATCATGACTGCATCATTACAGCATCATCAGAGCAGAATCAGTGCGTCGTCACAGCATCATTACTGCATCACCACATCATCACTGTGTTATCGCAGCGTCATCACAGCATCATCACAACATCATCACAGAATCATCACAGCATCATTGCAGCATCATCACATCATCATCACAGCGTCATCACAACATCATCGTAGCATCATCATGCATCATCACAGCATCATTACTGCATCATCACAGCATCATCACAGCATCATCACTGCATCATCACTGAATAATCACAGCATCAACACTGCATCATCACGGCATCGTTACAGCATCGTCATATCATCATAACTGCATCATCACAACAACATAACAAAATCATCAAAGCATCATCACAGCATCATCACCGCGTCATCACAGCGTCATAACTGCATCGTCACTGCATCTAAACTGCATCATCACAAAATCATCACTGCATCACATCATAATCACAACATCATCAAAGCGTCATCACAGCATCATCACTGCGTTATCACAGCATCATCTCAGCATCATCACAGTATCATTACTGCTTATTCACTGCATCATCACAACATCATCACAGCGTCATTACAGTGTCATAAATGCATCATCACAGTGTCATCAAAGCGTCCTAACTGCATAATCACTGCATCATCGCAGCTTCATCACAGCATCATGACAGCGTCATCACAGCATCAAAAATGCATAATCACTTCATCCTCACATCATCATCATAGCATCATAGCTGCATAATCATAGAGTCATCACAGCATCATCACTACATCATCAAATTGTCATCACAGCATCATCATAGCATCATCACTGCATAATCACAGTGTCATAACAGCATCATTACAACACCATGACTACGTCATCACAGCATCACGACAGCGTCATTACAGTGTCATCACAGCATCATCACTGCATTATCACAACATCATCACAACATCATCACTGCGTCATCAGAGCGTCATCACTACATAATCACTTCTTACTCAGTGAATCATCACTGCATCATCACATCATCACAGCATCATCTCAGCATAATCACAGTATCATCACAGCGTCATCACTACATCATCAATGCATCATCACTGCATCATCACAGCATCATCACTGCATCATCACAGCATCATCAGAGCATCATCACAGCATCATCACAACATCATCACAGAGTCATCACAGCATCATCACTGCATAATCACTGCATCATCACAGCATCCTCACAGCATCAATACAGCGTCATCACAACATCAACAATGCATCATTACAGCATCATCTCAGTATAGTCACAGCATAATCACTGCATAATCACTGCATCATCATATCGTCATCACTGCATCATCACTGCATCATCACAGCACCATCACAGCATCATTACTGCAGAATCATTGCATCATCACAGCATCATAGCTGCATAATCACAGCATCATCACATCATCATCGCATAGTCATCACAGCGTCATCACTGCATCATCACAGCATCATCACAGCATCATTACTGCAGAATCACTGCATCATCACAGCATCCTCACAGCAACATCGCAGCATCATCACAGCATCATCGCATCATCATCACAGTGTCATGACAGCATCATCACTGCATAATCACCGCATAGTCACAGCATCATCACAGCATAATCACAGTATCATCACAGCGCCATCAATACATCATCACTGCATCATCACAGAATCATCACTGCGTCATCACAGCATCATCAGAGCATCATCACAGCATCATCACAGCATAATCACAGTATCATCACATCATCATCACTACATCATCACTGCATCATCACAGAATCATCACTGCGTCATCACAGCATCATCAGAGCATCATCACAGCATCATCACATCATCATCTCAGCATCATTACTGCTTACTCACTGCATCATCATAGCATCATCACAACATCATCAGTTTCATGTCAGCATCATCACTGCATAATCACTGCATCATCACAGCATCCTCACAGCATCAACACAGCGTCATCACAGCGTCATCAATGCATCATTACAGCATCATCTCAGTATAGTCACAGAATTATTACAGCATAATCACTGCATCATCATATCATCACTGCATCATCACTGCATCATCACAGCACCATCACAGCATCATTACTTCAGAATCACTGCATCATCACAGCATCCTCACAGCAACATCGCAGCATCATCACAGCATCATCACACTGTCATGACAGCATCATCACTGCATAATCACTGCATAATCTCCGCATAATCACAGCATCATCACATCATCATCACAATATCATCACAGCGTCATCACTACACATCACTGCATCATCACTACATCATCACAGCATCATCACTTCGTCATCATCAGAGCATCATCACAGCATCATCACTGCATCCTCACTGCATCATGAGTGCATCATCATCACAGCATCATAACTGCATCATCAAAGCATCATCTCGGCATAATCACAATGTCATAAATACATCATCACTCCATCATCACAGCATTATCACATCATCATCACAACGTTTTCAGTGTCATCACAGCATCATAACAACGTCATCAAACTGTCATCACAGCATCATCACCAAATCATCACAGAATCATCACAGCATCATTACTGCATCATCACAGCATCTTTGCATCGTCATCAGAGCATCACCACTGCATCATCACATCATCATCTCAGCATCATCACAGCATCATTACTGCTTACTCACTGCATCATCACAGCGTCATGACAGTGTCATCACTGCATCATAACATCATAGCTTCATCATCAGAACATTATCACAGCATCATCACTGCATCATCACATCATCATTATAGCATCTTCACTGTCATCAATACATCATCACAGCATCATCACATCATTATCACAGCATCATCAGTGTCATCTCAGCATCATCACTGCATCATGACTGCATCATAGCAGCATAATCACAGCATCATCACAGAATCATCACAGCATCATCATAAGGTCATCACAGCATCATCACTACGTCATCAGATTGTAATCACAGCATCATCACAGTGTCCTCACTGAATCATCACTGCACCATCACTGCAACATCACAACATCATCTCAGCATCATCATGGCATCATTACTGCATCATCACTGCTTACTCACTGCATCATCACAGCATCATCTCAGCATCATCACAGACTCATTTCTGCATAATCATTGCATTTTCACAGCGTCATCACAGTATCATCACTGCATCATCACAGTGTCATCACAGCATCATCAAAGCATCACGACAGCGTCATCTCACCATCACGACAGCGTCATCAAAGCATCATCACTGCATCATAACAACATCATCTCAGCATCATCACAGAATCATTTCTGCATAATCACTGCATCATCATAGTGTCATCACAGTATATTCACTGCATCATCACATCATCACAGTGTCATCACAGAATCATCACTGAATCATCCAAGCATCATCCAAGCATCATCACAGCACCACCAATGCATCATCACAGTATCATCACTGCATAATCACTGCATCATCACCGCATCATCACATCATCAACACTGCTTCATTGCTGCATCATCACATCATTGTCACAGTATCATCAAAATATCATCACAGCATCATCACACCATCATAACAACATCATCACAGCGTCATCACAGTATCGTAAATGCATCATCACAGAATCATCACTGAATCATCATAGCATCTTCATATCATCATCACAATATCATCACAGCATCATCACTGCATCATCACAGCATCATCACTGCATAATCACTGCATCATCACCACATCATCACAGCATCATCACTGCATAATCACTGCATCATCACAGCATCATCACATCATCATCAAAACATCATTACAAGTATCAACACAACATAATCACAGTGTCATCACAGCATCATCATTGCATCCTTACTGCATGATCACAGCATCTCCGCATCGTAATCACATCATCATCACTGACTCCTCACTGAATCATCACTGTA
Organism: Clangula hyemalis; assembly: GCA_963989345.1. The sequence continues at coordinate 395,961 of CAXDIO010000151.1, forward strand.
CCATCACTGCATCATCAGAGCATAATCTGAGCATAATCTCAGCATAATCACAGCATCATCACAGAATCATCACAGCATCATTACTGCATCATCACAGCATCTTTGCATCGTCATCAGAGCATCACCACTGCATCATCACTACATCATCACATCATCATCACAGCATTTTAGCTACATAATCACAGAATCATCATAGCGTAACGACAGCATCATCACAACATCATTACAGCATCATCACAGCGTCATCACAGCGTTATCACAGCGTCATCACAGCATCACGACATCATCATCACAGCTTCACGACAGTGTCATGAGAGCGTCTTCACAGCATCATCACTACATCATCACAGCATCATCACTGCGTCATCAGAGCATCATCACAAAATCATCACAGCGTCATCACAGCGTCATAACTGCATAAACACTGCATCATCAAAGAACCATCACAGCATCATCACAGCGTCATAACAGCATCATCAGAGCATCATCACATCGTCATCACATCGTCATCAAAGAATCTTCACAGCATCATCGCTATGTCATCATAGCATCATCATAATATTATCACAGCTTCATCACAGCGTCATAACAACATCATCACTGCATCATCACAGCATCATCATTATTGCATCATGACTGCATCATTACAGCATCATCAGAGCAGAATCAGTGCGTCGTCACAGCATCATTACTGCATCACCACATCATCACTGTGTTATCGCAGCGTCATCACAGCATCATCACAGCATCAACACAGAATCATCACAGCATCATTGCAGCATCATCACATCATCATCACAGCGTCATCACAACATCATCGTAGCATCATCATGCATCATCACAGCATCATTACTGCATCATCACAGCATCATCACAGCATCATCACTGCATCATCACTGAATAATCACAGCATCATCACTGCATCATCACGGCATCGTTACAGCATCGTCATATCATCATAACTGCATCATCACAACAACATAACAAAATCATCAAAGCATCATCACAGCATCATCACCGCGTCATCACAGCGTCATAACTGCATCGTCACTGCATCTAAACTGCATCATCACAAAATCATCACTGCATCACATCATAATCACAACATCATCAAAGCGTCATCACAGCATCATCACTGCGTTATCACAGCATCATCTCAGCATCATCACAGTATCATTACTGCTTATTCACTGCATCATCACAACATCATCACAGCGTCATTACAGTGTCATAAATGCATCATCACAGTGTCATCAAAGCGTCCTAACTGCATAATCACTGCATCATCGCAGCTTCATCACAGCATCATGACAGCGTCATCACAGCATCAAAAATGCATAATCATTTCATCCTCACATCATCATCATAGCATCATAGCTGCATAATCATAGAGTCATCACAGCATCATCACTACATCATCAAATTGTCATCACTGTATCATCACAGCATCATCATAGCATCATCACTGCATAATCACAGTGTCATAACAGCATCATTACAACACCATGACTACGTCATCACAGCATCACGACAGCGTCATTACAGTGTCATCACAGCATCATCACTGCATTATCACAACATCATCACAACATCAGCACTGCGTCATCAGAGCGTCATCACTACATAATCACTTCTTACTCAGTGAATCATCACTGCATCATCACATCATCACAGCATCATCTCAGCATAATCACAGTATCATCACAGCGTCATCACTACATCATCAATGCATCATCACTGCATCATCACAGCATCATCACTGCATCATCACAGCATCATCAGAGCATCATCACAGCATCATCACATCATCATCTCAGCATCATTACTGCTTACTCACTGCATCATCAGAGCATCATCACATCATCATCACAACATCATCAGTTTCATGTCAGCATCATCACTGCATAATCACTGCATCATCACAGCATCCTCACAGCATCAACACAGCGTCATCACAGCGTCATCAATGCATCATTACAGCATCATCTCAGTATAGTCACAGAATTATTACAGCATAATCACTGCATCATCATATCATCACTGCATCATCACAGCACCATCACAGCATCATTACTTCAGAATCACTGCATCATCACAGCATCCTCACAGCAACATCGCAGCATCATCACAGCATCATCACACTGTCATGACAGCATCATCACTGCATAATCACTGCATAATCTCCGCATAATCACAGCATCATCACATCATCATCACAATATCATCACAGCGTCATCACTACACATCACTGCATCATCACTACATCATCACAGCATCATCACTTCGTCATCATCAGAGCATCATCACAGCATCATCACTGCATCCTCACTGCATCATGAGTGCATCATCATCACAGCATCATAACTGCATCATCAAAGCATCATCTCGGCATAATCACAATGTCATAAATACATCATCACTCCATCATCACAGCATTATCACATCATCATCACAACGTTTTCAGTGTCATCACAGCATCATAACAACGTCATCAAACTGTCATCACAGCATCATCACCAAATCATCACAGAATCATCACAGCATCATTACTGCATCATCACAGCATCTTTGCATCGTCATCAGAGCATCACCACTGCATCATCACATCATCATCTCAGCATCATCACAGCATCATTACTGCTTACTCACTGCATCATCACAGCGTCATGACAGTGTCATCACTGCATCATAACATCATAGCTTCATCATCAGAACATTATCACAGCATCATCACTGCATCATCACATCATCATTATAGCATCTTCACTGTCATCAATACATCATCACAGCATCATCACATCATTATCACAGCATCATCAGTGTCATCTCAGCATCATCACTGCATCATGACTGCATCATAGCAGCATAATCACAGCATCATCACAGAATCATCACAGCATCATCATAAGGTCATCACAGCATCATCACTACGTCATCAGATTGTAATCACAGCATCATCACAGTGTCCTCACTGAATCATCACTGCACCATCACTGCACCATCACAGCATCATCTCAGCATCATCATGGCATCATTACTGCATCATCACTGCTTACTCACTGCATCATCACAGCATCATCTCAGCATCATCACAGACTCATTTCTGCATAATCATTGCATTTTCACAGCGTCATCACAGTATCATCACTGCATCATCACAGTGTCATCACAGCATCATCAAAGCATCACGACAGCGTCATCTCACCATCACGACAGCGTCATCAAAGCATCATCACTGCATCATAACAACATCATCTCAGCATCATCACAGAATCATTTCTGCATAATCACTGCATCATCATAGTGTCATCACAGTATATTCACTGCATCATCACATCATCACAGTGTCATCACAGAATCATCACTGAATCATCCAAGCATCATCCAAGCATCATCACAGCACCACCAATGCATCATCACAGTATCATCACTGCATAATCACTGCATCATCACCGCATCATCACATCATCAACACTGCTTCATTGCTGCATCATCACATCATTGTCACAGTATCATCAAAATATCATCACAGCATCATCACACCATCATAACAACATCATCACAGCGTCATCACAGTATCGTAAATGCATCATCACAGAATCATCACTGAATCATCATAGCATCTTCATATCATCATCACAATATCATCACAGCATCATCACTGCATCATCACAGCATCATCACTGCATAATCACTGCATCATCACCACATCATCACAGCATCATCACTGCATAATCACTGCATCATCACAGCATCATCACATCATCATCAAAACATCATTACAAGTATCAACACAACATAATCACAGTGTCATCACAGCATCATCATTGCATCCTTACTGCATGATCACAGCATCTCCGCATCGTAATCACATCATCATCACTGACTCCTCACTGAATCATCACTGTACCATCACTGCATCATCAGAGCATAATCTGAGCATAATCTCAGCATAATCACAGCATCATCACAGAATCATCACAGCATCATTACTGCATCATCACAGCATCTTTGCATCGTCATCAGAGCATCACCACTGCATCATCACTACATCATCACATCATCATCACAGCATTTTAGCTACATAATCACAGAATCATCATAGCGTAACGACAGCATCATCACAACATCATTACAGCATCATCACAGCGTCATCACAGCGTTATCACAGCGTCATCACAGCATCACGACATCATCATCACAGCTTCACGACAGTGTCATGAGAGCGTCTTCACAGCATCATCACTACATCATCACAGCATCATCACTGCGTCATCAGAGCATCATCACAAAATCATCACAGCGTCATCACAGCGTCATAACTGCATAAACACTGCATCATCAAAGAACCATCACAGCATCATCACAGCGTCATAACAGCATCATCAGAGCATCATCACATCGTCATCACATCGTCATCAAAGAATCTTCACAGCATCATCGCTATGTCATCATAGCATCATCATAATATTATCACAGCTTCATCACAGCGTCATAACAACATCATCACTGCATCATCACAGCATCATCATTATTGCATCATGACTGCATCATTACAGCATCATCAGAGCAGAATCAGTGCGTCGTCACAGCATCATTACTGCATCACCACATCATCACTGTGTTATCGCAGCGTCATCACAGCATCATCACAACATCAACACAGAATCATCACAGCATCATTGCAGCATCATCACATCATCATCACAGCGTCATCACAACATCATCGTAGCATCATCATGCATCATCACAGCATCATTACTGCATCATCACAGCATCATCACAGCATCATCACTGCATCATCACTGAATAATCACAGCATCATCACTGCATCATCACGGCATCGTTACAGCATCGTCATATCATCATAACTGCATCATCACAACAACATAACAAAATCATCAAAGCATCATCACAGCATCATCACCGCGTCATCACAGCGTCATAACTGCATCGTCACTGCATCTAAACTGCATCATCACAAAATCATCACTGCATCACATCATAATCACAACATCATCAAAGCGTCATCACAGCATCATCACTGCGTTATCACAGCATCATCTCAGCATCATCACAGTATCATTACTGCTTATTCACTGCATCATCACAACATCATCACAGCGTCATTACAGTGTCATAAATGCATCATCACAGTGTCATCAAAGCGTCCTAACTGCATAATCACTGCATCATCGCAGCTTCATCACAGCATCATGACAGCGTCATCACAGCATCAAAAATGCATAATCACTTCATCCTCACATCATCATCATAGCATCATAGCTGCATAATCATAGAGTCATCACAGCATCATCACTACATCATCAAATTGTCATCACTGTATCATCACAGCATCATCATAGCATCATCACTGCATAATCACAGTGTCATAACAGCATCATTACAACACCATGACTACGTCATCACAGCATCACGACAGCGTCATTACAGTGTCATCACAGCATCATCACTGCATTATCACAACATCATCACAACATCATCACTGCGTCATCAGAGCGTCATCACTACATAATCACTTCTTACTCAGTGAATCATCACTGCATCATCACATCATCACAGCATCATCTCAGCATAATCACAGTATCATCACAGCGTCATCACTACATCATCAATGCATCATCACTGCATCATCACAGCATCATCACTGCATCATCACAGCATCATCAGAGCATCATCACAGCATCATCACATCATCATCTCAGCATCATTACTGCTTACTCACTGCATCATCAGAGCATCATCACATCATCATCACAACATCATCAGTTTCATGTCAGCATCATCACTGCATAATCACTGCATCATCACAGCATCCTCACAGCATCAACACAGCGTCATCACAGCGTCATCAATGCATCATTACAGCATCATCTCAGTATAGTCACAGAATTATTACAGCATAATCACTGCATCATCATATCATCACTGCATCATCACAGCACCATCACAGCATCATTACTTCAGAATCACTGCATCATCACAGCATCCTCACAGCAACATCGCAGCATCATCACAGCATCATCACACTGTCATGACAGCATCATCACTGCATAATCACTGCATAATCTCCGCATAATCACAGCATCATCACATCATCATCACAATATCATCACAGCGTCATCACTACACATCACTGCATCATCACTACATCATCACAGCATCATCACTTCGTCATCATCAGAGCATCATCACAGCATCATCACTGCATCCTCACTGCATCATGAGTGCATCATCATCACAGCATCATAACTGCATCATCAAAGCATCATCTCGGCATAATCACAATGTCATAAATACATCATCACTCCATCATCACAGCATTATCACATCATCATCACAACGTTTTCAGTGTCATCACAGCATCATAACAACGTCATCAAACTGTCATCACAGCATCATCACCAAATCATCACAGAATCATCACAGCATCATTACTGCATCATCACAGCATCTTTGCATCGTCATCAGAGCATCACCACTGCATCATCACATCATCATCTCAGCATCATCACAGCATCATTACTGCTTACTCACTGCATCATCACAGCGTCATGACAGTGTCATCACTGCATCATAACATCATAGCTTCATCATCAGAACATTATCACAGCATCATCACTGCATCATCACATCATCATTATAGCATCTTCACTGTCATCAATACATCATCACAGCATCATCACATCATTATCACAGCATCATCAGTGTCATCTCAGCATCATCACTGCATCATGACTGCATCATAGCAGCATAATCACAGCATCATCACAGAATCATCACAGCATCATCATAAGGTCATCACAGCATCATCACTACGTCATCAGATTGTAATCACAGCATCATCACAGTGTCCTCACTGAATCATCACTGCACCATCACTGCAACATCACAGCATCATCTCAGCATCATCATGGCATCATTACTGCATCATCACTGCTTACTCACTGCATCATCACAGCATCATCTCAGCATCATCACAGAATCATTTCTGCATAATCATTGCATTTTCACAGCGTCATCACAGTATCATCACTGCATCATCACAGTGTCATCACAGCATCATCAAAGCATCACGACAGCGTCATCTCACCATCACGACAGCGTCATCAAAGCATCATCACTGCATCATAACAACATCATCTCAGCATCATCACAGAATCATTTCTGCATAATCACTGCATCATCATAGTGTCATCACAGTATATTCACTGCATCATCACATCATCACAGTGTCATCACAGAATCATCACTGAATCATCCAAGCATCATCCAAGCATCATCACAGCACCACCAATGCATCATCACAGTATCATCACTGCATAATCACTGCATCATCACCGCATCATCACTGCATCAACACTGCATCATTGCTGCATCATCACATCATTGTCACAGTATCATCAAAATATCATCACAGCATCATCACACCATCATAACAACATCATCACAGCGTCATCACAGTATCGTAAATGCATCATCACAGAATCGTCACTGAATCATCATAGCATCTTCATATCATCATCACAATATCATCACAGCATCATCACTGCATCATCACAGCATCATCACTGCATAATCACTGCATCATCACCACATCATCACAGCATCATCACTGCATAATCACTGCATCATCACAGCATCATCACATCGTCATCAAAACATCATTACAAGTATCAACACAACATAATCACAGTGTCATCACAGCATCATCATTGCATCCTTACTGCATGATCACAGCATCTCCGCATTGTAATCACATCATCATCACTGACTCCTCACTGAATCATCACTGTACCATCACTGCATCATCAGAGCATAATCTGAGCATAATCTCAGCATAATCACAGCATCATCACAGAATCATCACAGCATCATTACTGCATCATCACAGCATCTTTGCATCGTCATCAGAGCATCACCACTGCATCATCACTACATCATCACATCATCATCACAGCATTTTAGCTACATAATCACAGAATCATCATAGCGAAACGACAGCATCATCACAACATCATTACAGCATCATCACAGCGTCATCGTAACATCATGACTGTATCATCACAGCATCATCACAGCATCACCGCAGCGTCATCACTGCATCATCACAGCATCATCACAGCATCATCACGGCATCATTACAGCATCGTCATATCATCATAACTGCATCATCACAACAACATAACAAAATCATCAAAGCATCGTCACAGCATCATCACCGCGTCATCACAGCGTCATAACTGCATCGTCACTGCATCTAAACTGCATCATCACAAAATCATCACAGCTTCATCACTGCAGCATCACAGCATCATCAAAGCATCATCGCAGCATCATCACATCATCATCACTGCATCATCACAGAATCATTACTGTTTACTCACTGCGGCATCACAGCATTATCACGGTGTCATAACTGCATCATCACTGCACCATTACTGCATCATCACAGTGTCATCTCAGCATCATCACAGCATCATTACTGCCTAATCATTGCATTATCACAACGTCATCACAGTATCATCAGTGCATCATCACAGCATCATTACTGCATCATCACATCATCATCACAGAATCACGATAGTGTCATCACAGCGTCATCACTGCATCATCACAGCGTCATCTCAGCATCATCAGAGACTCATCACAGCGTCATCACTGCATCATCACTGCATCACCACAGTATCATCACAGCATCATCACAAAATTATAAGAGCGTCATCACAGCGTTATTACTGCATCATCACAGCATCAATAGAGCATCATCACAGCGTCATCACAGCGTTATCACAGCGTCATCACAGCATCACGACATCATCATCACAGCTTCACGACAGTGTCATGAGAGCGTCTTCACAGCATCATCACTACATCATCACAGCATCATCACTGCGTCATCAGAGCATCATCACAAAATCATCACAGCGTCATTACTGCATCATCACTGCATCATCACAGCGTCATCACCGCATCATCACTGCATTGTCACAACATCATGGCGTCATAATAACTGCATCATAACAGCATGATCAAAGCATCATCACAGCGTCATCACAGCGTCATAACTGCATAAACACTGCATCATCAAAGAACCATCACAGCATCATCACAGCGTCATAACAGCATCATCAGAGCATCATCACATCGTCATCACATCGTCATCAAAGAATCTTCACAGCATCATCGCTATGTCATCATAGCATCATCATAATATTATCACAGCTTCATCACAGCGTCATAACAACATCATCACTGCATCATCACAGCATCATCATTATTGCATCATGACTGCATCATTACAGCATCATCAGAGCAGAATCAGTGCGTCGTCACAGCATCATTACTGCATCACCACATCATCACTGTGTTATCGCAGCGTCATCACAGCATCATCACAACATCATCACAGAATCATCACAGCATCATTGCAGCATCATCACATCATCATCACAGCGTCATCACAACATCATCGTAGCATCATCATGCATCATCACAGCATCATTACTGCATCATCACAGCATCATCACAGCATCATCACTGCATCATCACTGAATAATCACAGCATCATCACTGCATCATCACGGCATCGTTACAGCATCGTCATATCATCATAACTGCATCATCACAACAACATAACAAAATCATCAAAGCATCATCACAGCATCATCACCGCGTCATCACAGCGTCATAACTGCATCGTCACTGCATCTAAACTGCATCATCACAAAATCATCACTGCATCACATCATAATCACAACATCATCAAAGCGTCATCACAGCATCATCACTGCGTTATCACAGCATCATCTCAGCATCATCACAGTATCATTACTGCTTATTCACTGCATCATCACAACATCATCACAGCGTCATTACAGTGTCATAAATGCATCATCACAGTGTCATCAAAGCGTCCTAACTGCATAATCACTGCATCATCGCAGCTTCATCACAGCATCATGACAGCGTCATCACAGCATCAAAAATGCATAATCACTTCATCCTCACATCATCATCATAGCATCATAGCTGCATAATCATAGAGTCATCACAGCATCATCACTACATCATCAAATTGTCATCACTGTATCATCACAGCATCATCATAGCATCATCACTGCATAATCACAGTGTCATAACAGCATCATTACAACACCATGACTACGTCATCACAGCATCACGACAGCGTCATTACAGTGTCATCACAGCATCATCACTGCATTATCACAACATCATCACAACATCATCACTGCGTCATCAGAGCGTCATCACTACATAATCACTTCTTACTCAGTGAATCATCACTGCATCATCACATCATCACAGCATCATCTCAGCATAATCACAGTATCATCACAGCGTCATCACTACATCATCAATGCATCATCACTGCATCATCACAGAATCATCACTGCGTCATCACAGCATCATCAGAGCATCATCACATCATCATCACAACATCATCAGTTTCATGTCAGCATCATCACTGCATAATCACTGCATCATCACAGCATCCTCACAGCATCAACACAGCGTCATCACAGCGTCATCAATGCATCATTACAGCATCATCTCAGTATAGTCACAGAATTATTACAGCATAATCACTGCATCATCATATCATCACTGCATCATCACTGCATCATCACTGCATCATCACAGCACCATCACAGCATCATTACTTCAGAATCACTGCATCATCACAGCATCCTCACAGCAACATCGCAGCATCATCACAGCATCATCACACTGTCATGACAGCATCATCACTGCATAATCACTGCATAATCTCCGCATAATCACAGCATCATCACATCATCATCACAATATCATCACAGCGTCATCACTACACATCACTGCATCATCACTACATCATCACAGCATCATCACTTCGTCATCATCAGAGCATCATCACAGCATCATCACTGCATCCTCACTGCATCATGAGTGCATCATCATCACAGCATCATAACTGCATCATCAAAGCATCATCTCGGCATAATCACAATGTCATAAATACATCATCACTCCATCATCACAGCATTTTCACATCATCATCACAACGTTTTCAGTGTCGTCACAGCATCATAACAACGTCATCAAACTGTCATCACAGCATCATCACCAAATCATCACAGAATCATCACAGCATCATTACTGCATCATCACAGCATCTTTGCATCGTCATCAGAGCATCACCACTGCATCATCACATCATCATCTCAGCATCATCACAGCATCATTACTGCTTACTCACTGCATCATCACAGCGTCATGACAGTGTCATCACTGCATCATAACATCATAGCTTCATCATCAGAACATTATCACAGCATCATCACTGCATCATCACATCATCATTATAGCATCTTCACTGTCATCAATACATCATCACAGCATCATCACATCATTATCACAGCATCATCAGTGTCATCTCAGCATCATCACTGCATCATGACTGCATCATAGCAGCATAATCACAGCATCATCACAGAATCATCACAGCATCATCATAAGGTCATCACAGCATCATCACTACGTCATCAGATTGTAATCACAGCATCATCACAGTGTCCTCACTGAATCATCACTGCACCATCACTGCAACATCACAGCATCATCTCAGCATCATCATGGCATCATTACTGCATCATCACTGCTTACTCACTGCATCATCACAGCATCATCTCAGCATCATCACAGAATCATTTCTGCATAATCATTGCATTTTCACAGCGTCATCACAGTATCATCACTGCATCATCACAGTGTCATCACAGCATCATCAAAGCATCACGACAGCGTCATCTCACCATCACGACAGCGTCATCAAAGCATCATCACTGCATCATAACAACATCATCTCAGCATCATCACAGAATCATTTCTGCATAATCACTGCATCATCATAGTGTCATCACAGTATATTCACTGCATCATCACATCATCACAGTGTCATCACAGAATCATCACTGAATCATCCAAGCATCATCCAAGCATCATCACAGCACCACCAATGCATCATCACAGTATCATCACTGCATAATCACTGCATCATCACCGCATCATCACTGCATCAACACTGCATCATTGCTGCATCATCACATCATTGTCACAGTATCATCAAAATATCATCACAGCATCATCACACCATCATAACAACATCATCACAGCGTCATCACAGTATCGTAAATGCATCATCACAGAATCATCACTGAATCATCATAGCATCTTCATATCATCATCACAATATCATCACAGCATCATCACTGCATCATCACAGCATCATCACTGCATAATCACTGCATCATCACCACATCATCACAGCATCATCACTGCATAATCACTGCATCATCACAGCATCATCACATCGTCATCAAAACATCATTACAAGTATCAACACAACATAATCACAGTGTCATCACAGCATCATCATTGCATCCTTACTGCATGATCACAGCATCTCCGCATCGTAATCACATCATCATCACTGACTCCTCACTGAATCATCACTGTACCATCACTGCATCATCAGAGCATAATCTGAGCATAATCTCAGCATAATCACAGCATCATCACAGAATCATCACAGCATCATTACTGCATCATCACAGCATCTTTGCATCGTCATCAGAGCATCACCACTGCATCATCACTACATCATCACATCATCATCACAGCATTTTAGCTACATAATCACAGAATCATCATAGCGTAACGACAGCATCATCACAACATCATTACAGCATCATCACAGCGTCATCGTAACATCATGACTGTATCATCACAGCATCATCACAGCATCACCGCAGCGTCATCACTGCATCATCACAGCATCATCACAGCATCATCACGGCATCGTTACAGCATCGTCATATCATCATAACTGCATCATCACAACAACATAACAAAATCATCAAAGCATCGTCACAGCATCATCACCGCGTCATCACAGTGTCATAACTGCATCGTCACTGCATCTAAACTGCATCATCACAAAATCATCACAGCTTCATCACTGCAGCATCACAGCATCATCAAAGCATCATCGCAGCATCATCACATCATCATCACTGCATCATCACAGAATCATTACTGTTTACTCACTGCGGCATCACAGCATTATCACGGTGTCATAACTGCATCATCACTGCACCATTACTGCATCATCACAGTGTCATCTTAGCATCATCACAGCATCATTACTGCCTAATCATTGCATTATCACAACGTCATCACAGTATCATCAGTGCATCATCACAGCATCATTACTGCATCATCACATCATCATCACAGAATCACGATAGTGTCATCACAGCGTCATCACTGCATCATCACAGCGTCATCTCAGCATCATCAGAGACTCATCACAGCGTCATCACTGCATCATCACTGCATCACCACAGTATCATCACAGCATCATCACAAAATTATAAGAGCGTCATCACAGCGTTATTACTGCATCATCACAGCATCAATAGAGCATCATCACAGCGTCATCACAGCGTTATCACAGCGTCATCACAGCATCACGACATCATCATCACAGCTTCACGACAGTGTCATGAGAGCGTCTTCACAGCATCATCACTACATCATCACAGCATCATCACTGCGTCATCAGAGCATCATCACAAAATCATCACAGCGTCATTACTGCATCATCACTGCATCATCACAGCGTCATCACCGCATCATCACTGCATTGTCACAACATCATGGCGTCATAATAACTGCATCATAACAGCATGATCAAAGCATCATCACAGCGTCATCACAGCGTCATAACTGCATAAACACTGCATCATCAAAGAACCATCACAGCATCATCACAGCGTCATAACAGCATCATCAGAGCATCATCACATCGTCATCACATCGTCATCAAAGAATCTTCACAGCATCATCGCTATGTCATCATAGCATCATCATAATATTATCACAGCTTCATCACAGCGTCATAACAACATCATCACTGCATCATCACAGCATCATCATTATTGCATCATGACTGCATCATTACAGCATCATCAGAGCAGAATCAGTGCGTCGTCACAGCATCATTACTGCATCACCACATCATCACTGTGTTATCGCAGCGTCATCACAGCATCATCACAACATCATCACAGAATCATCACAGCATCATTGCAGCATCATCACATCATCATCACAGCGTCATCACAACATCATCGTAGCATCATCATGCATCATCACAGCATCATTACTGCATCATCACAGCATCATCACAGCATCATCACTGCATCATCACTGAATAATCACAGCATCATCACTGCATCATCACGGCATCGTTACAGCATCGTCATATCATCATAACTGCATCATCACAACAACATAACAAAATCATCAAAGCATCATCACAGCATCATCACCGCGTCATCACAGCGTCATAACTGCATCGTCACTGCATCTAAACTGCATCATCACAAAATCATCACTGCATCACATCATAATCACAACATCATCAAAGCGTCATCACAGCATCATCACTGCGTTATCACAGCATCATCTCAGCATCATCACAGTATCATTACTGCTTATTCACTGCATCATCACAACATCATCACAGCGTCATTACAGTGTCATAAATGCATCATCACAGTGTCATCAAAGCGTCCTAACTGCATAATCACTGCATCATCGCAGCTTCATCACAGCATCATGACAGCGTCATCACAGCATCAAAAATGCATAATCACTTCATCCTCACATCATCATCATAGCATCATAGCTGCATAATCATAGAGTCATCACAGCATCATCACTACATCATCAAATTGTCATCACTGTATCATCACAGCATCATCATAGCATCATCACTGCATAATCACAGTGTCATAACAGCATCATTACAACACCATGACTACGTCATCACAGCATCACGACAGCGTCATTACAGTGTCATCACAGCATCATCACTGCATTATCACAACATCATCACAACATCATCACTGCGTCATCAGAGCGTCATCACTACATAATCACTTCTTACTCAGTGAATCATCACTGCATCATCACATCATCACAGCATCATCACAGCATAATCACAGTATCATCACAGCGTCATCACTACATCATCAATGCATCATCACTGCATCATCACAGAATCATCACTGCGTCATCACAGCATCATCAGAGCATCATCACATCATCATCACAACATCATCAGTTTCATGTCAGCATCATCACTGCATCATCACTGCATCATCACAGCATCCTCACAGCATCAACACAGCGTCATCACAGCGTCATCAATGCATCATTACAGCATCATCTCAGTATAGTCATAGAATTATTACAGCATAATCACTGCATCATCATATCATCACTGCATCATCACTGCATCATCACTGCATCATCACAGCACCATCACAGCATCATTACTTCAGAATCACTGCATCATCACAGCATCCTCACAGCAACATCGCAGCATCATCACAGCATCATCACACTGTCATGACAGCATCATCACTGCATAATCACTGCATAATCTCCGCATAATCACAGCATCATCACATCATCATCACAATATCATCACAGCGTCATCACTACACATCACTGCATCATCACTACATCATCACAGCATCATCACTTCGTCATCATCAGAGCATCATCACAGCATCATCACTGCATCCTCACTGCATCATGAGTGCATCATCATCACAGCATCATAACTGCATCATCAAAGCATCATCTCGGCATAATCACAATGTCATAAATACATCATCACTCCATCATCACAGCATTATCACATCATCATCACAACGTTTTCAGTGTCATCACAGCATCATAACAACGTCATCAAACTGTCATCACAGCATCATCACCAAATCATCACAGAATCATTATAGCATCTTCACTGTCATCAATACATCATCACAGCATCATCACGTCATTATCACAGCATCATCAGTGTCATCTCAGCATCATCACTGCATCATGACTGCATCATAGCAGCATAATCACAGCATCATCACAGAATCATCACAGCATCATCATAAGGTCATCACAGCATCATCACTACGTCATCAGATTGTAATCACAGCATCATCACAGTGTCCTCACTGAATCATCACTGCACCATCACTGCAACATCACAGCATCATCTCAGCATCATCATGGCATCATTACTGCATCATCACTGCTTACTCACTGCATCATCACAGCATCATCTCAGCATCATCACAGAATCATTTCTGCATAATCATTGCATTTTCACAGCGTCATCACAGTATCATCACTGCATCATCACAGTGTCATCACAGCATCATCAAAGCATCACGACAGCGTCATCTCACCATCACGACAGTGTCATCAAAGCATCATCACTGCATCATAACAACATCATCTCAGCATCATCACAGAATCATTTCTGCATAATCACTGCATCATCATAGTGTCATCACAGTATATTCACTGCATCATCACATCATCACAGTGTCATCACAGAATCATCACTGAATCATCCAAGCATCATCCAAGCATCATCACAGCACCACCAATGCATCATCACAGTATCATCACTGCATAATCACTGCATCATCACCGCATCATCACTGCATCAACACTGCATCATTGCTGCATCATCACATCATTGTCACAGTATCATCAAAATATCATCACAGCATCATCACACCATCATAACAACATCATCACAGCGTCATCACTGCATCATCACTGCATCACCACAGTATCATCACAGCATCATCACAAAATTATAAGAGCGTCATCACAGCGTTATTACTGCATCATCACAGCATCAATAGAGCATCATCACAGCGTCATCACAGCGTTATCACAGCGTCATCACAGCATCATCACAGCATCACGACATCATCATCACAGCTTCACGACAGTGTCATGAGAGCGTCTTCACAGCATCATCACTACATCATCACAGCATCATCACTGCGTCATCAGAGCATCATCACAAAATCATCACAGCGTCATTACTGCATCATCACTGCATCATCACAGCGTCATCACCGCATCATCACTGCATTGTCACAACATCATGGCGTCATAATAACTGCATCATAACAGCATGATCAAAGCATCATCACAGCGTCATCACAGCGTCATAACTGCATAAACACTGCATCATCAAAGAACCATCACAGCATCATCACAGCGTCATAACAGCATCATCAGAGCATCATCACATCGTCATCACATCGTCATCAAAGAATCTTCACAGCATCATCGCTATGTCATCATAGCATCATCATAATATTATCACAGCTTCATCACAGCGTCATAACAACATCATCACTGCATCATCACAGCATCATCATTATTGCATCATGACTGCATCATTACAGCATCATCAGAGCAGAATCAGTGCGTCGTCACAGCATCATTACTGCATCACCACATCATCACTGTGTTATCGCAGCGTCATCACAGCATCATCACAACATCATCACAGAATCATCACAGCATCATTGCAGCATCATCACATCATCATCACAGCGTCATCACAACATCATCGTAGCATCATCATGCATCATCACAGCATCATTACTGCATCATCACAGCATCATCACAGCATCATCACTGCATCATCACTGAATAATCACAGCATCATCACTGCATCATCACGGCATCGTTACAGCATCGTCATATCATCATAACTGCATCATCACAACAACATAACAAAATCATCAAAGCATCATCACAGCATCATCACCGCGTCATCACAGCGTCATAACTGCATCGTCACTGCATCTAAACTGCATCATCACAAAATCATCACTGCATCACATCATAATCACAACATCATCAAAGCGTCATCACAGCATCATCACTGCGTTATCACAGCATCATCTCAGCATCATCACAGTATCATTACTGCTTATTCACTGCATCATCACAACATCATCACAGCGTCATTACAGTGTCATAAATGCATCATCACAGTGTCATCAAAGCGTCCTAACTGCATAATCACTGCATCATCGCAGCTTCATCACAGCATCATGACAGCGTCATCACAGCATCAAAAATGCATAATCACTTCATCCTCACATCATCATCATAGCATCATAGCTGCATAATCATAGAGTCATCACAGCATCATCACTACATCATCAAATTGTCATCACTGTATCATCACAGCATCATCATAGCATCATCACTGCATAATCACAGTGTCATAACAGCATCATTACAACACCATGACTACGTCATCACAGCATCACGACAGCGTCATTACAGTGTCATCACAGCATCATCACTGCATTATCACAACATCATCACAACATCATCACTGCGTCATCAGAGCGTCATCACTACATAATCACTTCTTACTCAGTGAATCATCACTGCATCATCACATCATCACAGCATCATCTCAGCATAATCACAGTATCATCACAGCGTCATCACTACATCATCAATGCATCATTACAGCATCATCAGAGCATCATCACAGCATCATCACAACATCATCACAGAGTCATCACAGCATCATCACTGCATAATCACTGCATCATCACAGCATCCTCACAGCATCAATACAGCGTCATCACAACGTCAACAATGCATCATTACAGCATCATCTCAGTATAGTCACAGCATAATCACTGCATAATCACTGCATCATCATATCGTCATCACTGCATCATCACTGCATCATCACAGCACCATCACAGCATCATTACTGCAGAATCACTGCATCATCACAGCATCATAGCTGCATAATCACAGCATCATCACATCATCATCGCATAGTCATCACAGCGTCATCACTGCATCATCACAGCATCATCACAGCATCATTACTGCAGAATCACTGCATCATCACAGCATCCTCACAGCAACATCGCAGCATCATCACAGCATCATCGCATCATCATCACAGTGTCATGACAGCATCATCACTGCATAATCACCGCATAATCACAGCATCATCACAGCATAATCACAGTATCATCACAGCGTCATCACTACATCATCACTGCATCATCACAGAATCATCACTGCGTCATCACAGCATCATCAGAGCATCATCACAGCATCATCACAGCATAATCACAGTATCATCACAGCATCATCACTACATCATCACATCATCATCTCAGCATCATCACTGCATAATCACTGCATCATCATAGCATCATCACATCATCATCACAACATCATCAGTTTCATGTCAGCATCATCACTGCATAATCACTGCATCATCACAGCATCCTCACAGCATCAACACAGCGTCATCACAGCGTCATCAATGCATCATTACAGCATCATCTCAGTATAGTCACAGAATTATTACAGCATAATCACTGCATCATCATATCATCACTGCGTCATCACTGCATCATCACTGCATCATCACAGCACCATCACAGCATCATTACTTCAGAATCACTGCATCATCACAGCATCCTCACAGCAACATCGCAGCATCATCACAGCATCATCACACTGTCATGACAGCATCATCACTGCATAATCACTGCATAATCTCCGCATAATCACAGCATCATCACATCATCATCACAATATCATCACAGCGTCATCACTACACATCACTGCATCATCACTACATCATCACAGCATCATCACTTCGTCATCATCAGAGCATCATCACAGCATCATCACTGCATCCTCACTGCATCATGAGTGCATCATCATCACAGCATCATAACTGCATCATCAAAGCATCATCTCGGCATAATCACAATGTCATAAATACATCATCACTCCATCATCACAGCATTTTCACATCATCATCACAACGTTTTCAGTGTCATCACAGCATCATAACAACGTCATCAAACTGTCATCACAGCATCATCACCAAATCATCACAGAATCATCACAGCATCATTACTGCATCATCACAGCATCTTTGCATCGTCATCAGAGCATCACCACTGCATCATCACATCATCATCTCAGCATCATCACAGCATCATTACTGCTTACTCACTGCATCATCACAGCGTCATGACAGTGTCATCACTGCATCATAACATCATAGCTTCATCATCAGAACATTATCACAGCATCATCACTGCATCATCACATCATCATTATAGCATCTTCACTGTCATCAATACATCATCACAGCATCATCACATCATTATCACAGCATCATCAGTGTCATCTCAGCATCATCACTGCATCATGACTGCATCATAGCAGCATAATCACAGCATCATCACAGAATCATCACAGCATCATCATAAGGTCATCACAGCATCATCACTACGTCATCAAATTGTAATCACAGCATCATCACAGTGTCCTCACTGAATCATCACTGCACCATCACTGCAACATCACAGCATCATCTCAGCATCATCATGGCATCATTACTGCATCATCACTGCTTACTCACTGCATCATCACAGCATCATCTCAGCATCATCACAGAATCATTTCTGCATAATCATTGCATTTTCACAGCGTCATCACAGTATCATCACTGCATCATCACAGTGTCATCACAGCATCATCAAAGCATCACGACAGCGTCATCTCACCATCACGACAGCGTCATCAAAGCATCATCACTGCATCATAACAACATCATCTCAGCATCATCACAGAATCATTTCTGCATAATCACTGCATCATCATAGTGTCATCACAGTATATTCACTGCATCATCACATCATCACAGTGTCATCACAGAATCATCACTGAATCATCCAAGCATCATCCAAGCATCATCACAGCACCACCAATGCATCATCACAGTATCATCACTGCATAATCACTGCATCATCACCGCATCATCACTGCATCAACACTGCATCATTGCTGCATCATCACATCATTGTCACAGTATCATCAAAATATCATCACAGCATCATCACACCATCATAACAACATCATCACAGCGTCATCACAGTATTGTAAATGCATCATCACAGAATCATCACTGAATCATCATAGCATCTTCATATCATCATCACAATATCATCACAGCATCATCACTGCATCATCACAGCATCATCACTGCATAATCACTGCATCATCACCACATCATCACAGCATCATCACTGCATAATCACTGCATCATCACAGCATCATCACATCGTCATCAAAACATCATTACAAGTATCAACACAACATAATCACAGTGTCATCACAGCATCATCATTGCATCCTTACTGCATGATCACAGCATCTCCGCATCGTAATCACATCATCATCACTGACTCCTCACTGAATCATCACTGTACCATCACTGCATCATCAGAGCATAATCTGAGCATAATCTCAGCATAATCACAGCATCATCACAGAATCATCACAGCATCATTACTGCATCATCACAGCATCTTTGCATCGTCATCAGAGCATCACCACTGCATCATCACTACATCATCACATCATCATCACAGCATTTTAGCTACATAATCACAGAATCATCATAGCGTAACGACAGCATCATCACAACATCATTACAGCATCATCACAGCGTCATCGTAACATCATGACTGTATCATCACAGCATCATCACAGCATCACCGCAGCGTCATCACTGCATCATCACAGCATCATCACAGCATCATCACGGCATCGTTACAGCATCGTCATATCATCATAACTGCATCATCACAACAACATAACAAAACCATCAAAGCATCGTCACAGCATCATCACCGCGTCATCACAGTGTCATAACTGCATCGTCACTGCATCTAAACTGCATCATCACAAAATCATCACAGCTTCATCACTGCAGCATCACAGCATCATCAAAGCATCATCGCAGCATCATCACATCATCATCACTGCATCATCACAGAATCATTACTGTTTACTCACTGCGGCATCACAGCATTATCACGGTGTCATAACTGCATCATCACTGCACCATTACTGCATCATCACAGTGTCATCTCAGCATCATCACAGCATCATTACTGCCTAATCATTGCATTATCACAACGTCATCACAGTATCATCAGTGCATCATCACAGCATCATTACTGCATCATCACATCATCATCACAGAATCACGATAGTGTCATCACAGCGTCATCACTGCATCATCACAGCGTCATCTCAGCATCATCAGAGACTCATCACAGCGTCATCACTGCATCATCACTGCATCACCACAGTATCATCACAGCATCATCACAAAATTATAAGAGCGTCATCACAGCGTTATTACTGCATCATCACAGCATCAATAGAGCATCATCACAGCGTCATCACAGCGTTATCACAGCGTCATCACAGCATCACGACATCATCATCACAGCTTCACGACAGTGTCATGAGAGCGTCTTCACAGCATCATCACTACATCATCACAGCATCATCACTGCGTCATCAGAGCATCATCACAAAATCATCACAGCGTCATTACTGCATCATCACTGCATCATCACAGCGTCATCACCGCATCATCACTGCATTGTCACAACATCATGGCGTCATAATAACTGCATCATAACAGCATGATCAAAGCATCATCACAGCGTCATCACAGCGTCATAACTGCATAAACACTGCATCATCAAAGAACCATCACAGCATCATCACAGCGTCATAACAGCATCATCAGAGCATCATCACATCGTCATCACATCGTCATCAAAGAATCTTCACAGCATCATCGCTATGTCATCATAGCATCATCATAATATTATCACAGCTTCATCACAGCGTCATAACAACATCATCACTGCATCATCACAGCATCATCATTATTGCATCATGACTGCATCATTACAGCATCATCAGAGCAGAATCAGTGCGTCGTCACAGCATCATTACTGCATCACCACATCATCACTGTGTTATCGCAGCGTCATCACAGCATCATCACAACATCATCACAGAATCATCACAGCATCATTGCAGCATCATCACATCATCATCACAGCGTCATCACAACATCATCGTAGCATCATCATGCATCATCACAGCATCATTACTGCATCATCACAGCATCATCACAGCATCATCACTGCATCATCACTGAATAATCACAGCATCATCACTGCATCATCACGGCATCGTTACAGCATCGTCATATCATCATAACTGCATCATCACAACAACATAACAAAATCATCAAAGCATCATCACAGCATCATCACCGCGTCATCACAGCGTCATAACTGCATCGTCACTGCATCTAAACTGCATCATCACAAAATCATCACTGCATCACATCATAATCACAACATCATCAAAGCGTCATCACAGCATCATCACTGCGTTATCACAGCATCATCTCAGCATCATCACAGTATCATTACTGCTTATTCACTGCATCATCACAACATCATCACAGCGTCATTACAGTGTCATAAATGCATCATCACAGTGTCATCAAAGCGTCCTAACTGCATAATCACTGCATCATCGCAGCTTCATCACAGCATCATGACAGCGTCATCACAGCATCAAAAATGCATAATCACTTCATCCTCACATCATCATCATAGCATCATAGCTGCATAATCATAGAGTCATCACAGCATCATCACTACATCATCAAATTGTCATCACTGTATCATCACAGCATCATCATAGCATCATCACTGCATAATCACAGTGTCATAACAGCATCATTACAACACCATGACTACGTCATCACAGCATCACGACAGCGTCATTACAGTGTCATCACAGCATCATCACTGCATTATCACAACATCATCACAACATCATCACTGCGTCATCAGAGCGTCATCACTACATAATCACTTCTTACTCAGTGAATCATCACTGCATCATCACATCATCACAGCATCATCTCAGCATAATCACAGTATCATCACAGCGTCATCACTACATCATCAATGCATCATCACTGCATCATCACAGCATCATCACTGCATCATCACAGCATCATCAGAGCATCATCACAGCATCATCACAACATCATCACAGAGTCATCACAGCATCATCACTGCATAATCACTGCATCATCACAGCATCCTCACAGCATCAATACAGCGTCATCACAACGTCAACAATGCATCATCACAGCATCATCACTGCATAATCACTGCATCATCATATCGTCATCACTGCATCATCACTGCATCATCACAGCACCATCACAGCATCATTACTGCAGAATCACTGCATCATCACAGCATCATAGCTGCATAATCACAGCATCATCACATCATCATCGCATAGTCATCACAGCGTCATCACTGCATCATCACAGCATCATCACAGCATCATTACTGCAGAATCACTGCATCATCACAGCATCCTCACAGCAACATCGCAGCATCATCACAGCATCATCGCATCATCATCACAGTGTCATGACAGCATCATCACTGCATAATCACCGCATAATCACAGCATCATCACAGCATAATCACAGTATCATCACAGCGTCATCACTACATCATCACTGCATCATCACAGAATCATCACTGCGTCATCACAGCATCATCAGAGCATCATCACAGCATCATCAGAGCATCATCACAGCATCATCACATCATCATCTCAGCATCATTACTGCTTACTCACTGCATCATCATAGCATCATCACATCATCATCACAACATCATCAGTTTCATGTCAGCATCATCACTGCATCATCACAGCATCCTCACAGCATCAACACAGCGTCATCACAGCGTCATCAATGCATCATTACAGCATCATCTCAGTATAGTCACAGAATTATTACAGCATAATCACTGCATCATCATATCATCACTGCATCATCACAGCATCATCACTGCATAATCACTGCATCATCACAGCATCCTCACAGCATCAACACAGCGTCATCACAGCGTCATCAAGGCATCATCACAGCATCATCACTGCATAATCACTGCATCATCATATCGTCATCACTGCATCATCACTGCATCATCACAGCACCATCACAGCATCATTACTTCAGAATCACTGCATCATCACAGCATCCTCACAGCAACATCGCAGCATCATCACAGCATCATCACACTGTCATGACAGCATCATCACTGCATAATCACTGCATAATCTCCGCATAATCACAGCATCATCACATCATCATCACAATATCATCACAGCGTCATCACTACACATCACTGCATCATCACTACATCATCACAGCATCATCACTTCGTCATCATCAGAGCATCATCACAGCATCATCACTGCATCCTCACTGCATCATGAGTGCATCATCATCACAGCATCATAACTGCATCATCAAAGCATCATCTCGGCATAATCACAATGTCATAAATACATCATCACTCCATCATCACAGCATTATCACATCATCATCACAACGTTTTCAGTGTCATCACAGCATCATAACAACGTCATCAAACTGTCATCACAGCATCATCACCAAATCATCACAGAATCATCACAGCATCATTACTGCATCATCACAGCATCTTTGCATCGTCATCAGAGCATCACCACTGCATCATCACATCATCATCTCAGCATCATCACAGCATCATTACTGCTTACTCACTGCATCATCACAGCGTCATGACAGTGTCATCACTGCATCATAACATCATAGCTTCATCATCAGAACATTATCACAGCATCATCACTGCATCATCACATCATCATTATAGCATCTTCACTGTCATCAATACATCATCACAGCATCATCACATCATTATCACAGCATCATCAGTGTCATCTCAGCATCATCACTGCATCATGACTGCATCATAGCAGCATAATCACAGCATCATCACAGAATCATCACAGCATCATCATAAGGTCATCACAGCATCATCACTACGTCATCAGATTGTAATCACAGCATCATCACAGTGTCCTCACTGAATCATCACTGCACTATCACTGCACCATCACAGCATCATCTCAGCATCATCATGGCATCATTACTGCATCATCACTGCTTACTCACTGCATCATCACAGCATCATCTCAGCATCATCACAGAATCATTTCTGCATAATCATTGCATTTTCACAACGTCATCACAGTATCATCACTGCATAATCACTGCATCACAGTGTCATCACAGAATCATCACTGAATCATCCAAGCATCATCCAAGCATCATCACAGCACCACCAATGCATCATCACAGTATCATCACTGCATAATCACTGCATCATCACCACATCATCACTGCATCAACACTGCATCATTGCTGCATCATCACATCATTGTCACAGTATCATCAAAATATCATCACAGCATCATCACACCATCATAACAACATCATCACAGCGTCATCACAGTATCGTAAATGCATCATCACAGAATCATCACTGAATCATCATAGCATCTTCATATCATCATCACAATATCATCACAGCATCATCACTGCATCATCACAGCATCATCACTGCATAATCACTGCATCATCACCACATCATCACAGCATCATCACTGCATAATCACTGCATCATCACAGCATCATCACATCGTCATCAAAACATCATTACAAGTATCAACGCAACATAATCACAGTGTCATCACAGCATCATCATTGCATCCTTACTGCATGATCACAGCATCTCCGCATCGTAATCACATCATCATCACTGACTCCTCACTGAATCATCACTGTACCATCACTGCATCATCAGAGCATAATCTGAGCATAATCTCAGCATAATCACAGCATCATCACAGAATCATCACAGCATCATTACTGCATCATCACAGCATCTTTGCATCGTCATCAGAGCATCACCACTGCATCATCACTACATCATCACATCATCATCACAGCATTTTAGCTACATAATCACAGAATCATCATAGCGTAACGACAGCATCATCACAGCATCATCACAGCATCACCGCAGCGTCATCACTGCATCATCACAGCATCATCACAGCATCATCACGGCATCGTTACAGCATCGTCATATCATCATAACTGCATCATCACAACAACATAACAAAACCATCAAAGCATCGTCACAGCATCATCACCGCGTCATCACAGCGTCATAACTGCATCGTCACTGCATCTAAACTGCATCATCACAAAATCATCACTGCATCACATCATAATCACAACATCATCAAAGCGTCATCACAGCATCATCACTGCGTTATCACAGCATCATCTCAGCATCATCACAGTATCATTACTGCTTATTCACTGCATCATCACAACATCATCACAGCGTCATTACAGTGTCATAAATGCATCATCACAGTGTCATCAAAGCGTCCTAACTGCATAATCACTGCATCATCGCAGCTTCATCACAGCATCATGACAGCGTCATCACAGCATCAAAAATGCATAATCACTTCATCCTCACATCATCATCATAGCAACATAGCTGCATAATCATAGAGTCATCACAGCATCATCACTACATCATCAAATTGTCATCACAGCATCATCATAGCATCATCACTGCATAATCACAGTGTCATAACAGCATCATTACAACACCATGACTACGTCATCACAGCATCACGACAGCGTCATTACAGTGTCATCACAGCATCATCACTGCATTATCACAACATCATCACAACATCATCACTGCGTCATCAGAGCGTCGTCACTACATAATCACTTCTTACTCAGTGAATCATCACTGCATCATCACATCATCACAGCATCATCTCAGCATAATCACAGTATCATCACAGCGTCATCACTACATCATCAATGCATCATCACTGCATCATCACAGCATCATCACAGCATCATCAGAGCATCATCACAGCATCATCACAACATCATCACAGAGTCATCACAGCATCATCACTGCATAATCACTGCATCATCACAGCATCCTCACAGCATCAATACAGCGTCATCACAACGTCAACAATGCATCATTACAGCATCATCTCAGTATAGTCACAGCATAATCACTGCATAATCACTGCATCATCATATCGTCATCACTGCATCATCACTGCATCATCACAGCACCATCACAGCATCATTACTGCAGAATCACTGCATCATCACAGCATCATAGCTGCATAATCACAGCATCATCACATCATCATCGCATAGTCATCACAGCGTCATCACTGCATCATCACAGAATCATCACAGCATCATTACTGCAGAATCACTGCATCATCACAGCATCCTCACAGCAACATCGCAGCATCATCACAGCATCATCGCATCATCATCACAGTGTCATGACAGCATCATCACTGCATAATCACCGCATAATCACAGCATCATCACAGCATAATCACAGTATCATCACAGCGTCATCACTACATCATCACTGCATCATCACAGAATCATCACTGCGTCATCACAGCATCATCAGAGCATCATCACAGCATCATCACAGCATAATCACAGTATCATCACAGCATCATCACTACATCATCACTGCATCATCACAGAATCATCACTGCGTCATCACAGCATCATCAGAGCATCATCACAGCATCATCACATCATCATCTCTGCATCATTACTGCTTACTCACTGCATCATCATAGCATCATCACATCATCATCACAACATCATCAGTTTCATGTCAGCATCATCACTGCATAATCACTGCATCATCACAGCATCCTCACAGCATCAACACAGCGTCATCACAGCGTCATCAATGCATCATTACAGCATCATCTCAGTATAGTCACAGAATTATTACAGCATAATCACTGCATCATCATATCATCACTGCATCATCACTGCATCATCACTGCATCATCACAGCACCATCACAGCATCATTACTTCAGAATCACTGCATCATCACAGCATCCTCACAGCAACATCGCAGCATCATCACAGCATCATCACACTGTCATGACAGCATCATCACTGCATAATCACTGCATAATCTCCGCATAATCACAGCATCATCACATCATCATCACAATATCATCACAGCGTCATCACTACACATCACTGCATCATCACTACATCATCACAGCATCATCACTTCATCATCATCAGAGCATCATCACAGCATCATCACTGCATCCTCACTGCATCATGAGTGCATCATCATCACAGCATCATAACTGCATCATCAAAGCATCATCTCGGCATAATCACAATGTCATAAATACATCATCACTCCATCATCACAGCATTTTCACATCATCATCACAACGTTTTCAGTGTCATCACAGCATCATAACAACGTCATCAAACTGTCATCACAGCATCATCACCAAATCATCACAGAATCATCACAGCATCATTACTGCATCATCACAGCATCTTTGCATCGTCATCAGAGCATCACCACTGCATCATCACATCATCATCTCAGCATCATCACAGCATCATTACTGCTTACTCACTGCATCATCACAGCGTCATGACAGTGTCATCACTGCATCATAACATCATAGCTTCATCATCAGAACATTATCACAGCATCATCACTGCATCATCACATCATCATTATAGCATCTTCACTGTCATCAATACATCATCACAGCATCATCACATCATTATCACAGCATCATCAGTGTCATCTCAGCATCATCACTGCATCATGACTGCATCATAGCAGCATAATCACAGCATCATCACAGAATCATCACAGCATCATCATAAGGTCATCACAGCATCATCACTACGTCATCAGATTGTAATCACAGCATCATCACAGTGTCCTCACTGAATCATCACTGCACCATCACTGCAACATCACAGCATCATCTCAGCATCATCATGGCATCATTACTGCATCATCACTGCTTACTCACTGCATCATCACAGCATCATCTCAGCATCATCACAGAATCATTTCTGCATAATCATTGCATTTTCACAGCGTCATCACAGTATCATCACTGCATCATCACAGTGTCATCACAGCATCATCAAAGCATCACGACAGCGTCATCTCACCATCACGACAGCGTCATCAAAGCATCATCACTGCATCATAACAACATCATCTCAGCATCATCACAGAATCATTTCTGCATAATCACTGCATCATCATAGTGTCATCACAGTATATTCACTGCATCATCACATCATCACAGTGTCATCACAGAATCATCACTGAATCATCCAAGCATCATCCAAGCATCATCACAGCACCACCAATGCATCATCACAGTATCATCACTGCATAATCACTGCATCATCACCGCATCATCACTGCATCAACACTGCATCATTGCTGCATCATCACATCATTGTCACAGTATCATCAAAATATCATCACAGCATCATCACACCATCATAACAACATCATCACAGCGTCATCACAGTATCGTAAATGCATCATCACAGAATCATCACTGAATCATCATAGCATCTTCATATCATCATCACAATATCATCACAGCATCATCACTGCATCATCACAGCATCATCACTGCATAATCACTGCATCATCACCACATCATCACAGCATCATCACTGCATAATCACTGCATCATCACAGCATCATCACATCGTCATCAAAACATCATTACAAGTATCAACACAACATAATCACAGTGTCATCACAGCATCATCAGAGCATAATCTGAGCATAATCTCAGCATAATCACAGCATCATCACAGAATCATCACAGCATCATTACTGCATCATCACAGCATCTTTGCATCGTCATCAGAGCATCACCACTGCATCATCACTACATCATCACATCATCATCACAGCATTTTAGCTACATAATCACAGAATCATCATAGCGTAACGACAGCATCATCACAGCATCATCACAGCATCACCGCAGCGTCATCACTGCATCATCACAGCATCATCACAGCATCATCACGGCATCGTTACAGCATCGTCATATCATCATAACTGCATCATCACAACAACATAACAAAACCATCAAAGCATCGTCACAGCATCATCACCGCGTCATCACAGCGTCATAACTGCATCGTCACTGCATCTAAACTGCATCATCACAAAATCATCACTGCATCACATCATAATCACAACATCATCAAAGCGTCATCACAGCATCATCACTGCGTTATCACAGCATCATCTCAGCATCATCACAGTATCATTACTGCTTATTCACTGCATCATCACAACATCATCACAGCGTCATTACAGTGTCATAAATGCATCATCACAGTGTCATCAAAGCGTCCTAACTGCATAATCACTGCATCATCGCAGCTTCATCACAGCATCATGACAGCGTCATCACAGCATCAAAAATGCATAATCACTTCATCCTCACATCATCATCATAGCAACATAGCTGCATAATCATAGAGTCATCACAGCATCATCACTACATCATCAAATTGTCATCACAGCATCATCATAGCATCATCACTGCATAATCACAGTGTCATAACAGCATCATTACAACACCATGACTACGTCATCACAGCATCACGACAGCGTCATTACAGTGTCATCACAGCATCATCACTGCATTATCACAACATCATCACAACATCATCACTGCGTCATCAGAGCGTCGTCACTACATAATCACTTCTTACTCAGTGAATCATCACTGCATCATCACATCATCACAGCATCATCTCAGCATAATCACAGTATCATCACAGCGTCATCACTACATCATCAATGCATCATCACTGCATCATCACAGCATCATCACAGCATCATCAGAGCATCATCACAGCATCATCACAACATCATCACAGAGTCATCACAGCATCATCACTGCATAATCACTGCATCATCACAGCATCCTCACAGCATCAATACAGCGTCATCACAACGTCAACAATGCATCATTACAGCATCATCTCAGTATAGTCACAGCATAATCACTGCATAATCACTGCATCATCATATCGTCATCACTGCATCATCACTGCATCATCACAGCACCATCACAGCATCATTACTGCAGAATCACTGCATCATCACAGCATCATAGCTGCATAATCACAGCATCATCACATCATCATCGCATAGTCATCACAGCGTCATCACTGCATCATCACAGAATCATCACAGCATCATTACTGCAGAATCACTGCATCATCACAGCATCCTCACAGCAACATCGCAGCATCATCACAGCATCATCGCATCATCATCACAGTGTCATGACAGCATCATCACTGCATAATCACCGCATAATCACAGCATCATCACAGCATAATCACAGTATCATCACAGCGTCATCACTACATCATCACTGCATCATCACAGAATCATCACTGCGTCATCACAGCATCATCAGAGCATCATCACAGCATCATCACAGCATAATCACAGTATCATCACAGCATCATCACTACATCATCACTGCATCATCACAGAATCATCACTGCGTCATCACAGCATCATCAGAGCATCATCACAGCATCATCACATCATCATCTCTGCATCATTACTGCTTACTCACTGCATCATCATAGCATCATCACATCATCATCACAACATCATCAGTTTCATGTCAGCATCATCACTGCATAATCACTGCATCATCACAGCATCCTCACAGCATCAACACAGCGTCATCACAGCGTCATCAATGCATCATTACAGCATCATCTCAGTATAGTCACAGAATTATTACAGCATAATCACTGCATCATCATATCATCACTGCATCATCACTGCATCATCACTGCATCATCACAGCACCATCACAGCATCATTACTTCAGAATCACTGCATCATCACAGCATCCTCACAGCAACATCGCAGCATCATCACAGCATCATCACACTGTCATGACAGCATCATCACTGCATAATCACTGCATAATCTCCGCATAATCACAGCATCATCACATCATCATCACAATATCATCACAGCGTCATCACTACACATCACTGCATCATCACTACATCATCACAGCATCATCACTTCATCATCATCAGAGCATCATCACAGCATCATCACTGCATCCTCACTGCATCATGAGTGCATCATCATCACAGCATCATAACTGCATCATCAAAGCATCATCTCGGCATAATCACAATGTCATAAATACATCATCACTCCATCATCACAGCATTTTCACATCATCATCACAACGTTTTCAGTGTCATCACAGCATCATAACAACGTCATCAAACTGTCATCACAGCATCATCACCAAATCATCACAGAATCATCACAGCATCATTACTGCATCATCACAGCATCTTTGCATCGTCATCAGAGCATCACCACTGCATCATCACATCATCATCTCAGCATCATCACAGCATCATTACTGCTTACTCACTGCATCATCACAGCGTCATGACAGTGTCATCACTGCATCATAACATCATAGCTTCATCATCAGAACATTATCACAGCATCATCACTGCATCATCACATCATCATTATAGCATCTTCACTGTCATCAATACATCATCACAGCATCATCACATCATTATCACAGCATCATCAGTGTCATCTCAGCATCATCACTGCATCATGACTGCATCATAGCAGCATAATCACAGCATCATCACAGAATCATCACAGCATCATCATAAGGTCATCACAGCATCATCACTACGTCATCAGATTGTAATCACAGCATCATCACAGTGTCCTCACTGAATCATCACTGCACCATCACTGCAACATCACAGCATCATCTCAGCATCATCATGGCATCATTACTGCATCATCACTGCTTACTCACTGCATCATCACAGCATCATCTCAGCATCATCACAGAATCATTTCTGCATAATCATTGCATTTTCACAGCGTCATCACAGTATCATCACTGCATCATCACAGTGTCATCACAGCATCATCAAAGCATCACGACAGCGTCATCTCACCATCACGACAGCGTCATCAAAGCATCATCACTGCATCATAACAACATCATCTCAGCATCATCACAGAATCATTTCTGCATAATCACTGCATCATCATAGTGTCATCACAGTATATTCACTGCATCATCACATCATCACAGTGTCATCACAGAATCATCACTGAATCATCCAAGCATCATCCAAGCATCATCACAGCACCACCAATGCATCATCACAGTATCATCACTGCATAATCACTGCATCATCACCGCATCATCACTGCATCAACACTGCATCATTGCTGCATCATCACATCATTGTCACAGTATCATCAAAATATCATCACAGCATCATCACACCATCATAACAACATCATCACAGCGTCATCACAGTATCGTAAATGCATCATCACAGAATCATCACTGAATCATCATAGCATCTTCATATCATCATCACAATATCATCACAGCATCATCACTGCATCATCACAGCATCATCACTGCATAATCACTGCATCATCACCACATCATCACAGCATCATCACTGCATAATCACTGCATCATCACAGCATCATCACATCGTCATCAAAACATCATTACAAGTATCAACACAACATAATCACAGTGTCATCACAGCATCATCAGAGCATAATCTGAGCATAATCTCAGCATAATCACAGCATCATCACAGAATCATCACAGCATCATTACTGCATCATCACAGCATCTTTGCATCGTCATCAGAGCATCACCACTGCATCATCACTACATCATCACATCATCATCACAGCATTTTAGCTACATAATCACAGAATCATCATAGCGTAACGACAGCATCATCACAACATCATTACAGCATCATCACAGCGTCATCGTAACATCATGACTGTATCATCACAGCATCATCACAGCATCACCGCAGCGTCATCACTGCATCATCACAGCATCATCACAGCATCATCACGGCATCGTTACAGCATCGTCATATCATCATAACTGCATCATCACAACAACATAACAAAATCATCAAAGCATCGTCACAGCATCATCACCGCGTCATCACAGCGTCATAACTGCATCGTCACTGCATCTAAACTGCATCATCACAAAATCATCACAGCTTCATCACTGCAGCATCACAGCATCATCAAAGCATCATCGCAGCATCATCACATCATCATCACTGCATCATCACAGAATCATTACTGTTTACTCACTGCGGCATCACAGCATTATCACGGTGTCATAACTGCATCATCACTGCACCATTACTGCATCATCACAGTGTCATCTCAGCATCATCACAGCATCATTACTGCCTAATCATTGCATTATCACAACGTCATCACAGTATCATCAGTGCATCATCACAGCATCATTACTGCATCATCACATCATCATCACAGAATCACGATAGTGTCATCACAGCGTCATCACTGCATCATCACAGCGTCATCTCAGCATCATCAGAGACTCATCACAGCGTCATCACTGCATCATCACTGCATCACCACAGTATCATCACAGCATCATCACAAAATTATAAGAGCGTCATCACAGCGTTATTACTGCATCATCACAGCATCAATAGAGCATCATCACAGCGTCATCACAGCGTTATCACAGCGTCATCACAGCATCACGACATCATCATCACAGCTTCACGACAGTGTCATGAGAGCGTCTTCACAGCATCATCACTACATCATCACAGCATCATCACTGCGTCATCAGAGCATCATCACAGCGTCATTACTGCATCATCACTGCATCATCACTGCATCATCACAGCGTCATCACCGCATCATCACTGCATTGTCACAACATCATGGCGTCATAATAACTGCATCATAACAGCATGATCAAAGCATCATCACAGCGTCATCACAGCGTCATAACTGCATAAACACTGCATCATCAAAGAACCATCACAGCATCATCACAGCGTCATAACAGCATCATCAGAGCATCATCACATCGTCATCACATCGTCATCAAAGAATCTTCACAGCATCATCGCTATGTCATCATAGCATCATCATAATATTATCACAGCTTCATCACAGCGTCATAACAACATCATCACTGCATCATCACAGCATCATCATTATTGCATCATGACTGCATCATTACAGCATCATCAGAGCAGAATCAGTGCGTCGTCACAGCATCATTACTGCATCACCACATCATCACTGTGTTATCGCAGCGTCATCACAGCATCATCACAACATCATCACAGAATCATCACAGCATCATTGCAGCATCATCACATCATCATCACAGCGTCATCACAACATCATCGTAGCATCATCATGCATCATCACAGCATCATTACTGCATCATCACAGCATCATCACAGCATCATCACTGCATCATCACTGAATAATCACAGCATCATCACTGCATCATCACGGCATCGTTACAGCATCGTCATATCATCATAACTGCATCATCACAACAACATAACAAAATCATCAAAGCATCATCACAGCATCATCACCGCGTCATCACAGCGTCATAACTGCATCGTCACTGCATCTAAACTGCATCATCACAAAATCATCACTGCATCACATCATAATCACAACATCATCAAAGCGTCATCACAGCATCATCACTGCGTTATCACAGCATCATCTCAGCATCATCACAGTATCATTACTGCTTATTCACTGCATCATCACAACATCATCACAGCGTCATTACAGTGTCATAAATGCATCATCACAGTGTCATCAAAGCGTCCTAACTGCATAATCACTGCATCATCGCAGCTTCATCACAGCATCATGACAGCGTCATCACAGCATCAAAAATGCATAATCACTTCATCCTCACATCATCATCATAGCATCATAGCTGCATAATCATAGAGTCATCACAGCATCATCACTACATCATCAAATTGTCATCACTGTATCATCACAGCATCATCATAGCATCATCACTGCATAATCACAGTGTCATAACAGCATCATTACAACACCATGACTACGTCATCACAGCATCACGACAGCGTCATTACAGTGTCATCACAGCATCATCACTGCATTATCACAACATCATCACAACATCATCACTGCGTCATCAGAGCGTCATCACTACATAATCACTTCTTACTCAGTGAATCATCACTGCATCATCACATCATCACAGCATCATCTCAGCATAATCACAGTATCATCACAGCGTCATCACTACATCATCAAAGCATCATCACAGCATCATCACCGCGTCATCACAGCGTCATAACTGCATCGTCACTGCATCTAAACTGCATCATCACAAAATCATCACTGCATCACATCATAATCACAACATCATCAAAGCGTCATCACAGCATCATCACTGCGTTATCACAGCATCATCTCAGCATCATCACAGTATCATTACTGCTTATTCACTGCATCATCACAACATCATCACAGCGTCATTACAGTGTCATAAATGCATCATCACAGTGTCATCAAAGCGTCCTAACTGCATAATCACTGCATCATCGCAGCTTCATCACAGCATCATGACAGTGTCATCACAGCATCAAAAATGCATAATCACTTCATCCTCACATCATCATCATAGCATCATAGCTGCATAATCATAGAGTCATCACAGCATCATCACTACATCATCAAATTGTCATCACTGTATCATCACAGCATCATCATAGCATCATCACTGCATAATCACAGTGTCATAACAGCATCATTACAACACCATGACTACGTCATCACAGCATCATCACTGCATTATCACAGCATCATCACTGCATAATCACTGCATCATCACCACATCATCACAGCATCATCACTGCATAATCACTGCATCATCACAGCATCATCACATCGTCATCAAAACATCATTACAAGTATCAACGCAACATAATCACAGTGTCATCACAGCATCATCATTGCATCCTTACTGCATGATCACAGCATCTCCGCATCGTAATCACATCATCATCACTGACTCCTCACTGAATCATCACTGTACCATCACTGCATCATCAGAGCATAATCTGAGCATAATCTCAGCATAATCACAGCATCATCACAGAATCATCACAGCATCATTACTGCATCATCACAGCATCTTTGCATCGTCATCAGAGCATCACCACTGCATCATCACTACATCATCACATCATCATCACAGCATTTTAGCTACATAATCACAGAATCATCATAGCGTAACGACAGCATCATCACAGCATCATCACAGCATCACCGCAGCGTCATCACTGCATCATCACAGCATCATCACAGCATCATCACGGCATCGTTACAGCATCGTCATATCATCATAACTGCATCATCACAACAACATAACAAAACCATCAAAGCATCGTCACAGCATCATCACCGCGTCATCACAGCGTCATAACTGCATCGTCACTGCATCTAAACTGCATCATCACAAAATCATCACTGCATCACATCATAATCACAACATCATCAAAGCGTCATCACAGCATCATCACTGCGTTATCACAGCATCATCTCAGCATCATCACAGTATCATTACTGCTTATTCACTGCATCATCACAACATCATCACAGCGTCATTACAGTGTCATAAATGCATCATCACAGTGTCATCAAAGCGTCCTAACTGCATAATCACTGCATCATCGCAGCTTCATCACAGCATCATGACAGCGTCATCACAGCATCAAAAATGCATAATCACTTCATCCTCACATCATCATCATAGCAACATAGCTGCATAATCATAGAGTCATCACAGCATCATCACTACATCATCAAATTGTCATCACAGCATCATCATAGCATCATCACTGCATAATCACAGTGTCATAACAGCATCATTACAACACCATGACTACGTCATCACAGCATCACGACAGCGTCATTACAGTGTCATCACAGCATCATCACTGCATTATCACAACATCATCACAACATCATCACTGCGTCATCAGAGCGTCGTCACTACATAATCACTTCTTACTCAGTGAATCATCACTGCATCATCACATCATCACAGCATCATCTCAGCATAATCACAGTATCATCACAGCGTCATCACTACATCATCAATGCATCATCACTGCATCATCACAGCATCATCACAGCATCATCAGAGCATCATCACAGCATCATCACAACATCATCACAGAGTCATCACAGCATCATCACTGCATAATCACTGCATCATCACAGCATCCTCACAGCATCAATACAGCGTCATCACAACGTCAACAATGCATCATTACAGCATCATCTCAGTATAGTCACAGCATAATCACTGCATAATCACTGCATCATCATATCGTCATCACTGCATCATCACTGCATCATCACAGCACCATCACAGCATCATTACTGCAGAATCACTGCATCATCACAGCATCATAGCTGCATAATCACAGCATCATCACATCATCATCGCATAGTCATCACAGCGTCATCACTGCATCATCACAGAATCATCACAGCATCATTACTGCAGAATCACTGCATCATCACAGCATCCTCACAGCAACATCGCAGCATCATCACAGCATCATCGCATCATCATCACAGTGTCATGACAGCATCATCACTGCATAATCACCGCATAATCACAGCATCATCACAGCATAATCACAGTATCATCACAGCGTCATCACTACATCATCACTGCATCATCACAGAATCATCACTGCGTCATCACAGCATCATCAGAGCATCATCACAGCATCATCACAGCATAATCACAGTATCATCACAGCATCATCACTACATCATCACTGCATCATCACAGAATCATCACTGCGTCATCACAGCATCATCAGAGCATCATCACAGCATCATCACATCATCATCTCTGCATCATTACTGCTTACTCACTGCATCATCATAGCATCATCACATCATCATCACAACATCATCAGTTTCATGTCAGCATCATCACTGCATAATCACTGCATCATCACAGCATCCTCACAGCATCAACACAGCGTCATCACAGCGTCATCAATGCATCATTACAGCATCATCTCAGTATAGTCACAGAATTATTACAGCATAATCACTGCATCATCATATCATCACTGCATCATCACTGCATCATCACTGCATCATCACAGCACCATCACAGCATCATTACTTCAGAATCACTGCATCATCACAGCATCCTCACAGCAACATCGCAGCATCATCACAGCATCATCACACTGTCATGACAGCATCATCACTGCATAATCACTGCATAATCTCCGCATAATCACAGCATCATCACATCATCATCACAATATCATCACAGCGTCATCACTACACATCACTGCATCATCACTACATCATCACAGCATCATCACTTCGTCATCATCAGAGCATCATCACAGCATCATCACTGCATCCTCACTGCATCATGAGTGCATCATCATCACAGCATCATAACTGCATCATCAAAGCATCATCTCGGCATAATCACAATGTCATAAATACATCATCACTCCATCATCACAGCATTTTCACATCATCATCACAACGTTTTCAGTGTCATCACAGCATCATAACAACGTCATCAAACTGTCATCACAGCATCATCACCAAATCATCACAGAATCATCACAGCATCATTACTGCATCATCACAGCATCTTTGCATCGTCATCAGAGCATCACCACTGCATCATCACATCATCATCTCAGCATCATCACAGCATCATTACTGCTTACTCACTGCATCATCACAGCGTCATGACAGTGTCATCACTGCATCATAACATCATAGCTTCATCATCAGAACATTATCACAGCATCATCACTGCATCATCACATCATCATTATAGCATCTTCACTGTCATCAATACATCATCACAGCATCATCACATCATTATCACAGCATCATCAGTGTCATCTCAGCATCATCACTGCATCATGACTGCATCATAGCAGCATAATCACAGCATCATCACAGAATCATCACAGCATCATCATAAGGTCATCACAGCATCATCACTACGTCATCAGATTGTAATCACAGCATCATCACAGTGTCCTCACTGAATCATCACTGCACCATCACTGCAACATCACAGCATCATCTCAGCATCATCATGGCATCATTACTGCATCATCACTGCTTACTCACTGCATCATCACAGCATCATCTCAGCATCATCACAGAATCATTTCTGCATAATCATTGCATTTTCACAGCGTCATCACAGTATCATCACTGCATCATCACAGTGTCATCACAGCATCATCAAAGCATCACGACAGCGTCATCTCACCATCACGACAGCGTCATCAAAGCATCATCACTGCATCATAACAACATCATCTCAGCATCATCACAGAATCATTTCTGCATAATCACTGCATCATCATAGTGTCATCACAGTATATTCACTGCATCATCACATCATCACAGTGTCATCACAGAATCATCACTGAATCATCCAAGCATCATCCAAGCATCATCACAGCACCACCAATGCATCATCACAGTATCATCACTGCATAATCACTGCATCATCACCGCATCATCACTGCATCAACACTGCATCATTGCTGCATCATCACATCATTGTCACAGTATCATCAAAATATCATCACAGCATCATCACACCATCATAACAACATCATCACAGCGTCATCACAGTATCGTAAATGCATCATCACAGAATCATCACTGAATCATCATAGCATCTTCATATCATCATCACAATATCATCACAGCATCATCACTGCATCATCACAGCATCATCACTGCATAATCACTGCATCATCACCACATCATCACAGCATCATCACTGCATAATCACTGCATCATCACAGCATCATCACATCGTCATCAAAACATCATTACAAGTATCAACACAACATAATCACAGTGTCATCACAGCATCATCAGAGCATAATCTGAGCATAATCTCAGCATAATCACAGCATCATCACAGAATCATCACAGCATCATTACTGCATCATCACAGCATCTTTGCATCGTCATCAGAGCATCACCACTGCATCATCACTACATCATCACATCATCATCACAGCATTTTAGCTACATAATCACAGAATCATCATAGCGTAACGACAGCATCATCACAACATCATTACAGCATCATCACAGCGTCATCGTAACATCATGACTGTATCATCACAGCATCATCACAGCATCACCGCAGCGTCATCACTGCATCATCACAGCATCATCACAGCATCATCACGGCATCGTTACAGCATCGTCATATCATCATAACTGCATCATCACAACAACATAACAAAATCATCAAAGCATCGTCACAGCATCATCACCGCGTCATCACAGCGTCATAACTGCATCGTCACTGCATCTAAACTGCATCATCACAAAATCATCACAGCTTCATCACTGCAGCATCACAGCATCATCAAAGCATCATCGCAGCATCATCACATCATCATCACTGCATCATCACAGAATCATTACTGTTTACTCACTGCGGCATCACAGCATTATCACGGTGTCATAACTGCATCATCACTGCACCATTACTGCATCATCACAGTGTCATCTCAGCATCATCACAGCATCATTACTGCCTAATCATTGCATTATCACAACGTCATCACAGTATCATCAGTGCATCATCACAGCATCATTACTGCATCATCACATCATCATCACAGAATCACGATAGTGTCATCACAGCGTCATCACTGCATCATCACAGCGTCATCTCAGCATCATCAGAGACTCATCACAGCGTCATCACTGCATCATCACTGCATCACCACAGTATCATCACAGCATCATCACAAAATTATAAGAGCGTCATCACAGCGTTATTACTGCATCATCACAGCATCAATAGAGCATCATCACAGCGTCATCACAGCGTTATCACAGCGTCATCACAGCATCACGACATCATCATCACAGCTTCACGACAGTGTCATGAGAGCGTCTTCACAGCATCATCACTACATCATCACAGCATCATCACTGCGTCATCAGAGCATCATCACAGCGTCATTACTGCATCATCACTGCATCATCACTGCATCATCACAGCGTCATCACCGCATCATCACTGCATTGTCACAACATCATGGCGTCATAATAACTGCATCATAACAGCATGATCAAAGCATCATCACAGCGTCATCACAGCGTCATAACTGCATAAACACTGCATCATCAAAGAACCATCACAGCATCATCACAGCGTCATAACAGCATCATCAGAGCATCATCACATCGTCATCACATCGTCATCAAAGAATCTTCACAGCATCATCGCTATGTCATCATAGCATCATCATAATATTATCACAGCTTCATCACAGCGTCATAACAACATCATCACTGCATCATCACAGCATCATCATTATTGCATCATGACTGCATCATTACAGCATCATCAGAGCAGAATCAGTGCGTCGTCACAGCATCATTACTGCATCACCACATCATCACTGTGTTATCGCAGCGTCATCACAGCATCATCACAACATCATCACAGAATCATCACAGCATCATTGCAGCATCATCACATCATCATCACAGCGTCATCACAACATCATCGTAGCATCATCATGCATCATCACAGCATCATTACTGCATCATCACAGCATCATCACAGCATCATCACTGCATCATCACTGAATAATCACAGCATCATCACTGCATCATCACGGCATCGTTACAGCATCGTCATATCATCATAACTGCATCATCACAACAACATAACAAAATCATCAAAGCATCATCACAGCATCATCACCGCGTCATCACAGCGTCATAACTGCATCGTCACTGCATCTAAACTGCATCATCACAAAATCATCACTGCATCACATCATAATCACAACATCATCAAAGCGTCATCACAGCATCATCACTGCGTTATCACAGCATCATCTCAGCATCATCACAGTATCATTACTGCTTATTCACTGCATCATCACAACATCATCACAGCGTCATTACAGTGTCATAAATGCATCATCACAGTGTCATCAAAGCGTCCTAACTGCATAATCACTGCATCATCGCAGCTTCATCACAGCATCATGACAGCGTCATCACAGCATCAAAAATGCATAATCACTTCATCCTCACATCATCATCATAGCATCATAGCTGCATAATCATAGAGTCATCACAGCATCATCACTACATCATCAAATTGTCATCACTGTATCATCACAGCATCATCATAGCATCATCACTGCATAATCACAGTGTCATAACAGCATCATTACAACACCATGACTACGTCATCACAGCATCACGACAGCGTCATTACAGTGTCATCACAGCATCATCACTGCATTATCACAACATCATCACAACATCATCACTGCGTCATCAGAGCGTCATCACTACATAATCACTTCTTACTCAGTGAATCATCACTGCATCATCACATCATCACAGCATCATCTCAGCATAATCACAGTATCATCACAGCGTCATCACTACATCATCAAAGCATCATCACAGCATCATCACCGCGTCATCACAGCGTCATAACTGCATCGTCACTGCATCTAAACTGCATCATCACAAAATCATCACTGCATCACATCATAATCACAACATCATCAAAGCGTCATCACAGCATCATCACTGCGTTATCACAGCATCATCTCAGCATCATCACAGTATCATTACTGCTTATTCACTGCATCATCACAACATCATCACAGCGTCATTACAGTGTCATAAATGCATCATCACAGTGTCATCAAAGCGTCCTAACTGCATAATCACTGCATCATCGCAGCTTCATCACAGCATCATGACAGTGTCATCACAGCATCAAAAATGCATAATCACTTCATCCTCACATCATCATCATAGCATCATAGCTGCATAATCATAGAGTCATCACAGCATCATCACTACATCATCAAATTGTCATCACTGTATCATCACAGCATCATCATAGCATCATCACTGCATAATCACAGTGTCATAACAGCATCATTACAACACCATGACTACGTCATCACAGCATCATCACTGC
Organism: Clangula hyemalis; assembly: GCA_963989345.1. The sequence goes on from CAXDIO010000151.1 coordinate 440,576, forward strand.
ATTATCACAACATCATCACAACATCATCACTGCGTCATCAGAGCGTCATCACTACATAATCACTTCTTACTCAGTGAATCATCACTGCATCATCACATCATCACAGCATCATCTCAGCATAATCACAGTATCATCACAGCGTCATCACTACATCATCAATGCATCATCACTGCATCATCACAGCATCATCACTGCATTATCACAACATCATCACAACATCATCACTGCATCATCACAACATCATCACAGAGTCATCACAGCATCATCACTGCATAATCACTGCATCATCACAGCATCCTCACAGCATCAATACAGCGTCATCACAACGTCAACAATGAATCATTACAGCATCATCTCAGTATAGTCACAGCATAATCACTGCATAATCACTGCATCATCATATCGTCATCACTGCATCATCACTGCATCATCACAGCACCATCACAGCATCATAGCTGCATAATCACAGCATCATCACATCATCATCGCATAGTCATCACAGCGTCATCACTGCATCATCACAGCATCATCACAACATCATTACTGCAGAATCACTGCATCATCACAGCATCCTCACAGCAACATCGCAGCATCATCACAGCATCATCGCATCATCATCACAGTGTCATGACAGCATCATCACTGCATAATCACCGCATAATCACAGCATCATCACAGCATAATCACAGTATCATCACAGCGTCATCACTACATCATCACTGCATCATCACAGAATCATCACTGCGTCATCACAGCATCATCAGAGCATCATCACAGCATCATCACAGCATAATCACAGTATCATCACAGCGTCATCACTACATCATCACTGCATCATCACAGAATCATCACTGCGTCATCACAGCATCATCAGAGCATCATCACAGCATCATCACATCATCATCTCAGCATCATTACTGCTTACTCACTGCATCATCATAGCATCATCACATCATCATCACATCATCAGTTTCATGTCAGCATCATCACTGCATCATCACTGCATCATCACAGCATCCTCACAGCATCAACACAGCGTCATCACAGCGTCATCAATGCATCATTACAGCATCATCTCAGTATAGTCACAGAATTATTACAGCATAATCACTGCATCATCATATCATCACTGCATCATCACTGCATCATCACTGCATCATCACAGCACCATCACAGCATCATTACTTCAGAATCACTGCATCATCACAGCATCCTCACAGCAACATCGCAGCATCATCACAGCATCATCACACTGTCATGACAGCATCATCACTGCATAATCACTGCATAATCTCCGCATAATCACAGCATCATCACATCATCATCACAATATCATCACAGCGTCATCACTACACATCACTGCATCATCACTACATCATCACAGCATCATCACTTCGTCATCATCAGAGCATCATCACAGCATCATCACTGCATCCTCACTGCATCATGAGTGCATCATCATCACAGCATCATAACTGCATCATCAAAGCATCATCTCGGCATAATCACAATGTCATAAATACATCATCACTCCATCATCACAGCATTATCACATCATCATCACAACGTTTTCAGTGTCATCACAGCATCATAACAACGTCATCAAACTGTCATCACAGCATCATCACCAAATCATCACAGAATCATCACAGCATCATTACTGCATCATCACAGCATCTTTGCATCGTCATCAGAGCATCACCACTGCATCATCACATCATCATCTCAGCATCATCACAGCATCATTACTGCTTACTCACTGCATCATCACAGCGTCATGACAGTGTCATCACTGCATCATAACATCATAGCTTCATCATCAGAACATTATCACAGCATCATCACTGCATCATCACATCATCATTATAGCATCTTCACTGTCATCAATACATCATCACAGCATCATCACATCATTATCACAGCATCATCAGTGTCATCTCAGCATCATCACTGCATCATGACTGCATCATAGCAGCATAATCACAGCATCATCACAGAATCATCACAGCATCATCATAAGGTCATCACAGCATCATCACTACGTCATCAAATTGTAATCACAGCATCATCACAGTGTCCTCACTGAATCATCACTGCACCATCACTGCAACATCACAGCATCATCTCAGCATCATCATGGCATCATTACTGCATCATCACTGCTTACTCACTGCATCATCACAGCATCATCTCAGCATCATCACAGAATCATTTCTGCATAATCACGGCTGACACAAGCAAGTCCAGGAGGTTCATGAAGCACCTAGATGATAACTTCTTGGTGCAGGTGCTAACGGAACCAACTAGGAAAGGTGCCCTCCTAGACCTGTTGCTAGTAAACAGAGAGGGTCTGGTGGGAGATGTGGTGATTGGTGGCCGCCTTGGTCATAGCGACCATGAAGTGGTTGAGTTCAAAATTTACAGTGACAGCAGGAAAAGTGCCACTAAAACCTCATCCCTAGATATGGGGAAAGCGGACTTCAGGCTGCTCAGGGAACTAGTCAGCAAGGTCCCCTGGGAAACTGCTCTTGAAGGCCTCGATGTCCACCAGTGCTGGTCATTCTTTAAGCGTTGCCTCCTAGAAGCACAAGATCAGGCAATTCCTAAATATCGCAAGTCAGGCAGGCGGGGCAGGAGGCCAGCGTGGCTGACCAGGAACATTCTAATGGAGATTAGGCGGAAACAGAGAGTGTTTCGCTACTGGAAGGAGGGCCAGGTGTCATGGAAAGAATACAGGGATGCTGTTCGTGTTTGTAGGGAGAAAATTCGTGTGGCCAAAGCACACCTAGAGTTGAAGCTGGCTGTGTCTGTGAGAGAAAATAAAAAGGGTTTTTTTAGATATGTGAATGGAAAAAGGAGAACTAAAGAATACATAGGGCCGCTCCTTGATAGGGAAGGTCTCCTCACAGACAATGACATAGGCAAAGCAGAGACGCTTAACGCCTTCTTTGCCTCTGTCTTCAATGCCGATGATGGGCTTTGGGACCCAGGGTGCCCTGAGCTGGAGGACCGGGACAGTGGGAATGACAAACTCCCAACCGACCCTGAACGTGTGCGGGATTTGCTACTCCACCTGGATCCCTACAAGTCCATGGGTCCGGATGGGATTCATCCCCGGGTGCTGAAAGAGCTGGCGGACGTCATCGCGGAACCTCTCTCAATTATTTTTCAACGATCCTGGGAATTTGGAGAGGTCCCGGTAGACTGGAAGCTGGCAAATGTTGTGCCGATTTTCAAGAAGGGTCAGAAAGAAGACCCTAGCAATTACAGGCCTGTCAGTCTCACGTCAGTGCCGGGTAAAATCATGGAGAAGATGGTTCTTGAACTTATTGAGGCGCACCTGGGGGACAAAGCAGTCATTGGTCCCAGCCAGCATGGGTTTGTGAAGGGTAGGTCCTGCCTAACTAACCTGATTTCCTTTTATGATAAGATCACCCGTATGGTGGACCAAGGGAAACCAGCTGATGTGATTTTTTTGGACTTCAGCAAGGCTTTTGACACGGTTTCCCATAGGATCCTACTGGACAAAATGTCCACCATACAGCTAAATAAAAACATCATACGATGGGTGAGCAATTGGCTAACGGGCAGGGCCCAAAGGGTTATGGTAAATGGGGCTGCGTCAGGCTGGCGGGCGGTCACCAGTGGGGTCCCTCAAGGCTCCATTTTAGGGCCGGTACTTTTCAATATTTTTATAAACGATCTGGATGTAGGAATAGAGGGTATTTTGAGCAAGTTTGCTGATGACACCAAACTTGGAGGAGTTGTGGACTCGAATGAGGGTGGAAAGGCCTTGCAGAGGGACCTGGATAGGTTGGAGAGCTGGGCGATCACCAACCGCATGAAGTTCAAAAAGAGCAAGTGCCGGGTCCTGCACCTGGGACGGGGAAACCCTGGCTGCACATACAGACTGGGCGATGAGATGCTGGAGAGCAGCCTAGAAGAGAGGGATCTGGGGGTCGTGGTAGACAGCAAGTTGAATATGAGCCAGCAGTGTGCCCTGGCAGCCAGGAGGGCCAACCGGGTCCTGGGGTGCATCAAGCACGGCATCGCTAGTAGGTCACGGGAGGCGATTGTCCCGCTCTACTCTGCACTGGTGCGGCCTCACCTCGAGTACTGTGTGCAGTTCTGGGCACCACAGTATAAAAAGGACATGAAACTGTTGGAGAGTGTCCAGAGGAGGGCTACGAAGATGGTGAAAGGCCTAGAGGGGAAGACGTACGAGGAACGGCTGAGGTCACTGGGCCTGTTCAGCCTGGAGAAGAGGAGGCTGAGGGGAGACCTCATCACAGTCTACAACTTCCTCGTAAGGGGGTGTCGAGAGGCAGGAGACCTTTTCTCCATTAACACCAGTGACAGGACCCGCGGGAACGGGGTTAAGCTGAGGCAGGGGAAATTTAGGCTAGACATCAGGAGGGGGTTCTTCACAGAGAGGGTGGTTGCACACTGGAACAGGCTCCCCAGGGAAGTGGTCACTGCACCGAGCCTGTCGGAATTTAAGAAGAGATTGGACTGTGCACTTAGTCACATGTTCTGAACTCTTGGGTAGACCTGTGCGGTGTCAAGAGTTGGACTAGATGATCCTTAAGGGTCCCTTCCAACTCAGGATATTCTATGATTCTATGATTCTATGATTGCATTTTCACAGCGTCATCACAGTATCATCACTGCATCATCACAGTGTCATCACAGCATCATCAAAGCATCACGACAGCGTCATCTCACCATCACGACAGCGTCATCAAAGCATCATCACTGCATCATAACAACATCATCTCAGCATCATCACAGAATCATTTCTGCATAATCACTGCATCATCATAGTGTCATCACAGTATATTCACTGCATCATCACATCATCACAGTGTCATCACAGAATCATCACTGAATCATCCAAGCATCATCCAAGCATCATCACAGCACCACCAACGCATCATCACAGTATCATCACTGCATAATCACTGCATCATCACATCATCAACACTGCATCATTGCTGCATCATCACATCATTGTCACAGTATCATCAAAATATCATCACAGCATCATCACACCATCATAACAACATCATCACAGCGTCATCACAGTATCGTAAATGCATCATCACAGAATCATCACTGAATCATCATAGCATCTTCATATCATCATCACAATATCATCACAGCATCATCACTGCATCATCACAGCATCATCACTGCATAATCACTGCATCATCACCACATCATCACAGCATCATCACTGCATCATCACTGCATCATCACAGCATCATCACATCGTCATCAAAACATCATTACAAGTATCAACACAACATAATCACAGTGTCATCACAGCATCATCATTGCATCCTTACTGCATGATCACAGCATCTCCGCATCGTAATCACATCATCATCACTGACTCCTCACTGAATCATCACTGTACCATCACTGCATCATCAGAGCATAATCTGAGCATAATCTCAGCATAATCACAGCATCATCACAGAATCATCACAGCATCATTACTGCATCATCACAGCATCTTTGCATCGTCATCAGAGCATCACCACTGCATCATCACTACATCATCACATCATCATCACAGCATTTTAGCTACATAATCACAGAATCATCATAGCGTAAGGACAGCATCATCACAACATCATTACAGCATCATCACAGCGTCATCGTAACATCATGACTGTATCATCACAGCATCATCACAGCATCACCGCAGCGTCATCACTGCATCATCACAGCATCATCACAGCATCATCACGGCATCGTTACAGCATCGTCATATCATCATAACTGCATCATCACAACAACATAACAAAATCATCAAAGCATCGTCACAGCATCATCACCGCGTCATCACAGCGTCATAACTGCATCGTCACTGCATCTAAACTGCATCATCACAAAATCATCACAGCTTCATCACTGCAGCATCACAGCATCATCAAAGCATCATCGCAGCATCATCACATCATCATCACTGCATCATCACAGAATCATTACTGTTTACTCACTGCGGCATCACAGCATTATCACGGTGTCATAACTGCATCATCACTGCACCATTACTGCATCATCACAGTGTCATCTCAGCATCATCACAGCATCATTACTGCCTAATCATTGCATTATCACAACGTCATCACAGTATCATCAGTGCATCATCACAGCATCATTACTGCATCATCACATCATTATCACAGAATCACGATAGTGTCATCACAGCGTCATCACTGCATCATCACAGCGTCATCTCAGCATCATCAGAGACTCATCACAGCGTCATCACTGCATCATCACTGCATCACCACAGTATCATCACAGCATCATCACAAAATTATAAGAGCGTCATCACAGCGTTATTACTGCATCATCACAGCATCAATAGAGCATCATCACAGCGTCATCACAGCGTTATCACAGCATCATCACAGCATCACGACATCATCATCACAGCTTCACGACAGTGTCATGAGAGCGTCTTCACAGCATCATCACTACATCATCACAGCATCATCACTGCGTCATCAGAGCATCATCACAAAATCATCACAGCGTCATTACTGCATCATCACTGCATCATCACAGCGTCATCACCGCATCATCACTGCATTGTCACAACATCATGGCGTCATAATAACTGCATCATAACAGCATGATCAAAGCATCATCACAGCGTCATCACAGCGTCATAACTGCATAAACACTGCATCATCAAAGAACCATCACAGCATCATCACAGCGTCATAACAGCATCATCAGAGCATCATCACATCGTCATCACATCGTCATCAAAGAATCTTCACAGCATCATCGCTATGTCATCATAGCATCATCATAATATTATCACAGCTTCATCACAGCGTCATAACAACATCATCACTGCATCATCACAGCATCATCATTATTGCATCATGACTGCATCATTACAGCATCATCAGAGCAGAATCAGTGCGTCGTCACAGCATCATTACTGCATCACCACATCATCACTGTGTTATCGCAGCGTCATCACAGCATCATCACAACATCATCACAGAATCATCACAGCATCATTGCAGCATCATCACATCATCATCACAGCGTCATCACAACATCATCGTAGCATCATCATGCATCATCACAGCATCATTACTGCATCATCACAGCATCATTACTGCATCATCACAGCATCATCACTGCATCATCACTGAATAATCACAGCATCATCACTGCATCATCACGGCATCGTTACAGCATCGTCATATCATCATAACTGCATCATCACAACAACATAACAAAATCATCAAAGCATCATCACAGCATCATCACCGCGTCATCACAGCGTCATAACTGCATCGTCACTGCATCTAAACTGCATCATCACAAAATCATCACTGCATCACATCATAATCACAACATCATCAAAGCGTCATCACAGCATCATCACTGCGTTATCACAGCATCATCTCAGCATCATCACAGTATCATTACTGCTTATTCACTGCATCATCACAACATCATCACAGCGTCATTACAGTGTCATAAATGCATCATCACAGTATCATCAAAGCGTCCTAACTGCATAATCACTGCATCATCGCAGCTTCATCACAGCATCATGACAGAGTCATCACAGCATCAAAAATGCATAATCACTTCATCCTCACATCATCATCATAGCATCATAGCTGCATAATCATAGAGTCATCACAGCATCATCACTACATCATCAAATTGTCATCACTGTATCATCACAGCATCATCATAGCATCATCACTGCATAATCACAGTGTCATAACAGCATCATTACAACACCATGACTACGTCATCACAGCATCACGACAGCGTCATTACAGTGTCATCACAGCATCATCACTGCATTATCACAACATCATCACAACATCATCACTGCGTCATCAGAGCGTCATCACTACATAATCACTTCTTACTCAGTGAATCATCACTGCATCATCACATCATCACAGCATCATCTCAGCATAATCACAGTATCATCACAGCGTCATCACTACATCATCAATGCATCATCACTGCATCATCACAGCATCATCACTGCATCATCACAGCATCATCAGAGCATCATCACAGCATCATCACAACATCATCACAGAGTCATCACAGCATCATCACTGCATAATCACTGCATCATCACAGCATCCTCACAGCATCAATACAGCGTCATCACAACGTCAACAATGCATCATTACAGAATCATCTCAGTATAGTCACAGCATAATCACTGCATAATCACTGCATCATCATATCGTCATCACTGCATCATCACTGCATCATCACAGCACCATCACAGCATCATTACTGCAGAATCACTGCATCATCACAGCATCATAGCTGCATAATCACAGCATCATCACATCATCATCGCATAGTCATCACAGCATCATCACTGCATCATCACAGCACCATCACAGCATCATTACTTCAGAATCACTGCATCATCACAGCATCCTCACAGCAACATCGCAGCATCATCACAGCATCATCACACTGTCATGACAGCATCATCACTGCATAATCTCCGCATAATCACAGCATCATCACATCATCATCACAATATCATCACAGCGTCATCACTACATATCACTGCATCATCACTACATCATCACAGCATCATCACTTCGTCATCATCAGAGCATCATCACAGCATCATCACTGCATCCTCACTGCATCATGAGTGCATCATCATCACAGCATCATAACTGCATCATCAAAGCATCATCTCGGCATAATCACAATGTCATAAATACATCATCACTCCATCATCACAGCATTATCACATCATCATCACAACGTTTTCAGTGTCATCACAGCATCATAACAACGTCATCAAACTGTCATCACAGCATCATCACCAAATCATCACAGAATCATCACAGCATCATTACTGCATCATCACAGCATCTTTGCATCGTCATCAGAGCATCACCACTGCATCATCACATCATCATCTCAGCATCATCACAGCATCATTACTGCTTACTCACTGCATCATCACAGCGTCATGACAGTGTCATCACTGCATCATAACATCATAGCTTCATCATCAGAACATTATCACAGCATCATCACTGCATCATCACATCATCATTATAGCATCTTCACTGTCATCAATACATCATCACAGCATCATCACATCATTATCACAGCATCATCAGTGTCATCTCAGCATCGTCACTACATCATGACTGCATCATAGCAGCATAATCACAGCATCATCACAGAATCATCACAGCATCATCATAAGGTCATCACAGCATCATCACTACGTCATCAGATTGTAATCACAGCATCATCACAGTGTCCTCACTGAATCATCACTGCACCATCACTGCACCATCACAGCATCATCTCAGCATCATCATGGCATCATTACTGCATCATCACTGCTTACTCACTGCATCATCACAGCATCATCTCAGCATCATCACAGAATCATTTCTGCATAATCATTGCATTTTCACAGCGTCATCACAGTATCATCACTGCATCATCACAGTGTCATCACAGCATCATCAAAGCATCACGACAGCGTCATCTCACCATCACGACAGCGTCATCAAAGCATCATCACTGCATCATAACAACATCATCTCAGCATCATCACAGAATCATTTCTGCATAATCACTGCATCATCATAGTGTCATCACAGTATATTCACTGCATCATCACATCATCACAGTGTCATCACAGAATCATCACTGAATCATCCAAGCATCATCCAAGCATCATCACAGCACCACCAATGCATCATCACAGTATCATCACTGCATAATCACTGCATCATCACCGCATCATCACATCATCAACACTGCTTCATTGCTGCATCATCACATCATTGTCACAGTATCATCAAAATATCATCACAGCATCATCACACCATCATAACAACATCATCACAGCATCATCACAGTATCGTAAATGCATCATCACAGAATCATCACTGAATCATCATAGCATCTTCATATCATCATCACAATATCATCACAGCATCATCACTGCATCATCACAGCATCATCACTGCATAATCACTGCATCATCACCACATCATCACAGCATCATCACTGCATAATCACTGCATCATCACAGCATCATCACATCGTCATCAAAACATCATTACAAGTATCAACACAACATAATCACAGTGTCATCACAGCATCATCATTGCATCCTTACTGCATGATCACAGCATCTCCGCATCGTAATCACATCATCACCACTGACTCCTCACTGAATCATCACTGTACCATCACTGCATCATCAGAGCATAATCTCAGCATAATCACAGCATCATCACAGAATCATCACAGCATCATTACTGCATCATCACAGCATCTTTGCATCGTCATCAGAGCATCACCACTGCATCATCACTACATCACCACATCATCATCACAGCATTTTAGCTACATAATCACAGAATCATCATAGCGTAACGACAGCATCATCACAACATCATTACAGCATCATCACAGCGTCATCGTAACATCATGACTGTATCATCACAGCATCATCACAGCATCACCGCAGCGTCATCACTGCATCATCACAGCATCATCACAGCATCATCACGGCATCGTTACAGCATCGTCATATCATCATAACTGCATCATCACAACAACATAACAAAATCATCAAAGCATCGTCACAGCATCATCACCGCGTCATCACAGCGTCATAACTGCATCGTCACTGCATCTAAACTGCATCATCACAAAATCATCACAGCTTCATCACTGCAGCATCACAGCATCATCAAAGCATCATCGCAGCATCATCACATCATCATCACTGCATCATCACAGAATCATTACTGTTTACTCACTGCGGCATCACAGCATTATCACGGTGTCATAACTGCATCATCACTGCACCATTACTGCATCATCACAGTGTCATCTCAGCATCATCACAGCATCATTACTGCCTAATCATTGCATTATCACAACGTCATCACAGTATCATCAGTGCATCATCACAGCATCATTACTGCATCATCACAGAATCACGATAGTGTCATCACAGCGTCATCACTGCATCATCACAGCGTCATCTCAGCGTCATAACTGCATCGTCACTGCATCTAAACTGCATCATCAGAAAATCATCACTGCATCACATCATAATCACAACATCATCAAAGCGTCATCACAGCATCATCACTGCGTTATCACAGCATCATCTCAGCATCATCACAGTATCATTACTGCTTATTCACTGCATCATCACAACATCATCACAGCGTCATTACAGTGTCATAAATGCATCATCACAGTGTCATCAAAGCGTCCTAACTGCATAATCACTGCATCATCGCAGCTTCATCACAGCATCATGACAGCGTCATCACAGCATCAAAAATGCATAATCACTTCATCCTCACATCATCATCATAGCATCATAGCTGCATAATCATAGAGTCATCACAGCATCATCACTACATCATCAAATTGTCATCACTGTATCATCACAGCATCATCATAGCATCATCACTGCATAATCACAGTGTCATAACAGCATCATTACAACACCATGACTACGTCATCACAGCATCACGACAGCGTCATTACAGTGTCATCACAGCATCATCACTGCATTATCACAACATCATCACAATATCATCACTGCGTCATCACAACATCATCACAGAGTCATCACAGCGTCATCAATGCATCATCACTGCATCATCACAGCATCATCACTGCATCATCACAGCATCATCAGAGCATCATCACAGCATCATCACAACATCATCACAGAGTCATCACAGCATCATCACTGCATAATCACTGCATCATCACAGCATCCTCACAGCATCAATACAGCGTCATCACAACGTCAACAATGTATCATTACAGCATCATCTCAGTATAGTCACAGCATAATCACTGCATAATCACTGCATCATCATATCGTCATCACTGCATCATCACTGCATCATCACAGCACCATCACAGCATCATTACTGCAGAATCACTGCATCATCACAGCATCATAGCTGCATAATCACAGCATCATCACATCATCATCGCATAGTCATCACAGCGTCATCACTGCATCATCACAGCATCATCACAGCATCATTACTGCAGAATCACTGCATCATCACAGCATCCTCACAGCAACATCGCAGCATCATCACAGCATCATCACATCATCATCACAGTGTCATGACAGCATCATCACTGCATAATCACAGCATCATCACTGCATCATCACAGAATCATCACTGCGTCATCACAGCATCATCAGAGCATCATCACAGCATCATCACAGCATAATCACTGCATCATCACCACATCATCACAACATCATCACTGCATAATCACTGCATCATCACAGCATCATCACATCGTCATCAAAACATCATTACAAGTATCAACACAACATAATCACAGTGTCATCACGGCATCATCATTGCATCCTTACTGCATGATCACAGCATCTCCGCATCGTAATCACATCATCATCACTGACTCCTCACTGAATCATCACTGTACCATCACTGCATCATCAGAGCATAATCTGAGCATAATCTCAGCATAATCACAGCATCATCACAGAATCATCACAGCATCATTACTGCATCATCACAGCATCTTTGCATCGTCATCAGAGCATCACCACTGCATCATCACTACATCATCACATCATCATCACAGCATTTTAGCTACATAATCACAGAATCATCATAGCGTAAGGACAGCATCATCACAACATCATTACAGCATCATCACAGCGTCATCGTAACATCATGACTGTATCATCACAGCATCATCACAGCATCACCGCAGCGTCATCACTGCATCATCACAGCATCATCACAGCATCATCACGGCATCGTTACAGCATCGTCATATCATCATAACTGCATCATCACAACAACATAACAAAATCATCAAAGCATCGTCACAGCATCATCACCGCGTCATCACAGCGTCATAACTGCATCGTCACTGCATCTAAACTGCATCATCACAAAATCATCACAGCTTCATCACTGCAGCATCACAGCATCATCAAAGCATCATCGCAGCATCATCACATCATCATCACTGCATCATCACAGAATCATTACTGTTTACTCACTGCGGCATCACAGCATTATCACGGTGTCATAACTGCATCATCACTGCACCATTACTGCATCATCACAGTGTCATCTCAGCATCATCACAGCATCATTACTGCCTAATCATTGCATTATCACAACGTCATCACAGTATCATCAGTGCATCATCACAGCATCATTACTGCATCATCACATCATCATCACAGAATCACGATAGTGTCATCACAGCGTCATCACTGCATCATCACAGCGTCATCTCAGCATCATCAGAGACTCATCACAGCGTCATCACTGCATCATCACTGCATCACCACAGTATCATCACAGCATCATCACAAAATTATAAGAGCGTCATCACAGCGTTATTACTGCATCATCACAGCATCAATAGAGCATCATCACAGCGTCATCACAGCGTTATCACAGCGTCATCACAGCATCACGACATCATCATCACAGCTTCACGACAGTGTCATGAGAGCGTCTTCACAGCATCATCACTACATCATCACAGCATCATCACTGCGTCATCAGAGCATCATCACAAAATCATCACAGCGTCATTACTGCATCATCACTGCATCATCACAGCGTCATCACCGCATCATCACTGCATTGTCACAACATCATGGCGTCATAATAACTGCATCATAACAGCATGATCAAAGCATCATCACAGCGTCATCACAGCGTCATAACTGCATAAACACTGCATCATCAAAGAACCATCACAGCATCATCACAGCGTCATAACAGCATCATCAGAGCATCATCACATCGTCATCACATCGTCATCAAAGAATCTTCACAGCATCATCGCTATGTCATCATAGCATCATCATAATATTATCACAGCTTCATCACAGCGTCATAACAACATCATCACTGCATCATCACAGCATCATCATTATTGCATCATGACTGCATCATTACAGCATCATCAGAGCAGAATCTGTGCGTCGTCACAGCATCATTACTGCATCACCACATCACCACTGTGTTATCGCAGCGTCATCACAGCATCATCACAACATCATCACAGAATCATCACAGCATCATTGCAGCATCATCACATCATCATCACAGCGTCATCACAACATCATCGTAGCATCATCATGCATCATCACAGCATCATTACTGCATCATCACAGCATCATCACAGCATCATCACTGCATCATCACTGAATAATCACAGCATCATCACTGCATCATCACGGCATCGTTACAGCATCGTCATATCATCATAACTGCATCATCACAACAACATAACAAAATCATCAAAGCATCATCACAGCATCATCACCGCGTCATCACAGCGTCATAACTGCATCGTCACTGCATCTAAACTGCATCATCACAAAATCATCACTGCATCACATCATAATCACAACATCATCAAAGCGTCATCACAGCATCATCACTGCGTTATCACAGCATCATCTCAGCATCATCACAGTATCATTACTGCTTATTCACTGCATCATCACAACATCATCACAGCGTCATTACAGTGTCATAAATGCATCATCACAGTGTCATCAAAGCGTCCTAACTGCATAATCACTGCATCATCGCAGCTTCATCACAGCATCATGACAGCGTCATCACAGCATCAAAAATGCATAATCACTTCATCCTCACATCATCATCATAGCATCATAGCTGCATAATCATAGAGTCATCACAGCATCATCACTACATCATCAAATTGTCATCACTGTATCATCACAGCATCATCATAGCATCATCACTGCATAATCACAGTGTCATAACAGCATCATTACAACACCATGACTACGTCATCACAGCATCACGACAGCGTCATTACAGTGTCATCACAGCATCATCACTGCATTATCACAACATCATCACAACATCATCACAGTATCATCACAGCATCATCACTACATAATCACTTCTTACTCAGTGAATCATCACTGCATCATCACATCATCACAGCATCATCTCAGCATAATCACAGTATCATCACAGCGTCATCACTACATCATCAATGCATCATCACTGCATCATCACAGCATCATCACTGCGTCATCACAGCATCATCAGAGCATCATCACAGCATCATCACATCATCATCTCAGCATCATTACTGCTTACTCACTGCATCATCATAGCATCATCACATCATCATCACAACATCATCAGTTTCATGTCAGCATCATCACTGCATAATCACTGCATCATCACAGCATCCTCACAGCATCAACACAGCGTCATCACAGCGTCATCAATGCATCATTACAGCATCATCTCAGTATAGTCACAGAATTATTACAGCATAATCACTGCATCATCATATCATCACTGCATCATCACTGCATCATCACTGCATCATCACAGCACCATCACAGCATCATTACTTCAGAATCACTGCATCATCACAGCATCCTCACAGCAACATCGCAGCATCATCACAGCATCATCACACTGTCATGACAGCATCATCACTGCATAATCACTGCATAATCTCCGCATAATCACAGCATCATCACATCATCATCACAATATCATCACAGCGTCATCACTACACATCACTGCATCATCACTACATCATCACAGCATCATCACTTCGTCATCATCAGAGCATCATCACAGCATCATCACTGCATCCTCACTGCATCATGAGTGCATCATCATCACAGCATCATAACTGCATCATCAAAGCATCATCTCGGCATAATCACAATGTCATAAATACATCATCACTCCATCATCACAGCATTATCACATCATCATCACAACGTTTTCAGTGTCATCACAGCATCATAACAACGTCATCAAACTGTCATCACAGCATCATCACCAAATCATCACAGAATCATCACAGCATCATTACTGCATCATCACAGCATCTTTGCATCGTCATCAGAGCATCACCACTGCATCATCACATCATCATCTCAGCATCATCACAGCATCATTACTGCTTACTCACTGCATCATCACAGCGTCATGACAGTGTCATCACTGCATCATAACATCATAGCTTCATCATCAGAACATTATCACAGCATCATCACTGCATCATCACATCATCATTATAGCATCTTCACTGTCATCAATACATCATCACAGCATCATCACATCATTATCACAGCATCATCAGTGTCATCTCAGCATCATCACTGCATCATGACTGCATCATAGCAGCATAATCACAGCATCATCACAGAATCATCACAGCATCATCATAAGGTCATCACAGCATCATCACTACGTCATCAAATTGTAATCACAGCATCATCACAGTGTCCTCACTGAATCATCACTGCACCATCACTGCAACATCACAGCATCATCTCAGCATCATCATGGCATCATTACTGCATCATCACTGCTTACTCACTGCATCATCACAGCATCATCTCAGCATCATCACAGAATCATTTCTGCATAATCATTGCATTTTCACAGCGTCATCACAGTATCATCACTGCATCATCACAGTGTCATCACAGCATCATCAAAGCATCACGACAGCGTCATCTCACCATCACGACAGCGTCATCAAAGCATCATCACTGCATCATAACAACATCATCTCAGCATCATCACAGAATCATTTCTGCATAATCACTGCATCATCATAGTGTCATCACAGTATATTCACTGCATCATCACATCATCACAGTGTCATCACAGAATCATCACTGAATCATCCAAGCATCATCCAAGCATCATCACAGCACCACCAATGCATCATCACAGTATCATCACTGCATAATCACTGCATCATCACCGCATCATCACATCATCAACACTGCTTCATTGCTGCATCATCACATCATTGTCACAGTATCATCAAAATATCATCACAGCATCATCACACCATCATAACAACATCATCACAGCGTCATCACAGTATCGTAAATGCATCATCACAGAATCATCACTGAATCATCATAGCATCTTCATATCATCATCACAATATCATCACAGCATCATCACTGCATCATCACAGCATCATCACTGCATAATCACTGCATCATCACAGCATCATCACAGCATCATCACTGCATAATCACTGCATCATCACAGCATCATCACATCGTCATCAAAACATCATTACAAGTATCAACACAACATAATCACAGTGTCATCACAGCATCATCTTTGCATCCTTACTGCATGATCACAGCATCTCCGCATCGTAATCACATCATCATCACTGACTCCTCACTGAATCATCACTGTACCATCACTGCATCATCAGAGCATAATCTGAGCATAATCTCAGCATAATCACAGCATCATCACAGAATCATCACAGCATCATTACTGCATCATCACAGCATCTTTGCATCGTCATCAGAGCATCACCACTGCATCATCACTACATCATCACATCATCATCACAGCATTTTAGCTACATAATCACAGAATCATCATAGCGTAACGACAGCATCATCACAACATCATTACAGCATCATCACAGCGTCATCGTAACATCATGACTGTATCATCACAGCATCATCACAGCATCACCGCAGCGTCATCACTGCATCATCACAGCATCATCACAGCATCATCACGGCATCGTTACAGCATCGTCATATCATCATAACTACATCATCACAACAACATAACAAAATCATCAAAGCATCGTCACAGCATCATCACCGCGTCATCACAGCGTCATAACTGCATCGTCACTGCATCTAAACTGCATCATCACAAAATCATCACAGCTTCATCACTGCAGCATCACAGCATCATCAAAGCATCATCGCAGCATCATCACATCATCATCACTGCATCATCACAGAATCATTACTGTTTACTCACTGCGGCATCACAGCATTATCACGGTGTCATAACTGCATCATCACTGCACCATTACTGCATCATCACAGTGTCATCTCAGCATCATCACAGCATCATTACTGCCTAATCATTGCATTATCACAACGTCATCACAGTATCATCAGTGCATCATCACAGCATCATTACTGCATCATCACATCATCATCACAGAATCACGATAGTGTCATCACAGCGTCATCACTGCATCATCACAGCGTCATCTCAGCATCATCAGAGACTCATCACAGCGTCATCACTGCATCATCACTGCATCACCACAGTATCATCACAGCATCATCACAAAATTATAAGAGCGTCATCACAGCGTTATTACTGCATCATCACAGCATCAATAGAGCATCATCACAGCGTCATCACAGCGTTATCACAGCGTCATCACAGCATCACGACATCATCATCACAGCTTCACGACAGTGTCATGAGAGCGTCTTCACAGCATCATCACTACATCATCACAGCATCATCACTGCGTCATCAGAGCATCATCACAAAATCATCACAGCGTCATTACTGCATCATCACTGCATCATCACAGCGTCATCACCGCATCATCACTGCATTGTCACAACATCATGGCGTCATAATAACTGCATCATAACAGCATGATCAAAGCATCATCACAGCGTCATCACAGCGTCATAACTGCATAAACACTGCATCATCAAAGAACCATCACAGCATCATCACAGCGTCATAACAGCATCATCAGAGCATCATCACATCGTCATCACATCGTCATCAAAGAATCTTCACAGCATCATCGCTATGTCATCATAGCATCATCATAATATTATCACAGCTTCATCACAGCGTCATAACAACATCATCACTGCATCATCACAGCATCATCATTATTGCATCATGACTGCATCATTACAGCATCATCAGAGCAGAATCAGTGCGTCGTCACAGCATCATTACTGCATCACCACATCATCACTGTGTTATCGCAGCGTCATCACAGCATCATCACAACATCATCACAGAATCATCACAGCATCATTGCAGCATCATCACATCATCATCACAGCGTCATCACAACATCATTACAGCATCATCATGCATCATCACAGCATCATTACTGCATCATCACAGCATCATCACAGCATCATCACTGCATCATCACTGAATAATCACAGCATCATCACTGCATCATCACGGCATCGTTACAGCATCGTCATATCATCATAACTGCATCATCACAACAACATAACAAAATCATCAAAGCATCATCACAGCATCATCACCGCGTCATCACAGCGTCATAACTGCATCGTCACTGCATCTAAACTGCATCATCACAAAATCATCACTGCATCACATCATAATCACAACATCATCAAAGCGTCATCACAGCATCATCACTGCGTTATCACAGCATCATCTCAGCATCATCACAGTATCATTACTGCTTATTCACTGCATCATCACAACATCATCACAGCGTCATTACAGTGTCATAAATGCATCATCACAGTGTCATCAAAGCGTCCTAACTGCATAATCACTGCATCATCGCAGCTTCATCACAGCATCATGACAGCGTCATCACAGCATCAAAAATGCATAATCACTTCATCCTCACATCATCATCATAGCATCATAGCTGCATAATCATAGAGTCATCACAGCATCATCACTACATCATCAAATTGTCATCACTGTATCATCACAGCATCATCATAGCATCATCACTGCATAATCACAGTGTCATAACAGCATCATTACAACACCATGACTACGTCATCACAGCATCACGACAGCGTCATTACAGTGTCATCACAGCATCATCACTGCATTATCACAACATCATCACAACATCATCACTGCGTCATCAGAGCGTCATCACTACATAATCACTTCTTACTCAGTGAATCATCACTGCATCATCACATCATCACAGCATCATCTCAGCATAATCACAGTATCATCACAGCGTCATCACTACATCATCAATGCATCATCACTGCATCATCACAGCATCATCACAGCATCATCACAGCATCATCAGAGCATCATCACAGCATCATCACAACATCATCACAGAGTCATCACAGCATCATCACAGCATCATCACTGCATAATCACTGCATCATCACAGCATCCTCACAGCATCAATACAGCGTCATCACAACGTCAACAATGCATCATTACAGCATCATCTCAGTATAGTCACAGCATAATCACTGCATAATCACTGCATCATCATATCGTTATCACTGCATCATCACTGCATCATCACAGCACCATCACAGCATCATTACTGCAGAATCACTGCATCATCACAGCATCATAGCTGCATAATCACAGCATCATCACATCATCATCGCATAGTCATCACAGCGTCATCACTGCATCATCACAGCATCATCACAGCATCATTACTGCAGAATCACTGCATCATCACAGCATCCTCACAGCAACATCGCAGCATCATCACAGCATCATCGCATCATCATCACAGTGTCATGACAGCATCATCACTGCATAATCACAGTATCATCACAGCGTCATCACTACATCATCACTGCATCATCACAGAATCATCACTGCGTCATCACAGCATCATCAGAGCATCATCACAGCATAATCACAGTATCATCACAGCATCATCACAGAATCATCACTGCGTCATCACAGCATCATCAGAGCATCATCACAGCATCATCACATCATCATCTCAGCATCATTACTGCTTACTCACTGCATCATCATAGCATCATCACATCATCATCACAACATCATCAGTTTCATGTCAGCATCATCACTGCATAATCACTGCATCATCACAGCATCCTCACAGCATCAACACAGCGTCATCACAGCGTCATCAATGCATCATTACAGCATCATCTCAGTATAGTCACAGAATTATTACAGCATAATCACTGCATCATCATATCATCACTGCATCATCACAGCACCATCACAGCATCATTACTTCAGAATCACTGCATCATCACAGCATCCTCACAGCAACATCGCAGCATCATCACAGCATCATCACACTGTCATGACAGCATCATCACTGCATAATCACTGCATAATCTCCGCATAATCACAGCATCATCACATCATCATCACAATATCATCACAGCGTCATCACTACATATCACTGCATCATCACTACATCATCACAGCATCATCACTTCGTCATCATCAGAGCATCATCACAGCATCATCACTGCATCCTCACTGCATCATGAGTGCATCATCATCACAGCATCATTACTGCATCATCACAGCATCTTTGCATCGTCATCAGAGCATCACCACTGCATCATCACATCATCATCTCAGCATCATCACTGCTTACTCACTGCATCATCACAGCGTCATGACAGTGTCATCACTGCATCATAACATCATAGCTTCATCATCAGAACATTATCACAGCATCATCACTGCATCATCACATCATCATTATAGCATCTTCACTGTCATCAATACATCATCACAGCATCATCACATCATTATCACAGCATCATCAGTGTCATCTCAGCATCATCACTGCATCATGACTGCATCATAGCAGCATAATCACAGCATCATCACAGAATCATCACAGCATCATCATAAGGTCATCACAGCATCATCACTACGTCATCACATTGTAATCACAGCATCATCACAGTGTCCTCACTGAATCATCACTGCACCATCACTGCACCATCACAGCATCATCTCAGCATCATCATGGCATCATTACTGCATCATCACTGCTTACTCACTGCATCATCACAGCATCATCTCAGCATCATCACAGAATCATTTCTGCATAATCATTGCATTTTCACAGCGTCATCACAGTATCATCACTGCATCATCACAGTGTCATCACAGCATCATCAAAGCATCACGACAGCGTCATCTCACCATCACGACAGCGTCATCAAAGCATCATCACTGCATCATAACAACATCATCTCAGCATCATCACAGAATCATTTCTGCATAATCACTGCATCATCATAGTGTCATCACAGTATATTCACTGCATCATCACATCATCACAGTGTCATCACAGAATCATCACTGAATCATCCAAGCATCATCCAAGCATCATCACAGCACCACCAATGCATCATCACAGTATCATCACTGCATAATCACTGCATCATCACCGCATCATCACATCATCAACACTGCATCATTGCTGCATCATCACATCATTGTCACAGTATCATCAAAATATCATCACAGCATCATCACACCATCATAACAACATCATCACAGCGTCATCACAGTATCGTAAATGAATCATCACAGAATCATCACTGAATCATCATAGCATCTTCATATCATCATCACAATATCATCACAGCATCATCACTGCATCATCACAGCATCATCACAGCATCATCACATCGTCATCAAAACATCATTACAAGTATCAACACAACATAATCACAGTGTCATCACAGCATCATCATTGCATCCTTACTGCATGATCACAGCATCTCCGCATCGTAATCACATCATCATCACTGACTCCTCACTGAATCATCACTGTACCATCACTGCATCATCAGAGCATAATCTGAGCATAATCTCAGCATAATCACAGCATCATCACAGAATCATCACAGCATCATTACTGCATCATCACAGCATCTTTGCATCGTCATCAGAGCATCACCACTGCATCATCACTACATCATCACATCATCATCACAGCATTTTAGCTACATAATCACAGAATCATCATAGCGTAACGACAGCATCATCACAACATCATTACAGCATCATCACAGCGTCATCACAGCGTTATCACAGCGTCATCACAGCATCACGACATCATTATCACAGCTTCACGACAGTGTCATGAGAGCGTCTTCACAGCATCATCACTACATCATCACAGCATCATCACTGCGTCATCAGAGCATCATCACAAAATCATCACAGCGTCATCACAGCGTCATAACTGCATAAACACTGCATCATCAAAGAACCATCACAGCATCATCACAGCGTCATAACAGCATCATCAGAGCATCATCACATCGTCATCACATCGTCATCAAAGAATCTTCACAGCATCATCGCTATGTCATCATAGCATCATCATAATATTATCACAGCTTCATCACAGCGTCATAACAACATCATCACTGCATCATCACAGCATCATCATTATTGCATCATGACTGCATCATTACAGCATCATCAGAGCAGAATCTGTGCGTCGTCACAGCATCATTACTGCATCACCACATCACCACTGTGTTATCGCAGCGTCATCACAGCATCATCACAACATCATCACAGAATCATCACAGCATCATTGCAGCATCATCACATCATCATCACAGCGTCATCACAACATCATCGTAGCATCATCATGCATCATCACAGCATCATTACTGCATCATCACAGCATCATCACAGCATCATCACTGCATCATCACTGAATAATCACAGCATCATCACTGCATCATCACGGCATCGTTACAGCATCGTCATATCATCATAACTGCATCATCACAACAACATAACAAAATCATCAAAGCATCATCACAGCATCATCACCGCGTCATCACAGCGTCATAACTGCATCGTCACTGCATCTAAACTGCATCATCACAAAATCATCACTGCATCACATCATAATCACAACATCATCAAAGCGTCATCACAGCATCATCACTGCGTTATCACAGCATCATCTCAGCATCATCACAGTATCATTACTGCTTATTCACTGCATCATCACAACATCATCACAGCGTCATTACAGTGTCATAAATGCATCATCACAGTGTCATCAAAGCGTCCTAACTGCATAATCACTGCATCATCGCAGCTTCATCACAGCATCATGACAGCGTCATCACAGCATCAAAAATGCATAATCACTTCATCCTCACATCATCATCATAGCATCATAGCTGCATAATCATAGAGTCATCACAGCATCATCACTACATCATCAAATTGTCATCACTGTATCATCACAGCATCATCATAGCATCATCACTGCATAATCACAGTGTCATAACAGCATCATTACAACACCATGACTACGTCATCACAGCATCACGACAGCGTCATTACAGTGTCATCACAGCATCATCACTGCATTATCACAACATCATCACAACATCAGCACTGCGTCATCAGAGCGTCATCACTACATAATCACTTCTTACTCAGTGAATCATCACTGCATCATCACATCATCACAGCATCATCTCAGCATAATCACAGTATCATCACAGCGTCATCACTACATCATCAATGCATCATCACTGCATCATCACAGAATCATCACTGCGTCATCACAGCATCATCAGAGCATCATCACAGCATCATCACATCATCATCTCAGCATCATTACTGCTTACTCACTGCATCATCATAGCATCATCACATCATCATCACAACATCATCAGTTTCATGTCAGCATCATCACTGCATCATCACTGCATCATCACAGCATCCTCACAGCATCAACACAGCGTCATCACAGCGTCATCAATGCATCATTACAGCATCATCTCAGTATAGTCACAGAATTATTACAGCATAATCACTGCATCATCATATCATCACTGCATCATCACTGCATCATCACTGCATCATCACAGCACCATCACAGCATCATTACTTCAGAATCACTGCATCATCACAGCATCCTCACAGCAACATCGCAGCATCATCACAGCATCATCACACTGTCATGACAGCATCATCACTGCATAATCACTGCATAATCTCCGCATAATCACAGCATCATCACATCATCATCACAATATCATCACAGCGTCATCACTACACATCACTGCATCATCACTACATCATCACAGCATCATTACTTCGTCATCATCAGAGCATCATCACAGCATCATCACTGCATCCTCACTGCATCATGAGTGCATCATCATCACAGCATCATAACTGCATCATCAAAGCATCATCTCGGCATAATCACAATGTCATAAATACATCATCACTCCATCATCACAGCATTATCACATCATCATCACAACGTTTTCAGTGTCATCACAGCATCATAACAACGTCATCAAACTGTCATCACAGCATCATCACCAAATCATCACAGAATCATCACAGCATCATTACTGCATCATCACAGCATCTTTGCATCGTCATCAGAGCATCACCACTGCATCATCACATCATCATCTCAGCATCATCACAGCATCATTACTGCTTACTCACTGCATCATCACAGCGTCATGACAGTGTCATCACTGCATCATAACATCATAGCTTCATCATCAGAACATTATCACAGCATCATCACTGCATCATCACATCATCATTATAGCATCTTCACTGTCATCAATACATCATCACAGCATCATCACATCATTATCACAGCATCATCAGTGTCATCTCAGCATCATCACTGCATCATGACTGCATCATAGCAGCATAATCACAGCATCATCACAGAATCATCACAGCATCATCATAAGGTCATCACAGCATCATCACTACGTCATCAGATTGTAATCACAGCATCATCACAGTGTCCTCACTGAATCATCACTGCACCATCACTGCAACATCACAGCATCATCTCAGCATCATCATGGCATCATTACTGCATCATCACTGAATAATCACAGCATCATCACTGCATCATCACGGCATCGTTACAGCATCGTCATATCATCATAACTGCATCATCACAACAACATAACAAAATCATCAAAGCATCATCACAGCATCATCACCGCGTCATCACAGCGTCATAACTGCATCGTCACTGCATCTAAACTGCATCATCACAAAATCATCACTGCATCACATCATAATCACAACATCATCAAAGCGTCATCACAGCATCATCACTGCGTTATCACAGCATCATCTCAGCATCATCACAGTATCATTACTGCTTATTCACTGCATCATCACAACATCATCACAGCGTCATTACAGTGTCATAAATGCATCATCACAGTGTCATCAAAGCGTCCTAACTGCATAATCACTGCATCATCGCAGCTTCATCACAGCATCATGACAGCGTCATCACAGCATCAAAAATGCATAATCACTTCATCCTCACATCATCATCATAGCATCATAGCTGCATAATCATAGAGTCATCACAGCATCATCACTACATCATCAAATTGTCATCACTGTATCATCACAGCATCATCATAGCATCATCACTGCATAATCACAGTGTCATAACAGCATCATTACAACACCATGACTACGTCATCACAGCATCACGACAGCGTCATTACAGTGTCATCACAGCATCATCACTGCATTATCACAACATCATCACAACATCATCACTGCGTCATCAGAGCGTCATCACTACATAATCACTTCTTACTCAGTGAATCATCACTGCATCATCACATCATCACAGCATCATCTCAGCATAATCACAGTATCATCACAGCGTCATCACTACATCATCAATGCATCATCACTGCATCATCACAGCATCATCACTGCATCATCAAAGCATCATCAGAGCATCATCACAGCATCATCACAACATCATCACAGAGTCATCACAGCATCATCACAGCATCATCACTGCATAATCACTGCATCATCACAGCATCCTCACAGCATCAATACAGCGTCATCACAACGTCAACAATGCATCATTACAGCATCATCTCAGTATAGTCACAGCATAATCACTGCATAATCACTGCATCATCATATCGTTATCACTGCATCATCACTGCATCATCACAGCATCATAGCTGCATAATCACAGCATCATCACATCATCATCGCATAGTCATCACAGCGTCATCACTGCATCATCACAGCATCATCACAGCATCATTACTGCAGAATCACTGCATCATCACAGCATCCTCACAGCAACATCGCAGCATCATCACAGCATCATCGCATCATCATCACAGTGTCATGACAGCATCATCACTGCATAATCACAGTATCATCACAGTGTCATCACTACATCATCACTGCATCATCACAGAATCATCACTGCGTCATCACAGCATCATCAGAGCATCATCACAGCATAATCACAGTATCATCACAGCATCATCACAGAATCATCACTGCGTCATCACAGCATCATCAGAGCATCATCACAGCATCATCACATCATCATCTCAGCATCATTACTGCTTACTCACTGCATCATCATAGCATCATCACATCATCATCACAACATCATCAGTTTCATGTCAGCATCATCACTGCATAATCACAGCATCCTCACAGCATCAACACAGCGTCATCACAGCGTCATCAATGCATCATTACAGCATCATCTCAGTATAGTCACAGAATTATTACAGCATAATCACTGCATCATCATATCATCACTGCATCATCACAGCACCATCACAGCATCATTACTTCAGAATCACTGCATCATCACAGCATCCTCACAGCAACATCGCAGCATCATCACAGCATCATCACACTGTCATGACAGCATCATCACTGCATAATCACTGCATAATCTCCGCATAATCACAGCATCATCACATCATCATCACAATATCATCACAGCGTCATCACTACATATCACTGCATCATCACTACATCATCACAGCATCATCACTTCGTCATCATCAGAGCATCATCACAGCATCATCACTGCATCCTCACTGCATCATGAGTGCATCATCATCACAGCATCATTACTGCATCATCACAGCATCTTTGCATCGTCATCAGAGCATCACCACTGCATCATCACATCATCATCTCAGCATCATCACTGCTTACTCACTGCATCATCACAGCGTCATGACAGTGTCATCACTGCATCATAACATCATAGCTTCATCATCAGAACATTATCACAGCATCATCACTGCATCATCACATCATCATTATAGCATCTTCACTGTCATCAATACATCATCACAGCATCATCACATCATTATCACAGCATCATCAGTGTCATCTCAGCATCATCACTGCATCATGACTGCATCATAGCAGCATAATCACAGCATCATCACAGAATCATCACAGCATCATCATAAGGTCATCACAGCATCATCACTACGTCATCAGATTGTAATCACAGCATCATCACAGTGTCCTCACTGAATCATCACTGCACCATCACTGCAACATCACAACATCATCTCAGCATCATCATGGCATCATTACTGCATCATCACTGCTTACTCACTGCATCATCACAGCATCATCTCAGCATCATCACAGAATCATTTCTGCATAATCATTGCATTTTCACAGCGTCATCACAGTATCATCACTGCATCATCACAGTGTCATCACAGCATCATCAAAGCATCACGACAGCGTCATCTCACCATCACGACAGCGTCATCAAAGCATCATCACTGCATCATAACAACATCATCTCAGCATCATCACAGAATCATTTCTGCATAATCACTGCATCATCATAGTGTCATCACAGTATATTCACTGCATCATCACATCATCACAGTGTCATCACAGAATCATCACTGAATCATCCAAGCATCATCCAAGCATCATCACAGCACCACCAATGCATCATCACAGTATCATCACTGCATAATCACTGCATCATCACCGCATCATCACTGCATCAACACTGCATCATTGCTGCATCATCACATCATTGTCACAGTATCATCAAAATATCATCACAGCATCATCACACCATCATAACAACATCATCACAGCGTCATCACAGTATCGTAAATGCATCATCACAGAATCATCACTGAATCATCGTAGCATCTTCATATCATCATCACAATATCATCACAGCATCATCACTGCATCATCACAGCATCATCACTGCATAATCACTGCATCATCACCACATCATCACAGCATCATCACTGCATAATCACTGCATCATCACAGCATCATCACATCGTCATCAAAACATCATTACAAGTATCAACACAACATAATCACAGTGTCATCACAGCATCATCATTGCATCCTTACTGCATGATCACAGCATCTCCGCATCGTAATCACATCATCATCACTGACTCCTCACTGAATCATCACTGTACCATCACTGCATCATCAGAGCATAATCTGAGCATAATCTCAGCATAATCACAGCATCATCACAGAATCATCACAGCATCATTACTGCATCATCACAGCATCTTTGCATCGTCATCAGAGCATCACCACTGCATCATCACTACATCATCACATCATCATCACAGCATTTTAGCTACATAATCACAGAATCATCATAGCGTAACGACAGCATCATCACAACATCATTACAGCATCATCACAGCGTCATCGTAACATCATGACTGTATCATCACAGCATCATCACAGCATCACCGCAGCGTCATCACTGCATCATCACAGCATCATCACGGCATCGTTACAGCATCGTCATATCATCATAACTGCATCATCACAACAACATAACAAAATCATCAAAGCATCGTCACAGCATCATCACCGCGTCATCACAGCGTCATAACTGCATCGTCACTGCATCTAAACTGCATCATCACAAAATCATCACAGCTTCATCACTGCAGCATCACAGCATCATCAAAGCATCATCGCAGCATCATCACATCATCATCACTGCATCATCACAGAATCATTACTGTTTACTCACTGCGGCATCACAGCTTTATCACGGTGTCATAACTGCATCATCACTGCACCATTACTGCATCATCACAGTGTCATCTCAGCATCATCACAGCATCATTACTGCCTAATCATTGCATTATCACAACGTCATCACAGTATCATCAGTGCATCATCACAGCATCATTACTGCATCATCACATCATCATCACAGAATCACGATAGTGTCATCACAGCGTCATCACTGCATCATCACAGCGTCATCTCAGCATCATCAGAGACTCATCACAGCGTCATCACAGCATCACGACATCATCATCACAGCTTCACGACAGTGTCATGAGAGCGTCTTCACAGCATCATCACTACATCATCACAGCATCATCACTGCGTCATCAGAGCATCATCACAAAATCATCACAGCGTCATTACTGCATCATCACTGCATCATCACAGCGTCATCACCGCATCATCACTGCATTGTCACAACATCATGGCGTCATAATAACTGCATCATAACAGCATGATCAAAGCATCATCACAGCGTCATCACAGCGTCATAACTGCATAAACACTGCATCATCAAAGAACCATCACAGCATCATCACAGCGTCATAACAGCATCATCAGAGCATCATCACATCGTCATCACATCGTCATCAAAGAATCTTCACAGCATCATCGCTATGTCATCATAGCATCATCATAATATTATCACAGCTTCATCACAGCGTCATAACAACATCATCACTGCATCATCACAGCATCATCATTATTGCATCATGACTGCATCATTACAGCATCATCAGAGCAGAATCAGTGCGTCGTCACAGCATCATTACTGCATCACCACATCACCACTGTGTTATCGCAGCGTCATCACAGCATCATCACAACATCATCACAGAATCATCACAGCATCATTGCAGCATCATCACATCATCATCACAGCGTCATCACAACATCATCGTAGCATCATCATGCATCATCACAGCATCATTACTGCATCATCACAGCATCATCACAGCATCATCACTGCATCATCACTGAATAATCACAGCATCATCACTGCATCATCACGGCATCGTTACAGCATCGTCATATCATCATAACTGCATCATCACAACAACATAACAAAATCATCAAAGCATCATCACAGCATCATCACCGCGTCATCACAGCGTCATAACTGCATCGTCACTGCATCTAAACTGCATCATCAAAAAATCATCACTGCATCACATCATAATCACAACATCATCAAAGCGTCATCACAGCATCATCACTGCGTTATCACAGCATCATCTCAGCATCATCACAGTATCATTACTGCTTATTCACTGCATCATCACAACATCATCACAGCGTCATTACAGTGTCATAAATGCATCATCACAGTGTCATCAAAGCGTCCTAACTGCATAATCACTGCATCATCGCAGCTTCATCACAGCATCATGACAGCGTCATCACAGCATCAAAAATGCATAATCACTTCATCCTCACATCATCATCATAGCATCATAGCTGCATAATCATAGAGTCATCACAGCATCATCACTACATCATCAAATTGTCATCACTGTATCATCACAGCATCATCATAGCATCATCACTGCATAATCACAGTGTCATAACAGCATCATTACAACACCATGACTACGTCATCACAGCATCACGACAGCGTCATTACAGTGTCATCACAGCATCATCACTGCATTATCACAACATCATCACAACATCATCACTGCGTCATCAGAGCATCATCACAGCATCATCACAACATCATCACAGAGTCATCACTGCATAATCACTGCATCATCACAGCATCCTCACAGCATCAATACAGCGTCATCACAACGTCAACAATGCATCATTACAGCATCATGTCAGTATAGTCACAGCATAATCACTACATAATCACTGCATCATCATATCGTCATCACTGCATCATCACTGCATCATCACAGCACCATCACAGCATCATTACTGCAGAATCACTGCATCATCACAGCATCATAGCTGCATAATCACAGCATCATCACATCATCATCGCATAGTCATCACAGCGTCATCACTGCATCATCAAAGCATCATCACAGCATCATTACTGCAGAATCACTGCATCATCACAGCATCCTCACAGCAACATCGCAGCATCATCACAGCATCATCACATCATCATCACAGTGTCATGACAGCATCATCACTGCATAATCACCGCATAATCACAGCATCATCACAGCATAATCACAGTATCATCACAGCGTCATCACTACATCATCACTGGATCATCACAGAATCATCACTGCGTCATCACAGCATCATCAGAGCATCATCACAGCATCATCACAGCATAATCACAGTATCATCACAGCATCATCACTACATCATCACTGCATCATCACAGAATCATCACTGCGTCATCACAGCATCATCAGAGCATCATCACAGCATCATCACTGCATCATCACAGAATCATAACTGCGTCATCACAGCATCATCAGAGCATCATCACATCATCATCAAAACATCATCAGTTTCATGTCAGCATCATCACTGCATCATCACTGCATCATCACAGCATCCTCACAGCATCAACACAGCGTCATCACAGCGTCATCAATGCATCATTACAGCATCATCTCAGTATAGTCACAGAATTATTACAGCATAATCACTGCATCATCATATCATCACTGCATCATCACTGCATCATCACTGCAGAATCACTGCATCATCACAGCATCCTCACAGCAACATCGCAGCATCATCACAGCATCATCACACTGTCATGACAGCATCATCACTGCATAATCACTGCATAATCTCCGCATAATCACAGCATCATCACATCATCATCACAATATCATCACAGCGTCATCACTACACATCACTGCATCATCACTACATCATCACAGCATCATCACTTCGTCATCATCAGAGCATCATCACAGCATCATCACTGCATCCTCACTGCATCATGAGTGCATCATCATCACAGCATCATAACTGCATCATCAAAGCATCATCTCGGCATAATCACAATGTCATAAATACATCATCACTCCATCATCACAGCTTTATCACATCATCATCACAACGTTTTCAGTGTCATCACAGCATCATAACAACGTCATCAAACTGTCATCACAGCATCATCACCAAATCATCACAGAATCATCACAGCATCATTACTGCATCATCACAGCATCTTTGCATCGTCATCAGAGCATCACCACTGCATCATCACATCATCATCTCAGCATCATCACAGCATCATTACTGCTTACTCACTGCATCATCACAGCGTCATGACAGTGTCATCACTGCATCATAACATCATAGCTTCATCATCAGAACATTATCACAGCATCATCACTGCATCATCACATCATCATTATAGCATCTTCACTGTCATCAATACATCATCACAGCATCATCACATCATTATCACAGCATCATCAGTGTCATCTCAGCATCATCACTGCATCATGACTGCATCATAGCAGCATAATCACAGCATCATCACAGAATCATCACAGCATCATCATAAGGTCATCACAGCATCATCACTACGTCATCAGATTGTAATCACAGCATCATTACAGTGTCCTCACTGAATCATCACTGCACCATCACTGCAACATCACAGCATCATCTCAGCATCATCATGGCATCATTACTGCATCATCACTGCTTACTCACTGCATCATCACAGCATCATCTCAGCATCATCACAGAATCATTTCTGCATAATCATTGCATTTTCACAGCGTCATCACAGTATCATCACTGCATCATCACAGTGTCATCACAGCATCATCAAAGCATCACGACAGCGTCATCTCACCATCACGACAGCGTCATCAAAGCATCATCACTGCATCATAACAACATCATCTCAGCATCATCACAGAATCATTTCTGCATAATCACTGCATCATCATAGTGTCATCACAGTATATTCACTGCATCATCACATCATCACAGTGTCATCACAGAATCATCACTGAATCATCCAAGCATCATCCAAGCATCATCACAGCACCACCAATGCATCATCACAGTATCATCACTGCATAGTCACTGCATCATCACCGCATCATCACTGCATCAACACTGCATCATTGCTGCATCATCACATCATTGTCACAGTATCATCAAAATATCATCACAGCATCATCACACCATCATAACAACATCATCACAGCGTCATCACAGTATCGTAAATGCATCATCACAGAATCATCACTGAATCATCATAGCATCTTCATATCATCATCACAATATCATCACAGCATCATCACTGCATCATCACAGCATCATCACTGCATAATCACTGCATCATCACAGCATCATCACATCGTCATCACTGCATAATCACTGCATCATCACAGCATCATCACATCGTCATCAAAACATCATTACAAGTATCAACACAACATAATCACAGTGTCATCACAGCATCATCATTGCATCCTTACTGCATGATCACAGCATCTCCGCATCGTAATCACATCATCATCACTGACTCCTCACTGAATCATCACTGTACCATCACTGCATCATCAGAGCATCATCTGAGCATAATCTCAGCATAATCACAGCATCATCACAGAATCATCACAGCATCATTACTGCATCATCACAGCATCTTTGCATCGTCATCAGAGCATCACCACTGCATCATCACTACATCATCACATCATCATCACAGCATTTTAGCTACATAATCACAGAATCATCATAGCGTAACGACAGCATCATCACAACATCATTACAGCATCATCACAGCGTCATCGTAACATCATGACTGTATCATCACAGCATCATCACAGCATCACCGCAGTGTCATCACTGCATCATCACAGCATCATCACAGCATCATCACGGCATCGTTACAGCATCGTCATATCATCATAACTGCATCATCACAACAACATAACAAAATCATCAAAGCATCGTCACAGCATCATCACCGCGTCATCACAGCGTCATAACTGCATCGTCACTGCATCTAAACTGCATCATCACAGCATCATCACAGCTTCATCACTGCAGCATCACAGAATCATTACTGTTTACTCACTGCGCCATCACAGCATTATCACGGTGTCATAACTGCATCATCACTGCACCATTACTGCATCATCACAGTGTCATCTCAGCATCATCACAGCATCATTACTGCCTAATCATTGCATTATCACAATGTCATCACAGTATCATCAGTGCATCATCACAGCATCATTACTGCATCATCACATCATCATCACAGAATCACGATAGTGTCATCACAGCGTCATCACTGCATCATCACAGCGTCATCTCAGCATCATCAGAGACTCATCACAGCGTCATCACTGCATCATCACTGCATCACCACAGTATCATCACAGCATCATCACAAAATTATAAGAGCGTCATCACAGCGTTATTACTGCATCATCACAGCATCAATAGAGCATCATCACGGCGTCATCACAGCGTTATCACAGCGTCATCACAGCATCACGACATCATCATCACAGCTTCACGACAGTGTCATGAGAGCGTCTTCACAGCATCATCACTACATCATCACATCATCATCACTGCGTCATCAGAGCATCATCACAAAATCATCACAGCGTCATTACTGCATCATCACTGCATCATCACAGCGTCATCACCGCATCATCACTGCATTGTCACAACATCATGGCGTCATAATAACTGCATCATAACAGCATCATCAGAGCATCATCACATCGTCATCACATCATCATCAAAGAATCTTCACAGCATCATCGCTATGTCATCATAGCATCATCATAATATTATCACAGCTTCATCACAGCGTCATAACAACATCATCACTGCATCATCACAGCATCATCATTATTGCATCATGACTGCATCATTACAGCATCATCAGAGCAGAATCAGTGCGTCGTCACAGCATCATTACTGCATCACCACATCATCACTGTGTTATCGCAGCGTCATCACAGCATCATCACAACATCATCACAGAATCATCACAGCATCATTGCAGCATCATCACATCATCATCACAGCGTCATCACAACATCATCGTAGCATCATCATGCATCATCACAGCATCATTACGGCATCATCACAGCATCATCACAGCATCATCACTGCATCATCACTGAATAATCACAGCATCATCACTGCATCATCACGGCATCGTTACAGCATCGTCATATCATCATAACTGCATCATCACAACAACATAACAAAATCATCAAAGCATCATCACAGCATCATCACCGCGTCATCACAGCGTCATAACTGCATCGTCACTGCATCTAAACTGCATCATCAAAAAATCATCACTGCATCACATCATAATCACAACATCATCAAAGCGTCATCACAGCATCATCACTGCGTTATCACAGCATCATCTCAGCATCATCACAGCGTCATTACAGTGTCATAAATGCATCATCACAGTGTCATCAAAGCGTCCTAACTGCATAATCACTGCATCATCGCAGCTTCATCACAGCATCATGACAGCGTCATCACAGCATCAAAAATGCATAATCACTTCATCCTCACATCATCATCATAGCATCATAGCTGCATAATCATAGAGTCATCACAGCATCATCACTACATCATCAAATTGTCATCACTGTATCATCACAGCATCATCATAGCATCATCACTGCATAATCACAGTGTCATAACAGCATCATTACAACACCATGACTACGTCATCACAGCATCACGACAGCGTCATTACAGTGTCATCACAGCATCATCACTGCATTATCACAACATCATCACAACATCATCACTGCGTCATCAGAGCGTCATCACTACATAATCACTTCTTACTCAGTGAATCATCACTGCATCATCACATCATCACAGCATCATCTCAGCATAATCACAGTATCATCACAGCGTCATCACTACATCATCAATGCATCATCACAGCATCATCACAGCATCATCACTGCGTCATCACAGCATCATCAGAGCATCATCACAGCATCATCACATCATCATCACAGAATCATCACTGCGTCATCACAGCATCATCAGAGCATCATCACATCATCATCACAACATCATCAGTTTCATGTCAGCATCATCACTGCATCATCACTGCATCATCACAGCATCCTCACAGCATCAACACAGCGTCATCACAGCGTCATCAAGGCATCATTACAGCATCATCTCAGTATAGTCACAGAATTATTACAGCATAATCACTGCATCATCATATCATCACTGCATCATCACTGCATCATCACAGCACCATCACAGCATCATTACTTCAGAATCACTGCATCATCACAGCATCCTCACAGCAACATCGCAGCATCATCACAGCATCATCACACTGTCATGACAGCATCATCACTGCATAATCACTGCATAATCTCCGCATAATCACAGCATCATCACATCATCATCACAATATCATCACAGCGTCATCACTACACATCACTGCATCATCACTACATCATCACAGCATCATCACTTCGTCATCATCAGAGCATCATCACAGCATCATCACTGCATCCTCACTGCATCATGAGTGCATCATCATCACAGCATCATAACTGCATCATCAAAGCATCATCTCGGCATAATCACAATGTCATAAATACATCATCACTCCATCATCACAGCATTATCACATCATCATCACAACGTTTTCAGTGTCATCACAGCATCATAACAACGTCATCAAACTGTCATCACAGCATCATCACCAAATCATCACAGAATCATCACAGCATCATTACTGCATCATCACAGCATCTTTGCATCGTCATCAGAGCATCACCACTGCATCATCACATCATCATCTCAGCATCATCACAGCATCATTACTGCTTACTCACTGCATCATCACAGCGTCATGACAGTGTCATCACTGCATCATAACATCATAGCTTCATCATCAGAACATTATCACAGCATCATCACTGCATCATCACATCATCATTATAGCATCTTCACTGTCATCAATACATCATCACAGCATCATCACATCATTATCACAGCATCATCAGTGTCATCTCAGCATCATCACTGCATCATGACTGCATCATAGCAGCATAATCACAGCATCATCACAGAATCATCACAGCATCATCATAAGGTCATCACAGCATCATCACTACGTCATCAGATTGTAATCACAGCATCATCACAGTGTCCTCACTGAATCATCACTGCACCATCACAGCATCATCTCAGCATCATCATGGCATCATTACTGCATCATCACTGCTTACTCACTGCATCATCACAGCATCATCTCAGCATCATCACAGAATCATTTCTGCATAATCACTGCATTTTCACAGCGTCATCACAGTATCATCACTGCATCATCACAGTGTCATCACAGCATCATCAAAGCATCACGACAGCGTCATCTCACCATCACGACAGCGTCATCAAAGCATCATCACTGCATCATAACAACATCATCTCAGCATCATCACAGAATCATTTCTGCATAATCACTGCATCATCATAGTGTCATCACAGTATATTCACTGCATCATCACATCATCACAGTGTCATCACAGAATCATCACTGAATCATCCAAGCATCATCCAAGCATCATCACAGCACCACCAATGCATCATCACAGTATCATCACTGCATAGTCACTGCATCATCACCGCATCATCACTGCATCAACACTGCATCATTGCTGCATCATCACATCATTGTCACAGTATCATCAAAATATCATCACAGCATCATCACACCATCATAACAACATCATCACAGCGTCATCACAGTATCGTAAATGCATCATCACAGAATCATCACTGAATCATCATAGCATCTTCATATCATCATCACAATATCATCACAGCATCATCACTGCATCATCACAGCATCATCACTGCATAATCACTGCATCATCACCACATCATCACAGCATCATCACTGCATAATCACTGCATCATCACAGCATCATCACATCGTCATCAAAACATCATTACAAGTATCAACACAACATAATCACAGTGTCATCACAGCATCATCATTGCATCCTTACTGCATGATCACAGCATCTCCGCATCATAATCACATAATCATCACTGACTCCTCACTGAATCATCACTGTACCATCACTGCATCATCAGAGCATAATCTGAGCATAATCTCAGCATAATCACAGCATCATCACAGAATCATCACAGCATCATTACTGCATCATCACAGCATCTTTGCATCGTCATCAGAGCATCACCACTGCATCATCACTACATCATCACAGCATTTTAGCTACATAATCACAGAATCATCATAGCGTAACGACAGCATCATCACAACATCATTACAGCATCATCACAGCGTCATCGTAACATCATGACTGCATCATCACAGCATCATCACAGCATCACCGCAGCGTCATCACTGCATCATCACAGCATCATCACAGCATCATCACGGCATCGTTACAGCATCGTCATATCATCATAACTGCATCATCACAACAACATAACAAAACCATCAAAGCATCGTCACAGCATCATCACCGCGTCATCACAGCGTCATAACTGCATCGTCATTGCATCTAAACTGCATCATCACAAAATCATCACAGCTTCATCACTGCAGCATCACAGCATCATCAAAGCATCATCGCAGCATCATCACATCATCATCACTGCATCATCACAGAATCATTACTGTTTACTCACTGCGGCATCACAGCTTTATCACGGTGTCATAACTGCATCATCACTGCACCATTACTGCATCATCACAGTGTCATCTCAGCATCATCACATCATCATTACTGCCTAATCATTGCATTATCACAACGTCATCACAGTATCATCAGTGCATCATCACAGCATCATTACTGCATCATCACATCATCATCACAGAATCACGATAGTGTCATCACAGCGTCATCACTGCATCATCACAGCGTCATCTCAGCATCATCAGAGACTCATCACAGTGTCATCACTGCATCATCACTGCATCACCACAGTATCATCACAGCATCATCACAAAATTATAAGAGCGTCATCACAGCGTTATTACTGCATCATCACAGCATCAATAGAGCATCATCACAGCGTCATCACAGCGTTATCACAGCGTCATCACAGCATCACGACATCATCATCACAGCTTCACGACAGTGTCATGAGAGCGTCTTCACAGCATCATCACTACATCATCACAGCATCATCACTGCGTCATCAGAGCATCATCACAAAATCATCACAGCGTCATTACTGCATCATCACTGCATCATCACAGCGTCATCACCGCATCATCACTGCATTGTCACAACATCATGGCGTCATAATAACTGCATCATAACAGCATGATCAAAGCATCATCACAGCGTCATCACAGCGTCATAACTGCATAAACACTGCATCATCAAAGAACCATCACAGCATCATCACAGCGTCATAACAGCATCATCAGAGCATCATCACATCGTCATCACATCGTCATCAAAGAATCTTCACAGCATCATCGCTATGTCATCATAGCATCATCATAATATTATCACAGCTTCATCACAGCGTCATAACAACATCATCACTGCATCATCACAGCATCATCATTATTGCATCATGACTGCATCATTACAGCATCATCAGAGCAGAATCAGTGCGTCGTCACAGCATCATTACTGCATCACCACATCATCACTGTGTTATCGCAGCGTCATCACAGCATCATCACAACATCATCACAGAATCATCACAGCATCATTGCAGCATCATCACATCATCATCACAGCGTCATCACAACATCATCGTAGCATCATCATGCATCATCACAGCATCATTACTGCATCATCACAGCATCATCACAGCATCATCACTGCATCATCACTGAATAATCACAGCATCATCACTGCATCATCACGGCATCGTTACAGCATCGTCATATCATCATAACTGCATCATCACAACAACATAACAAAATCATCAAAGCATCATCACAGCATCATCACCGCGTCATCACAGCGTCATAACTGCATCGTCACTGCATCTAAACTGCATCATCACAAAATCATCACTGCATCACATCATAATCACAACATCATCAAAGCGTCATCACAGCATCATCACTGCGTTATCACAGCATCATCTCAGCATCATCACAGTATCATTACTGCTTATTCACTGCATCATCACAACATCATCACAGCGTCATTACAGTGTCATAAATGCATCATCACAGTGTCATCAAAGCGTCCTAACTGCATAATCACTGCATCATCGCAGCTTCATCACAGCATCATGACAGCGTCATCACAGCATCAAAAATGCATAATCACTTCATCCTCACATCATCATCATAGCATCATAGCTGCATAATCATAGAGTCATCACAGCATCATCACTACATCATCAAATTGTCATCACTGTATCATCACAGCATCATTATAGCATCATCACTGCATAATCACAGTGTCATAACAGCATCATTACAACACCATGACTACGTCATCACAGCATCACGACAGCGTCATTACAGTGTCATCACAGCATCATCACTGCATTATCACAACATCATCACAACATCATCACTGCGTCATCAGAGCGTCATCACTACATAATCACTTCTTACTCAGTGAATCATCACTGCATCATCACATCATCATCTCAG
The DNA here is from genome assembly GCA_963989345.1 of Clangula hyemalis. The sequence goes on from CAXDIO010000151.1 coordinate 481,691, forward strand.
CATAATCACAGTATCATCACAGCGTCATCACTACATCATCAATGCATCATCACTGCATCATCACAGCATCATCACTGCATCATCACAGCATCATCAGAGCATCATCACAGCATCATCACAACATCATCACAGAGTCATCACAGCATCATCACTGCATAATCACTGCATCATCACAGCATCCTCACAGCATCAATACAGCGTCATCACAACGTCAACAATGCATCATTACAGCATCATCTCAGTATAGTCACAGCATAATCACTGCATAATCACTGCATCATCATATCGTCATCACTGCATCATCACTGCATCATCACAGCACCATCACAGCATCATTACTGCAGAATCACTGCATCATCACAGCATCATAGCTGCATAATCACAGCATCATCACATCATCATCGCATAGTCATCACAGCGTCATCACTGCATCATCACAGCATCATCACAGCATCATTACTGCAGAATCACTGCATCATCACAGCATCCTCACAGCAACATCGCAGCATCATCACAGCATCATCGCATCATCATCACAGTGTCATGACAGCATCATCACTGCATAATCACCGCATAATCACAGCATCATCACAGCATAATCACAGTATCATCACAGCGTCATCACTACATCATCACTGCATCATCACAGAATCATCACTGCGTCATCACAGCATCATCAGAGCATCATCACAGCATCATCACAGCATAATCACAGTATCATCACAGCATCATCACTACATCATCACTGCATCATCACAGAATCATCACTGCGTCATCACAGCATCATCAGAGCATCATCACAGCATCATCACATCATCATCTCAGCATCATTACTGCTTACTCACTGCATCATCATAGCATCATCACATCATCATCACAACATCATCAGTTTCATGTCAGCATCATCAATGCATAATCACTGCATCATCACAGCATCCTCACAGCATCAACACAGCGTCATCACAGCGTCATCAATGCATCATTACAGCATCATCTCAGTATAGTCACAGAATTATTACAGCATAATCACTGCATCATCATATCATCACTGCATCATCACTGCATCATCACTGCATCATCACAGCACCATCACAGCATCATTACTTCAGAATCACTGCATCATCACAGCATCCTCACAGCAACATCGCAGCATCATCACAGCATCATCACACTGTCATGACAGCATCATCACTGCATAATCACTGCATAATCTCCGCATAATCACAGCATCATCACATCATCATCACAATATCATCACAGCGTCATCACTACATATCACTGCATCATCACTACATCATCACAGCATCATCACTTCGTCATCATCAGAGCATCATCACAGCATCATCACTGCATCCTCACTGCATCATGAGTGCATCATCATCACAGCATCATAACTGCATCATCAAAGCATCATCTCGGCATAATCACAATGTCATAAATACATCATCACTCCATCATCACAGCATTATCACATCATCATCACAACGTTTTCAGTGTCATCACAGCATCATAACAACGTCATCAAACTGTCATCACAGCATCATCACCAAATCATCACAGAATCATCACAGCATCATTACTGCATCATCACAGCATCTTTGCATCGTCATCAGAGCATCACCACTGCATCATCACATCATCATCTCAGCATCATCACAGCATCATTACTGCTTACTCACTGCATCATCACAGCGTCATGACAGTGTCATCACTGCATCATAACATCATAGCTTCATCATCAGAACATTATCACAGCATCATCACTGCATCATCACATCATCATTATAGCATCTTCACTGTCATCAATACATCATCACAGCATCATCACATCATTATCACAGCATCATCAGTGTCATCTCAGCATCGTCACTGCATCATGACTGCATCATAGCAGCATAATCACAGCATCATCACAGAATCATCACAGCATCATCATAAGGTCATCACAGCATCATCACTACGTCATCAGATTGTAATCACAGCATCATCACAGTGTCCTCACTGAATCATCACTGCACCATCACTACAACATCACAGCATCATCTCAGCATCATCATGGCATCATTACTGCATCATCACTGCTTACTCACTGCATCATCACAGCATCATCTCAGCATCATCACAGAATCATTTCTGCATAATCATTGCATTTTCACAGCGTCATCACAGTATCATCACTGCATCATCACAGTGTCATCACAGCATCATCAAAGCATCACGACAGCGTCATCTCACCATCACGACAGCGTCATCAAAGCATCATCACTGCATCATAACAACATCATCTCAGCATCATCACAGAATCATTTCTGCATAATCACTGCATCATCATAGTGTCATCACAGTATATTCACTGCATCATCACATCATCACAGTGTCATCACAGAATCATCACTGAATCATCCAAGCATCATCCAAGCATCATCACAGCACCACCAATGCATCATCACAGTATCATCACTGCATAATCACTGCATCATCACCGCATCATCACTGCATCAACACTGCATCATTGCTGCATCATCACATCATTGTCACAGTATCATCAAAATATCATCACAGCATCATCACACCATCATAACAACATCATCACAGCGTCATCACAGTATCGTAAATGCATCATCACAGAATCATCACTGAATCATCATAGCATCTTCATATCATCATCACATTATCATCACAGCATCATCACTGCATCATCACAGCATCATCACTGCATAATCACTGCATCATCACCACATCATCACAGCATCATCACTGCATAATCACTGCATCATCACAGCATCATCACATCGTCATCAAAACATCATTACAAGTATCAACACAACATAATCACAGTGTCATCACAGCATCATCATTGCATCCTTACTGCATGATCACAGCATCTCCGCATCGTAATCACATCATCATCACTGACTCCTCACTGAATCATCACTGTACCATCACTGCATCATCAGAGCATAATCTGAGCATAATCTCAGCATAATCACAGCATCATCACAGAATCATCACAGCATCATTACTGCATCATCACAGCATCTTTGCATCGTCATCAGAGCATCACCACTGCATCATCACTACATCATCACATCATCATCACAGCATTTTAGCTACATAATCACAGAATCATCATAGCGTAACGACAGCATCATCACAACATCATTACAGCATCATCACAGCGTCATCGTAACATCATGACTGTATCATCACAGCATCATCACAGCATCACCGCAGCGTCATCACTGCATCATCACAGCATCATCACAGCATCATCACGGCATCGTTACAGCATCGTCATATCATCATAACTGCATCATCACAACAACATAACAAAATCATCAAAGCATCGTCACAGCATCATCACCGCGTCATCACAGCGTCATAACTGCATCGTCACTGCATCTAAACTGCATCATCACAAAATCATCACAGCTTCATCACTGCAGCATCACAGCATCATCAAAGCATCATCGCAGCATCATCACATCATCATCACTGCATCATCACAGAATCATTACTGTTTACTCACTGCGGCATCACAGCATTATCACGGTGTCATAACTGCATCATCACTGCACCATTACTGCATCATCACAGTGTCATCTCAGCATCATCACAGCATCATTACTGCATCATCACAGAATCACGATAGTGTCATCACAGCGTCATCACTGCATCATCACAGCGTCATCTCAGCATCATCAGAGACTCATCACAGCGTCATCACTGCATCATCACTGCATCACCACAGTATCATCACAGCATCATCACAAAATTATAAGAGCGTCATCACAGCGTTATTACTGCATCATCACAGCATCAATAGAGCATCATCACAGCGTCATCACAGCGTTATCACAGCGTCATCACAGCATCACAACATCATCATCACAGCTTCACGACAGTGTCATGAGAGCGTCTTCACAGCATCATCACTACATCATCACAGCATCATCACTGCGTCATCAGAGCATCATCACAAAATCATCACAGCGTCATTACTGCATCATCACTGCATCATCACAGCGTCATCACCGCATCATCACTGCATTGTCACAACATCATGGCGTCATAATAACTGCATCATAACAGCATGATCAAAGCATCATCACAGCGTCATCACAGCGTCATAACTGCATAAACACTGCATCATCAAAGAACCATCACAGCATCATCACAGCGTCATAACAGCATCATCAGAGCATCATCACATCGTCATCACATCGTCATCAAAGAATCTTCACAGCATCATCGCTATGTCATCATAGCATCATCATAATATTATCACAGCTTCATCACAGCGTCATAACAACATCATCACTGCATCATCACAGCATCATCATTATTGCATCATGACTGCATCATTACAGCATCATCAGAGCAGAATCAGTGCGTCGTCACAGCATCATTACTGCATCACCACATCACCACTGTGTTATCGCAGCGTCATCACAGCATCATCACAACATCATCACAGAATCATCACAGCATCATTGCAGCATCATCACATCATCATCACAGCGTCATCACAACATCATCGTAGCATCATCATGCATCATCACAGCATCATTACTGCATCATCACAGCATCATCACTGCATCATCACAGCATCATCACTGCATCATCACTGAATAATCACAGCATCATCACTGCATCATCACGGCATCGTTACAGCATCGTCATATCATCATAACTGCATCATCACAACAACATAACAAAATCATCAAAGCATCATCACAGCATCATCACCGCGTCATCACAGCGTCATAACTGCATCGTCACTGCATCTAAACTGCATCATCACAAAATCATCACTGCATCACATCATAATCACAACATCATCAAAGCGTCATCACAGCATCATCACTGCGTTATCACAGCATCATCTCAGCATCATCACAGTATCATTACTGCTTATTCACTGCATCATCACAACATCATCACAGCGTCATTACAGTGTCATAAATGCATCATCACAGTGTCATCAAAGCGTCCTAACTGCATAATCACTGCATCATCGCAGCTTCATCACAGCATCATGACAGCGTCATCACAGCATCAAAAATGCATAATCACTTCATCCTCACATCATCATCATAGCATCATAGCTGCATAATCATAGAGTCATCACAGCATCATCACTACATCATCAAATTGTCATCACTGTATCATCACAGCATCATCATAGCATCATCACTGCATAATCACAGTGTCATAACAGCATCATTACAACACCATGACTATGTCATCACAGCATCACGACAGCGTCATTACAGTGTCATCACAGCATCATCACTGCATTATCACAACATCATCACAACATCATCACTGCGTCATCAGAGCGTCATCACTACATAATCACTTCTTACTCAGTGAATCATCACTGCATCATCACATCATCACAGCATCATCTCAGCATAATCACAGTATCATCACAGCGTCATCACTACATCATCAATGCATCATCACTGCATCATCACAGCATCATCACTGCATCATCACAGCATCATCACAACATCATCACAGAGTCATCACAGCATCATCACTGCATAATCACTGCATCATCACAGCATCCTCACAGCATCAATACAGCGTCATCACAACGTCAACAATGCATCATTACAGCATCATCTCAGTATAGTCAAAGCATAATCACTGCATAATCACTGCATCATCATATCGTCATCACTGCATCATCACTGCATCATCACAGCACCATCACAGCATCATTACTGCAGAATCACTGCATCATCACAGCATCATAGCTGCATAATCACAGCATCATCACATCATCATCGCATAGTCATCACAGCGTCATCACAGCATCATCACAGCATCATTACTGCAGAATCACTGCATCATCACAGCATCCTCACAGCAACATCGCAGCATCATCACACCATCATAACAACATCATCACAGCGTCATCACAGTATCGTAAATGCATCATCACAGAATCATCACTGCGTCATCACAGCATCATCACTGCATCATCACAGAATCATCACTGCGTCATCACAGCATCATCAGAGCATCATCACAGCATCATCACTGCATCATCACAGAATCATCACTGCGTCATCACAGCATCATCAGAGAATCATCACATCATCATCACAACATCATCAGTTTCATGTCAGCATCATCACTGCATCATCACTGCATCATCACAGCATCCTCACAGCATCAACACAGCGTCATCACAGCGTCATCAATGCATCATTACAGCATCATCTCAGTATAGTCACAGAATTATTACAGCATAATCACTGCATCATCATATCATCACTGCATCATCACTGCATCATCACTGCATCATCACAGCACCATCACAGCATCATTACTTCAGAATCACTGCATCATCACAGCATCCTCACAGCAACATCGCAGCATCATCACAGCATCATCACACTGTCATGACAGCATCATCACTGCATAATCACTGCATAATCTCCGCATAATCACAGCATCATCACATCATCATCACAATATCATCACAGCGTCATCACTACACATCACTGCATCATCACTACATCATCACAGCATCATCACTTCGTCATCATCAGAGCATCATCACAGCATCATCACTGCATCCTCACTGCATCATGAGTGCATCATCATCACAGCATCATAACTGCATCATCAAAGCATCATCTCGGCATAATCACAATGTCATAAATACATCATCACTCCATCATCACAGCATTATCACATCATCATCACAACGTTTTCAGTGTCATCACAGCATCATAACAACGTCATCAAACTGTCATCACAGCATCATCACCAAATCATCACAGAATCATCACAGCATCATTACTGCATCATCACAGCAACTTTGCATCGTCATCAGAGCATCACCACTGCATCATCACATCATCATCTCAGCATCATCACAGCATCATTACTGCTTACTCACTGCATCATCACAGCGTCATGACAGTGTCATCACTGCATCATAACATCATAGCTTCATCATCAGAACATTATCACAGCATCATCACTGCATCATCACATCATCATTATAGCATCTTCACTGTCATCAATACATCATCACAGCATCATCATAAGGTCATCACAGCATCATCAGTGTCATCTCAGCATCATCACTGCATCATGACTGCATCATAGCAGCATAATCACAGCATCATCACAGAATCATCACAGCATCATCACTACGTCATCAAATTGTAATCACAGCATCATCACAGTGTCCTCACTGAATCATCACTGCACCATCACTGCAACATCACAGCATCATCTCAGCATCATCATGGCATCATTACTGCATCATCACTGCTTACTCACTGCATCATCACAGCATCATCTCAGCATCATCACAGAATCATTTCTGCATAATCATTGCATTTTCACAGCGTCATCACAGTATCATCACTGCATCATCACAGTGTCATCACAGCATCATCAAAGCATCACGACAGCGTCATCTCACCATCACGACAGCGTCATCAAAGCATCATCACTGCATCATAACAACATCATCTCAGCATCATCTCACAATCATTTCTGCATAATCACTGCATCATCATAGTGTCATCACAGTATATTCACTGCATCATCACATCATCACAGTGTCATCACAGAATCATCACTGAATCATCCAAGCATCATCCAAGCATCATCACAGCACCACCAATGCATCATCACAGTATCATCACTGCATAATCACTGCATCATCACCGCATCATCACTGCATCAACACTGCATCATTGCTGCATCATCACATCATTGTCACAGTATCATCAAAATATCATCACAGCATCATCACACCATCATAACAACATCATCACAGCGTCATCACAGTATCGTAAATGCATCATCACAGAATCATCACTGAATCATCATAGCATCTTCATATCATCATCACAATATCATCACAGCATCATCACTGCATCATCACAGCATCATCACTGCATAATCACTGCATCATCACCACATCATCACAGCATCATCACTGCATAATCACTGCATCATCACAGCATCATCACATCGTCATCAAAACATCATTACAAGTATCAACACAACATAATCACAGTGTCATCACAGCATCATCATTGCATCCTTACTGCATGATCACAGCATCTCCGCATCGTAATCACATCATCATCACTGACTCCTCACTGAATCATCACTGTACCATCACTGCATCATCAGAGCATAATCTGAGCATAATCTCAGCATAATCACAGCATCATCACAGAATCATCACAGCATCATTACTGCATCATCACAGCATCTTTGCATCGTCATCAGAGCATCACCACTGCATCATCACTACATCATCACATCATCATCACAGCATTTTAGCTACATAATCACAGAATCATCATAGCGTAACGACAGCATCATCACAACATCATTACAGCATCATCACAGCGTCATCGTAACATCATGACTGTATCATCACAGCATCATCACAGCATCACCGCAGCGTCATCACTGCATCATCACAGCATCATCACAGCATCATCACGGCATCGTTACAGCATCGTCATATCATCATAACTGCATCATCACAACAACATAACAAAATCATCAAAGCATCGTCACAGCATCATCACCGCGTCATCACAGCGTCATAACTGCATCGTCACTGCATCTAAACTGCATCATCACAAAATCATCACAGCTTCATCACTGCAGCATCACAGCATCATCAAAGCATCATCGCAGCATCATCACATCATCATCACTGCATCATCACAGAATCATTACTGTTTACTCACTGCGGCATCACAGCATTATCACGGTGTCATAACTGCATCATCACTGCACCATTACTGCATCATCACAGTGTCATCTCAGCATCATCACAGCATCATTACTGCCTAATCATTGCATTATCACAACGTCATCACAGTATCATCAGTGCATCATCACAGCATCATTACTGCATCATCACATCATCATCACAGAATCACGATAGTGTCATCACAGCGTCATCACTGCATCATCACAGCGTCATCTCAGCATCATCAGAGACTCATCACAGCGTCATCACTGCATCATCACTGCATCACCACAGTATCATCACAGCATCATCACAAAATTATAAGAGCGTCATCACAGCGTTATTACTGCATCATCACAGCATCAATAGAGCATCATCACAGCGTCATCACAGCGTTATCACAGCGTCATCACAGCATCACAACATCATCATCACAGCTTCACGACAGTGTCATGAGAGCGTCTTCACAGCATCATCACTACATCATCACAGCATCATCACTGCGTCATCAGAGCATCATCACAAAATCATCACAGCGTCATTACTGCATCATCACTGCATCATCACAGCGTCATCACCGCATCATCACTGCATTGTCACAACATCATGGCGTCATAATAACTGCATCATAACAGCATGATCAAAGCATCATCACAGCGTCATCACAGCGTCATAACTGCATAAACACTGCATCATCAAAGAACCATCACAGCATCATCACAGCGTCATAACAGCATCATCAGAGCATCATCACATCGTCATCACATCGTCATCAAAGAATCTTCACAGCATCATCGCTATGTCATCATAGCATCATCATAATATTATCACAGCTTCATCACAGCGTCATAACAACATCATCACTGCATCATCACAGCATCATCATTATTGCATCATGACTGCATCATTACAGCATCATCAGAGCAGAATCAGTGCGTCGTCACAGCATCATTACTGCATCACCACATCATCACTGTGTTATCGCAGCGTCATCACAGCATCATCACAACATCATCACAGAATCATCACAGCATCATTGCAGCATCATCACATCATCATCACAGCGTCATCACAACATCATCATAGCATCATCATGCATCATCACAGCATCATTACTGCATCATCACAGCATCATCACAGCATCATCACTGCATCATCACTGAATAATCACAGCATCATCACTGCATCATCACGGCATCGTTACAGCATCGTCATATCACCATAACTGCATCATCACAACAACATAACAAAATCATCAAAGCATCGTCACAGCATCATCACCGCGTCATCACAGCGTCATAAGTGCATCGTCACTGCATCTAAACTGCATCATCACTGCATCATCACAGCATCATCACTGCATCATCACAGCATCATCAGAGCATCATCACAGCATCCTCACAGCATCAATACAGCGTCATCACAACGTCAACAATGCATCATTACAGCATCATCTCAGTATAGTCACAGCATAATCACTGCATAATCACTGCATCATCATATCTTCATCACTGCATCATCACTGCATCATCACAGCACCATCACAGCATCATTACTGCAGAATCACTGCATCATCACAGCATCATAGCTGCATAATCACAGCATCATCACATCATCATCGCATAGTCATCACAGCGTCATCACTGCATCATCACAGCATCATCACAGCATCATTACTGCAGAATCACTGCATCATCACAGCATCCTCACAGCAACATCGCAGCATCATCACAGCATCATCGCATCATCATCACAGGGTCATGACAGCATCATCACTGCATAATCACCGCATAATCACAGCATCATCACAGCATAATCACAGTATCATCACAGCGTCATCACTACATCATCACTGCATCATCACAGAATCATCACTGCGTCATCACAGCATCATCAGAGCATCATCACAGCATCATCACAGCATCATCACAGCATCATCACATCATCATCTCAGCATCATTACTGCTTACTCACTGCATCATCATAGCATCATCACATCATCATCACAACATCATCAGTTTCATGTCAGCATCATCACTGCATAATCACTGCATCATCACAGCATCCTCACAGCATCAACACAGCGTCATCACAGCGTCATCAATGCATCATTACAGCATCATCTCAGTATAGTCACAGAATTATTACAGCATAATCACTGCATCATCATATCATCACTGCATCATCACTGCATCATCACTGCATCATCACAGCACCATCACAGCATCATTACTTCAGAATCACTGCATCATCACAGCATCCTCACAGCAACATCGCAGCATCATCACAGCATCATCACACTGTCATGACAGCATCATCACTGCATAATCACTGCATAATCTCCGCATAATCACAGCATCATCACATCATCATCACAATATCATCACAGCGTCATCACTACACATCACTGCATCATCACTACATCATCACAGCATCATCACTTCGTCATCATCAGAGCATCATCACAGCATCATCACTGCATCCTCACTGCATCATGAGTGCATCATCATCACAGCATCATAACTGCATCATCAAAGCATCATCTCGGCATAATCACAATGTCATAAATACATCATCACTCCATCATCACAGCATTATCACATCATCATCACAACGTTTTCAGTGTCATCACAGCATCATAACAACGTCATCAAACTGTCATCACAGCATCATCACCAAATCATCACAGAATCATCACAGCATCATTACTGCATCATCACAGCATCTTTGCATCGTCATCAGAGCATCACCACTGCATCATCACATCATCATCTCAGCATCATCACAGCATCATTACTGCTTACTCACTGCATCATCACAGCGTCATGACAGTGTCATCACTGCATCATAACATCATAGCTTCATCATCAGAACATTATCACAGCATCATCACTGCATCATCACATCATCATTATAGCATCTTCACTGTCATCAATACATCATCACAGCATCATCACGTCATTATCACAGCATCATCAGTGTCATCTCAGCATCATCACTGCATCATGACTGCATCATAGCAGCATAATCACAGCATCATCACAGAATCATCACAGCATTATCATAAGGTCATCACAGCATCATCACTACGTCATCAGATTGTAATCACAGCATCATCACAGTGTCCTCACTGAATCATCACTGCACCATCACTGCAACATCACAGCATCATCTCAGCATCATCATGGCATCATTACTGCATCATCACTGCTTACTCACTGCATCATCACAGCATCATCTCAGCATCATCACAGAATCATTTCTGCATAATCATTGCATTTTCACAGCGTCATCACAGTATCATCACTGCATCATCACAGTGTCATCACAGCATCATCAAAGCGTCACGACAGCGTCATCTCACCATCACGACAGCGTCATCAAAGCATCATCACTGCATCATAACAACATCATCTCAGCATCATCACAGAATCATTTCTGCATAATCACTGCATCATCATAGTGTCATCACAGTATATTCACTGCATCATCACATCATCACAGTGTCATCACAGAATCATCACTGAATCATCCAAGCATCATCCAAGCATCATCACAGCACCACCAATGCATCATCACCGCATCATCACATCATCAACACTGCATCATTGCTGCATCATCACATCATTGTCACAGTATCATCAAAATATCATCACAGCATCATCACACCATCATAACAACATCATCACAGCGTCATCACAGTATCGTAAATGCATCATCACAGAATCATCACTGAATCATCATAGCATCTTCATATCATCATCACAATATCATCACAGCATCATCACTGCATCATCACAGCATCATCACTGCATAATCACTGCATCATCACCACATCATCACAGCATCATCACTGCATAATCACTGCATCATCACAGCATCATCACATCGTCATCAAAACATCATTACAAGTATCAACACAACATAATCACAGTGTCATCACAGCATCATCATTGCATCCTTACTGCATGATCACAGCATCTCCGCATCGTAATCACTGCATCATCACTGACTCCTCACTGAATCATCACTGTACCATCACTGCATCATCAGAGCATAATCTGAGCATAATCTCAGCATAATCACAGCATCATCACAGAATCATCACAGCATCATTACTGCATCATCACAGCATCTTTGCATCGTCATCAGAGCATCACCACTGCATCATCACTACATCATCACATCATCATCACAGCAATTTAGCTACATAATCACAGAATCATCATAGCGTAACGACAGCATCATCACAACATCATCACAGCATCATCACAGCATCACCGCAGCGTCATCACTGCATCATCACAGCATCATCACAGCATCATCACGGCATCGTTACAGCATCGTCATATCATCATAACTGCATCATCACAACAACATAACAAAATCATCAAAGATTCGTCACAGCATCATCACCGCGTCATCACAGCGTCATAAGTGCATCGTCACTGCATCTAAACTGCATCATCACAAAATCATCACAGCTTCATCACTGCAGCATCACAGCATCATCAATGCATCATCACTGCATCATCACAGCATCATCACTGCATCATCACAGCATCATCAGAGCATCATCACAGCATCCTCACAGCATCAATACAGCGTCATCACAACGTCAACAATGCATCATTACAGCATCATCTCAGTATAGTCACAGCATAATCACTGCATAATCACTGCATCATCATATCGTCATCACTGCATCATCACTGCATCATCACAGCACCATCACAGCATCATTACTGCAGAATCACTGCATCATCACAGCATCATAGCTGCATAATCACAGCATCATCACAGCATCATCGCATAGTCATCACAGCGTCATCACTGCATCATCACAGCATCATCACAGCATCATTACTGCAGAATCACTGCATCATCACAGCATCCTCACAGCAACATCGCAGCATCATCACAGCATCATCGCATCATCATCACATGGTCATGACAGCATCATCACTGCATAATCACCGCATAATCACAGCATCATCACAGCATAATCACAGTATCATCACAGCGTCATCACTACATCATCACTGCATCATCACAGAATCATCACTGCGTCATCACAGCATCATTACTTCAGAATCACTGCATCATCACAGCATCCTCACAGCAACATCGCAGCATCATCACAGCATCATCACACTGTCATGACAGCATCATCACTGCATAATCACTGCATAATCTCCGCATAATCACAGCATCATCACATCATCATCACAATATCATCACAGCGTCATCACTACACATCACTGCATCATCACTACATCATCACAGCATCATCACTTCGTCATCATCAGAGCATCATCACAGCATCATCACTGCATCCTCACTGCATCATGAGTGCATCATCATCACAGCATCATAACTGCATCATCAAAGCATCATCTCGGCATAATCACAATGTCATAAATACATCATCACTCCATCATCACAGCATTATCACATCATCATCACAACGTTTTCAGTGTCATCACAGCATCATAACAACGTCATCAAACTGTCATCACAGCATCATCACCAAATCATCACAGAATCATCACAGCATCATTACTGCATCATCACAGCAACTTTGCATCGTCATCAGAGCATCACCACTGCATCATCACATCATCATCTCAGCATCATCACAGCATCATTACTGCTTACTCACTGCATCATCACAGCGTCATGACAGTGTCATCACTGCATCATAACATCATAGCTTCATCATCAGAACATTATCACAGCATCATCACTGCATCATCACATCATCATTATAGCATCTTCACTGTCATCAATACATCATCACAGCATCATCATAAGGTCATCACAGCATCATCAGTGTCATCTCAGCATCATCACTGCATCATGACTGCATCATAGCAGCATAATCACAGCATCATCACAGAATCATCACAGCATCATCACTACGTCATCAAATTGTAATCACAGCATCATCACAGTGTCCTCACTGAATCATCACTGCACCATCACTGCAACATCACAGCATCATCTCAGCATCATCATGGCATCATTACTGCATCATCACTGCTTACTCACTGCATCATCACAGCATCATCTCAGCATCATCACAGAATCATTTCTGCATAATCATTGCATTTTCACAGCGTCATCACAGTATCATCACTGCATCATCACAGTGTCATCACAGCATCATCAAAGCATCACGACAGCGTCATCTCACCATCACGACAGCGTCATCAAAGCATCATCACTGCATCATAACAACATCATCTCAGCATCATCTCACAATCATTTCTGCATAATCACTGCATCATCATAGTGTCATCACAGTATATTCACTGCATCATCACATCATCACAGTGTCATCACAGAATCATCACTGAATCATCCAAGCATCATCCAAGCATCATCACAGCACCACCAATGCATCATCACAGTATCATCACTGCATAATCACTGCATCATCACCGCATCATCACTGCATCAACACTGCATCATTGCTGCATCATCACATCATTGTCACAGTATCATCAAAATATCATCACAGCATCATCACACCATCATAACAACATCATCACAGCGTCATCACAGTATCGTAAATGCATCATCACAGAATCATCACTGAATCATCATAGCATCTTCATATCATCATCACAATATCATCACAGCATCATCACTGCATCATCACAGCATCATCACTGCATAATCACTGCATCATCACCACATCATCACAGCATCATCACTGCATAATCACTGCATCATCACAGCATCATCACATCGTCATCAAAACATCATTACAAGTATCAACACAACATAATCACAGTGTCATCACAGCATCATCATTGCATCCTTACTGCATGATCACAGCATCTCCGCATCGTAATCACATCATCATCACTGACTCCTCACTGAATCATCACTGTACCATCACTGCATCATCAGAGCATAATCTGAGCATAATCTCAGCATAATCACAGCATCATCACAGAATCATCACAGCATCATTACTGCATCATCACAGCATCTTTGCATCGTCATCAGAGCATCACCACTGCATCATCACTACATCATCACATCATCATCACAGCATTTTAGCTACATAATCACAGAATCATCATAGCGTAACGACAGCATCATCACAACATCATTACAGCATCATCACAGCGTCATCGTAACATCATGACTGTATCATCACAGCATCATCACAGCATCACCGCAGCGTCATCACTGCATCATCACAGCATCATCACAGCATCATCACGGCATCGTTACAGCATCGTCATATCATCATAACTGCATCATCACAACAACATAACAAAATCATCAAAGCATCGTCACAGCATCATCACCGCGTCATCACAGCGTCATAACTGCATCGTCACTGCATCTAAACTGCATCATCACAAAATCATCACAGCTTCATCACTGCAGCATCACAGCATCATCAAAGCATCATCGCAGCATCATCACATCATCATCACTGCATCATCACAGAATCATTACTGTTTACTCACTGCGGCATCACAGCATTATCACGGTGTCATAACTGCATCATCACTGCACCATTACTGCATCATCACAGTGTCATCTCAGCATCATCACAGCATCATTACTGCCTAATCATTGCATTATCACAACGTCATCACAGTATCATCAGTGCATCATCACAGCATCATTACTGCATCATCACATCATCATCACAGAATCACGATAGTGTCATCACAGCGTCATCACTGCATCATCACAGCGTCATCTCAGCATCATCAGAGACTCATCACAGCGTCATCACTGCATCATCACTGCATCACCACAGTATCATCACAGCATCATCACAAAATTATAAGAGCGTCATCACAGCGTTATTACTGCATCATCACAGCATCAATAGAGCATCATCACAGCGTCATCACAGCGTTATCACAGCGTCATCACAGCATCACAACATCATCATCACAGCTTCACGACAGTGTCATGAGAGCGTCTTCACAGCATCATCACTACATCATCACAGCATCATCACTGCGTCATCAGAGCATCATCACAAAATCATCACAGCGTCATTACTGCATCATCACTGCATCATCACAGCGTCATCACCGCATCATCACTGCATTGTCACAACATCATGGCGTCATAATAACTGCATCATAACAGCATGATCAAAGCATCATCACAGCGTCATCACAGCGTCATAACTGCATAAACACTGCATCATCAAAGAACCATCACAGCATCATCACAGCGTCATAACAGCATCATCAGAGCATCATCACATCGTCATCACATCGTCATCAAAGAATCTTCACAGCATCATCGCTATGTCATCATAGCATCATCATAATATTATCACAGCTTCATCACAGCGTCATAACAACATCATCACTGCATCATCACAGCATCATCATTATTGCATCATGACTGCATCATTACAGCATCATCAGAGCAGAATCAGTGCGTCGTCACAGCATCATTACTGCATCACCACATCATCACTGTGTTATCGCAGCGTCATCACAGCATCATCACAACATCATCACAGAATCATCACAGCATCATTGCAGCATCATCACATCATCATCACAGCGTCATCACAACATCATCATAGCATCATCATGCATCATCACAGCATCATTACTGCATCATCACAGCATCATCACAGCATCATCACTGCATCATCACTGAATAATCACAGCATCATCACTGCATCATCACGGCATCGTTACAGCATCGTCATATCATCATAACTGCATCATCACAACAACATAACAAAATCATCAAAGCATCATCACAGCATCATCACCGCGTCATCACAGCGTCATAACTGCATCGTCACTGCATCTAAACTGCATCATCACAAAATCATCACTGCATCACATCATAATCACAACATCATCAAAGCGTCATCACAGCATCATCACTGCGTTATCACAGCATCATCTCAGCATCATCACAGTATCATTACTGCTTATTCACTGCATCATCACAACATCATCACAGCGTCATTACAGTGTCATAAATGCATCATCACAGTGTCATCAAAGCGTCCTAACTGCATAATCACTGCATCATCGCAGCTTCATCACAGCATCATGACAGCGTCATCACAGCATCAAAAATGCATAATCACTTCATCCTCACATCATCATCATAGCATCATAGCTGCATAATCATAGAGTCATCACAGCATCATCACTACATCATCAAATTGTCATCACTGTATCATCACAGCATCATCATAGCATCATCACTGCATAATCACAGTGTCATAACAGCATCATTACAACACCATGACTACGTCATCACAGCATCACGACAGCGTCATTACAGTGTCATCACAGCATCATCACTGCATTATCACAACATCATCACAACATCATCACTGCGTCATCAGAGCGTCATCACTACATAATCACTTCTTACTCAGTGAATCATCACTGCATCATCACATCATCACAGCATCATCTCAGCATAATCACAGTATCATCACAGCGTCATCACTACATCATCAATGCATCATCACTGCATCATCACAGCATCATCAATGCATCATCACAGCATCATCAGAGCATCATCACAGCATCATCACAACATCATCACAGAGTCATCACAGCATCATCACTGCATAATCACTGCATCATCACAGCATCCTCACAGCAACATCGCAGCATCATTACTTCAGAATCACTGCATCATCACAGCATCCTCACAGCAACATCGCAGCATCATCACAGCATCATCACACTGTCATGACAGCATCATCACTGCATAATCACTGCATAATCTCCGCATAATCACAGCATCATCACATCATCATCACAATATCATCACAGCGTCATCACTACACATCAGTGCATCATCACTACATCATCACAGCATCATCACTTCGTCATCATCAGAGCATCATCACAGCATCATCACTGCATCCTCACTGCATCATGAGTGCATCATCATCACAGCATCATAACTGCATCATCAAAGCATCATCTCGGCATAATCACAATGTCATAAATACATCATCACTCCATCATCACAGCATTATCACATCATCATCACAACGTTTTCAGTGTCATCACAGCATCATAACAACGTCATCAAACTGTCATCACAGCATCATCACCAAATCATCACAGAATCATCACAGCATCATTACTGCATCATCACAGCATCTTTGCATCGTCATCAGAGCATCACCACTGCATCATCACATCATCATCTCAGCATCATCACAGCATCATTACTGCTTACTCACTGCATCATCACAGCGTCATGACAGTGTCATCACTGCATCATAACATCATAGCTTCATCATCAGAACATTATCACAGCATCATCACTGCATCATCACATCATCATTATAGCATCTTCACTGTCATCAATACATCATCACAGCATCATCATAAGGTCATCACAGCATCATCAGTGTCATCTCAGCATCATCACTGCATCATGACTGCATCATAGCAGCATAATCACAGCATCATCACAGAATCATCACAGCATCATCATAAGGTCATCACAGCATCATCACTACGTCATCAGATTGTAATCACAGCATCATCACAGTGTCCTCACTGAATCATCACTGCACCATCACTGCAACATCACAGCATCATCTCAGCATCATCATGGCATCATTACTGCATCATCACTGCTTACTCACTGCATCATCACAGCATCATCTCAGCATCATCACAGAATCATTTCTGCATAATCATTGCATTTTCACAGCGTCATCACAGTATCATCACTGCATCATCACAGTGTCATCACAGCATCATCAAAGCATCACGACAGCGTCATCTCACCATCACGACAGCGTCATCAAAGCATCATCACTGCATCATAACAACATCATCTCAGCATCATCACAGAATCATTTCTGCATAATCACTGCATCATCATAGTGTCATCACAGTATATTCACTGCATCATCACATCATCACAGTGTCATCACTGCATAATCACTGCATCATCACCGCATCATCACTGCATCAACACTGCATCATTGCTGCATCATCACATCATTGTCACAGTATCATCAAAATATCATCACAGCATCATCACACCATCATAACAACATCATCACAGCGTCATCACAGTATCGTAAATGCATCATCACAGAATCATCACTGAATCATCATAGCATCTTCATATCATCATCACAATATCATCACAGCATCATCACTGCATCATCACAGCATCATCACTGCATAATCACTGCATCATCACCACATCATCACAGCATCATCACTGCATAATCACTGCATCATCACAGCATCATCACATCGTCATCAAAACATCATTACAAGTATCAACACAACATAATCACAGTGTCATCACAGCATCATCATTGCATCCTTACTGCATGATCACAGCATCTCCGCATCGTAATCACATCATCATCACTGACTCCTCACTGAATCATCACTGTACCATCACTGCATCATCAGAGCATAATCTGAGCATAATCTCAGCATAATCACAGCATCATCACAGAATCATCACAGCATCATTACTGCATCATCACAGCATCTTTGCATCGTCATCAGAGCATCACCACTGCATCATCACTACATCATCACATCATCATCACAGCATTTTAGCTACATAATCACAGAATCATCATAGCGTAACGACAGCATCATCACAACATCATTACAGCATCATCACAGCGTCATCGTAACATCATGACTGTATCATCACAGCATCATCACAGCATCACCGCAGCGTCATCACTGCATCATCACAGCATCATCACAGCATCATCACGGCATCGTTACAGCATCGTCATATCATCATAACTGCATCATCACAACAACATAACAAAACCATCAAAGCATCGTCACAGCATCATCACCGCGTCATCACAGCGTCATAACTGCATCGTCACTGCATCTAAACTGCATCATCACAAAATCATCACAGCTTCATCACTGCAGCATCACAGCATCATCAAAGCATCATCGCAGCATCATCACATCATCATCACTGCATCATCACAGAATCATTACTGTTTACTCACTGCGGCATCACAGCTTTATCACGGTGTCATAACTGCATCATCACTGCACCATTACTGCATCATCACAGTGTCATCTCAGCATCATCACAGCATCATTACTGCCTAATCATTGCATTATCACAACGTCATCACAGTATCATCAGTGCATCATCACAGCATCATTACTGCATCATCACATCATCATCACAGAATCACGATAGTGTCATCACAGCGTCATCACTGCATCATCACAGCGTCATCTCAGCATCATCAGAGACTCATCACAGCGTCATCACTGCATCATCACTGCATCAGCACAGTATCATCACAGCATCATCACAAAATTATAAGAGCGTCATCACAGCGTTATTACTGCATCATCACAGCATCAATAGAGCATCATCACAGCGTCATCACAGCGTTATCACAGCGTCATCACAGCATCATCACAGCATCACGACATCATCATCACAGCTTCACGACAGTGTCATGAGAGCGTCTTCACAGCATCATCACTACATCATCACAGCATCATCACTGCGTCATCAGAGCATCATCACAAAATCATCACAGCGTCATTACTGCATCATCACTGCATCATCACAGCGTCATCACCGCATCATCACTGCATTGTCACAACATCATGGCGTCATAATAACTGCATCATAACAGCATGATCAAAGCATCATCACAGCGTCATCACAGCGTCATAACTGCATAAACACTGCATCATCAAAGAACCATCACAGCATCATCACAGCGTCATAACAGCATCATCAAAGCATCATCACATCGTCATCACATCGTCATCAAAGAATCTTCACAGCATCATCGCTATGTCATCATAGCATCATCATAATATTATCACAGCTTCATCACAGCGTCATAACAACATCATCACTGCATCATCACAGCATCATCATTATTGCATCATGACTGCATCATTACAGCATCATCAGAGCAGAATCAGTGCGTCGTCACAGCATCATTACTGCATCACCACATCATCACTGTGTTATCGCAGCGTCATCACAGCATCATCACAACATCATCACAGAATCATCACAGCATCATTGCAGCATCATCACATCATCATCACAGCGTCATCACAACATCATCGTAGCATCATCATGCATCATCACAGCATCATTACTGCATCATCACAGCATCATCACAGCATCATCACTGCATCATCACTGAATAATCACAGCATCATCACTGCATCATCACGGCATCGTTACAGCATCGTCATATCATCATAACTGCATCATCACAACAACATAACAAAATCATCAAAGCATCATCACAGCATCATCACCGCGTCATCACAGCGTCATAACTGCATCGTCACTGCATCTAAACTGCATCATCACAAAATCATCACTGCATCACATCATAATCACAACATCATCAAAGCGTCATCACAGCATCATCACTGCGTTATCACAGCATCATCTCAGCATCATCACAGTATCATTACTGCTTATTCACTGCATCATCACAACATCATCACAGCGTCATTACAGTGTCATAAATGCATCATCACAGTGTCATCAAAGCGTCCTAACTGCATAATCACTGCATCATCGCAGCTTCATCACAGCATCATGACAGCGTCATCACAGCATCAAAAATGCATAATCACTTCATCCTCACATCATCATCATAGCATCATAGCTGCATAATCATAGAGTCATCACAGCATCATCACTACATCATCAAATTGTCATCACTGTATCATCACAGCATCATCATAGCATCATCACTGCATAATCACAGTGTCATAACAGCATCATTACAACACCATGACTACGTCATCACAGCATCACGACAGCGTCATTACAGTGTCATCACAGCATCATCACTGCATTATCACAACATCATCACAACATCATCACTGCGTCATCAGAGCGTCATCACTACATAATCACTTCTTACTCAGTGAATCATCACTGCATCATCACATCATCACAGCATCATCTCAGCATAATCACAGTATCATCACAGCGTCATCACTACATCATCAATGCATCATCACAGCATCATCACTGCATCATCACAGCATCATCAGAGCATCATCACAGCATCATCACAGAGTCATCACAGCATCATCACTGCATAATCACTGCATCATCACAGCATCCTCACAGCATCAATACAGCGTCATCACAACGTCAACAATGAATCATTACAGCATCATCTCAGTATAGTCACAGCATAATCACTGCATAATCACTGCATCATCATATCGTCATCACTGCATCATCACTGCATCATCACAGCACCATCACAGCATCATTACTGCAGAATCACTGCATCATCACAGCATCATAGCTGCATAATCACAGCATCATCACATCATCATCGCATAGTCATCACAGCGTCATTACTGCATCATCACAGCATCATCACAGCATCATTACTGCAGAATCACTGCATCATCACAGCATCCTCACAGCAACATCGCAGCATCATCACAGCATCATCGCATCATCATCACAGTGTCATGACAGAATCATCACTGCATAATCACCGCATAATCACAGCATCATCACAGCATAATCACAGTATCATCACAGCGTCATCACTACATCATCACTGCATCATCACAGAATCATCACTGCGTCATCACAGCATCATCAGAGCATCATCACAGCATCATCACAGCATAATCACAGTATCATCACAGCATCATCACTACATCATCACTGCATCATCACAGAATCATCACTGCGTCATTACAGCATCATCAGAGCATCATCACAGCATCATCACATCATCATCTCAGCATCATTACTGCTTACTCACTGCATCATCATAGCATCATCACATCATCAGTTTCATGTCAGCATCATCACTGCATAATCACTGCATCATCGCAGCATCCTCACAGCATCAACACAGCGTCATCACAGCGTCATCAATGCATCATTACAGCATCATCTCAGTATAGTCACAGAATTATTACAGCATAATCACTGCATCATCATATCATCACTGCATCATCACTGCATCATCACAGCACCATCACAGCATCATTACTTCAGAATCACTGCATCATCACAGCATCCTCACAGCAACATCGCAGCATCATCACAGCATCATCACACTGTCATGACAGCATCATCACTGCATAATCACTGCATAATCTCCGCATAATCACAGCATCATCACATCATCATCACAATATCATCACAGCGTCATCACTACACATCACTGCATCATCACTACATCATCACAGCATCATCACTTCGTCATCATCAGAGCATCATCACAGCATCATCACTGCATCCTCACTGCATCATGAGTGCATCATCATCACAGCATCATAACTGCATCATCAAAGCATCTTTGCATCGTCATCAGAGCATCACCACTGCATCATCACATCATCATCTCAGCATCATCACAGCATCATTACTGCTTACTCACTGCATCATCACAGCGTCATGACAGTGTAATCACTGCATCATAACATCATAGCTTCATCATCAGAACATTATCACAGAATCATCACATCATTATCACAGCATCATCAGTGTCATCTCAGCATCATCACATCATGACTGCATCATAGCAGCATAATCACAGCATCATCACAGAATCATCACAGCATCATCATAAGGTCATCACAGCATCATCACTGCATAATCACAGTGTCATAACAGCATCATTACAACACCATGACTACGTCATCACAGCATCACGACAGCGTCATTACATTGTCATCACAGCATCATCACTGCATTATCACAACATCATCACAACATCATCACTGCGTCATCAGAGCGTCATCACTACATAATCACTTCTTACTCAGTGAATCCTCACTGCATCATCACATAATCACAGCATCATCTCAGCATAATCACAGTATCATCACAGCGTCATCACTACATCATCAATGCATCATCACTGCATCATCACAGCATCATCACTGCATCATCACAGCATCATCAGAGCATCATCACAGCATCATCACAACATCATCACAGAGTCATCACAGCGTCATCACTGCATAATCACTGCATCATCACAGCATCCTCACAGCATCAATACAGCGTCATCACAACGTCAACAATGCATCATTACAGCATCATCTCAGTATAGTCACAGCATAATCACTGCATAATCACTGCATCATCATATCGTCATCACTGCATCATCACTGCATCATCACAGCACCATCACAGCATCATAGCTGCATAATCACAGCATCATCACATCATCATCGCATAGTCATCACAGCGTCATCACTGCATCATCACAGCATCATCACAGCATCATTACTGCAGAATCACTGCATCATCACAGCATCCTCACAGCAACATCGCAGCATCATCACAGCATCATCGCATCATCATCACAGTGTCATGACAGCATCATCACTGCATAATCACCGCATAATCACAGCATCATCACAGCATAATCACAGTATCATCACAGCGTCATCACTACATCATCACTGCATCATCACAGAATCATCACTGCGTCATCACAGCATCATCAGAGCATCATCACAGCATCATCACATCATCATCTCAGCATCATTACTGCTTACTCACTGCATCATCATAGCATCATCACATCATCATCACAACATCATCAGTTTCATGTCAGCATCATCACTGCATAATCATTGCATCATCACAGCATCCTCACAGCATCAACACAGCGTCATCACAGCGTCATCAATGCATCATTACAGCATCATCTCAGTATAGTCACAGAATTATTACAGCATAATCACTGCATCATCATATCATCACTGCATCATCACAGCATCCTCACAGCAACATCGCAGCATCATCACAGCATCATCACACTGTCATGACAGCATCATCACTGCATAATCACTGCATAATCTCCGCATAATCACAGCATCATCACATCATCATCACAATATCATCACAGCGTCATCACTACACATCACTGCATCATCACTACATCATCACTGCATCATCACTACATCATCACAGCATCATCACTTCGTCATCATCAGAGCATCATCACAGCATCATCACTGCATCCTCACTGCATCATGAGTGCATCATCATCACAGCATCATAACTGCATCATCAAAGCATCATCACTGCATAATCACAGTGTCATAACAGCATCATTACAACACCATGACTACGTCATCACAGCATCACGACAGCGTCATTACAGTGTCATCACAGCATCATCACTGCATTATCACAACATCATCACAACATCATCACTGCGTCATCAGAGTGTCATCACTACATAATCACTTCTTAATCAGTGAATCATCACTGCATCATCACATCATCACAGCATCATCTCAGCATAATCACAGTATCATCACAGCGTCATCACTACATCATCAATGCATCATCACTGCATCATCACAGCATCATCACTGCATCATCACAGCATCATCACTGCATCATCACAGCATCATCAGAGCATCATCACAGCATCATCACAACATCATCACAGAGTCATCACAGCATCATCACTGCATAATCACTGCATCATCACAGCATCCTCACAGCATCAATACAGCGTCATCACAACGTCAACAATGCATCATTACAGCATCATCTCAGTATAGTCACAGCATAATCACTGCATAATCACTGCATCACCATATCGTCATCACTGCATCATCACTGCATCATCACAGCACCATCACAGCATCATAGCTGCATAATCACAGCATCATCACATCATCATCGCATAGTCATCACAGCGTCATCACTGCATCATCACAGCATCATCACAGCATCATTACTGCAGAATCACTGCATCATCACAGCATCCTCACAGCAACATCGCAGCATCATCACAGCATCATCGCATCATCATCACAGTGTCATGACAGCATCATCACTGCATAATCACCGCATAATCACAGCATCATCACAGCATAATCACAGTATCATCACTGCGTCATCACTACATCATCACTGCATCATCACAGAATCATCACTGCGTCATCACAGCATCATCAGAGCATCATCACAGCATCATCACATCATCATCTCAGCATCATTACTGCTTACTCACTGCATCATCAGAGCATCATCACATCATCATCACAACATCATCAGTTTCATGTCAGCATCATCACTGCATAATCATTGCATCATCACAGCATCCTCACAGCATCAACACAGCGTCATCACAGCGTCATCAATGCATCATTACAGCATCATCTCAGTATAGTCACAGAATTATTACAGCATAATCACTGCATCATCATATCATCACTGCATCATCACTGCATCATCACTGCATCATCACAGCACCATCACAGCATCATTACTTCAGAATCACTGCATCATCACAGCATCCTCACAGCAACATCGCAGCATCATCACAGCATCATCACACTGTCATGACAGCATCATCACTGCATAATCACTGCATAATCTCCGCATAATCACAGCATCATCACATCATCATCACAATATCATCACAGCGTCATCACTACACATCACTGCATCATCACTACATCATCACTGCATCATCACTACATCATCACAGCATCATCACTTCGTCATCATCAGAGCATCATCACAGCATCATCACTGCATCCTCACTGCATCATGAGTGCATCATCATCACAGCATCATAACTGCATCATCAAAGCATCATCACTGCATAATCACAGTGTCATAACAGCATCATTACAACACCATGACTACGTCATCACAGCATCACGACAGCGTCATTACAGTGTCATCACAGCATCATCACTGCATTATCACAACATCATCACAACATCATCACTGCGTCATCAGAGCGTCATCACTACATAATCACTTCTTACTCAGTGAATCATCACTGCATCATCACATCATCACAGCATCATCTCAGCATAATCACAGTATCATCACAGCGTCATCACTACATCATCAATGCATCATCACTGCATCATCACAGCATCATCACTGCATCATCACAGCATCATCAGAGCATCATCACAGCATCATCACAACATCATCACAGAGTCATCACAGCATCATCACTGCATAATCACTGCATCATCACAGCATCCTCACAGCATCAATACAGCATCATCACAACGTCAACAATGCATCATTACAGCATCATCTCAGTATAGTCACAGCATAATCACTGCATAATCACTGCATCATCATATCGTCATCACTGCATCATCACTGCATCATCACAGCACCATCACAGCATCATAGCTGCATAATCACAGCATCATCACATCATCATCGCATAGTCATCACAGCGTCATCACTGCATCATCACAGCATCATCACAGCATCATTACTGCAGAATCACTGCATCATCACAGCATCCTCACAGCAACATCGCAGCATCATCACAGCATCATCGCATCATCATCACAGTGTCATGACAGCATCATCACTGCATAATCACCGCATAATCACAGCATCATCACAGCATAATCACAGTATCATCACAGCGTCATCACTACATCATCACTGCATCATCACAGAATCATCACTGCGTCATCACAGCATCATCAGAGCATCATCACAGCATCATCACTGCATCATCACAGAATCATCACTGCGTCATCACAGCATCATCAGAGCATCATCACATCATCATCACAACATCATCAGTTTCATGTCAGCATCATCACTGCATCATCACTGCATCATCACAGCATCCTCACAGCATCAACACAGCGTCATCACAGCGTCATCAATGCATCATTACAGCATCATCTCAGTATAGTCACAGAATTATTACAGCATAATCACTGCATCATCATATCATCACTGCATCATCACTGCATCATCACTGCATCATCACAGCACCATCACAGCATCATTACTTCAGAATCACTGCATCATCACAGCATCCTCACAGCAACATCGCAGCATCATCACAGCATCATCACACTGTCATGACAGCATCATCACTGCATAATCACTGCATAATCTCCGCATAATCACAGCATCATCACATCATCATCACAATATCATCACAGCGTCATCACTACACATCACTGCATCATCACTACATCATCACTGCATCATCACTACATCATCACAGCATCATCACTTCGTCATCATCAGAGCATCATCACAGCATCATCACTGCATCCTCACTGCATCATGAGTGCATCATCATCACAGCATCATAACTGCATCATCAAAGCATCATCACTGCATAATCACAGTGTCATAACAGCATCATTACAACACCATGACTACGTCATCACAGCATCACGACAGCGTCATTACAGTGTCATCACAGCATCATCACTGCATTATCACAACATCATCACAACATCATCACTGCGTCATCAGAGTGTCATCACTACATAATCACTTCTTACTCAGTGAATCATCACTGCATCATCACATCATCACAGCATCATCTCAGCATAATCACAGTATCATCACAGCGTCATCACTACATCATCAATGCATCATCACTGCATCATCACAGCATCATCACTGCATCATCACAGCATCATCAGAGCATCATCACAGCATCATCACAACATCATCACAGAGTCATCACAGCATCATCACTGCATAATCACTGCATCATCACAGCATCCTCACAGCATCAATACAGCGTCATCACAACGTCAACAATGCATCATTACAGCATCATCTCAGTATAGTCACAGCATAATCACTGCATAATCACTGCATCATCATATCGTCATCACTGCATCATCACTGCATCATCACAGCACCATCACAGCATCATAGCTGCATAATCACAGCATCATCACATCATCATCGCATAGTCATCACAGCGTCATCACTGCATCATCACAGCATCATCACAGCATCATTACTGCAGAATCACTGCATCATCACAGCATCCTCACAGCAACATCGCAGCATCATCACAGCATCATCGCATCATCATCACAGTGTCATGACAGCATCATCACTGCATAATCACCGCATAATCACAGCATCATCACAGCATAATCACAGTATCATCACAGCGTCATCACTACATCATCACTGCATCATCACAGAATCATCACTGCGTCATCACAGCATCATCAGAGCATCATCACAGCATCATCAGAGCATCATCTCAGCATCATTACTGCTTACTCACTGCATCATCATAGCATCATCACATCATCATCACAACATCATCAGTTTCATGTCAGCATCATCACTGCATAATCACTGCATCATCACAGCATCCTCACAGCATCAACACAGCGTCATCACAGCGTCATCAATGCATCATTACAGCATCATCTCAGTATAGTCACAGAATTATTACAGCATAATCACTGCATCATCATATCATCACTGCATCATCACTGCATCATCACTGCATCATCACAGCACCATCACAGCATCATTACTTCAGAATCACTGCATCATCACAGCATCCTCACAGCAACATCGCAGCATCATCACAGCATCATCACACTGTCATGACAGCATCATCACTGCATAATCACTGCATAATCTCCGCATAATCACAGCATCATCACATCATCATCACAATATCATCACAGCGTCATCACTACACATCACTGCATCATCACTACATCATCACTGCATCATCACTACATCATCACAGCATCATCACTTCGTCATCATCAGAGCATCATCACAGCATCATCACTGCATCCTCACTGCATCATGAGTGCATCATCATCACAGCATCATAACTGCATCATCAAAGCATCATCTCGGCATAATCACAATGTCATAAATACATCATCACTCCATCATCACAGCATTATCACATCATCATCACAACGTTTTCAGTGTCATCACAGCATCATAACAACGTCATCAAACTGTCATCACAGCATCATCACCAAATCATCACAGAATCATCACAGCATCATGACTGCATCATCACAGCATCTTTGCATCGTCATCAGAGCATCACCACTGCATCATCACATCATCATCTCAGCATCATCACAGCATCATTACTGCTTACTCACTGCATCATCACAGCGTCATGACAGTGTCATCACTGCATCATAACATCATAGCTTCATCATCAGAACATTATCACAGCATCATCACTGCATCATCACATCATCATTATAGCATCTTCACTGTCATCAATACATCATCACAGCATCATCATAAGGTCATCACAGCATCATCAGTGTCATCTCAGCATCATCACTGCATCATGACTGCATCATAGCAGCATAATCACAGCATCATCACAGAATCATCACAGCATCATCATAAGGTCATCACAGCATCATCACTACGTCATCAGATTGTAATCACAGCATCATCACAGTGTCCTCACTGAATCATCACTGCACCATCACTGCAACATCACAGCATCATCTCAGCATCATCATGGCATCATTACTGCATCATCACTGCTTACTCACTGCATCATCACAGCATCATCTCAGCATCATCACAGAATCATTTCTGCATAATCATTGCATTTTCACAGCGTCATCACAGTATCATCACTGCATCATCACAGTGTCATCACAGCATCATCAAAGCATCACGACAGCGTCATCTCACCATCACGACAGCGTCATCAAAGCATCATCACTGCATCATAACAACATCATCTCAGCATCATCACAGAATCATTTCTGCATAATCACTGCATCATCATAGTGTCATCACAGTATATTCACTGCATCATCACATCATCACAGTGTCATCACAGAATCATCACTGAATCATCCAAGCATCATCCAAGCATCATCACAGCACCACCAATGCATCATCACAGTATCATCACTGCATAATCACTGCATCATCACCGCATCATCACTGCATCAACACTGCATCATTGCTGCATCATCACATCATTGTCACAGTATCATCAAAATATCATCACAGCATCATCACACCATCATAACAACATCATCACAGCGTCATCACAGTATCGTAAATGCATCATCACAGAATCATCACTGAATCATCATAGCATCTTCATATCATCATCACAATATCATCACAGCATCATCACTGCATCATCACAGCATCATCACTGCATAATCACTGCATCATCACCACATCATCACAGCATCATCACTGCATAATCACTGCATCATCACAGCATCATCACATCGTCATCAAAACATCATTACAAGTATCAACACAACATAATCACAGTGTCATCACAGCATCATCATTGCATCCTTACTGCATGATCACAGCATCTCCGCATCGTAATCACATCATCATCACTGACTCCTCACTGAATCATCACTGTACCATCACTGCATCATCAGAGCATAATCTGAGCATAATCTCAGCATAATCACAGCATCATCACAGAATCATCACAGCATCATTACTGCATCATCACAGCATCTTTGCATCGTCATCAGAGCATCACCACTGCATCATCACTACATCATCACATCATCATCACAGCATTTTAGCTACATAATCACAGAATCATCATAGCGTAACGACAGCATCATCACAACATCATTACAGCATCATCACAGCGTCATCGTAACATCATGACTGTATCATCACAGCATCATCACAGCATCACCGCAGCGTCATCACTGCATCATCACAGCATCATCACAGCATCATCACGGCATCGTTACAGCATCGTCATATCATCATAACTGCATCATCACAACAACATAACAAAATCATCAAAGCATCGTCACAGCATCATCACCGCGTCATCACAGCGTCATAACTGCATCGTCACTGCATCTAAACTGCAGCATCACAGCATCATCAAAGCATCATCGCAGCATCGTCACATCATCATCAAAGCATCATCGCAGCATCATCACATCATCATCACTGCATCATCACAGAATCATTACTGTTTACTCACTGCGGCATCACAGCATTATCACGGTGTCATAACTGCATCATCACTGCACCATTACTGCATCATCACAGTGTCATCTCAGCATCATCACAGCATCATTACTGCCTAGTCATTGCATTATCACAACGTCATCACAGTATCATCAGTGCATCATCACAGCATCATTACTGCATCATCACATCATCATCACAGAATCACGATAGTGTCATCACAGCGTCATCACTGCATCATCACAGCGTCATCTCAGCATCATCAGAGACTCATCACAGCGTCATCACTGCATCATCACTGCATCACCACAGTTTCATCACAAAATTATAAGAGCGTCATCACAGCGTTATTACTGCATCATCACAGCATCAATAGAGCATCATCACAGCGTCACCACAGCGTCATCACAGCATCATCACAGCATCATGACATCATCATCACAGCGTCACGACAGTGTCATGAGAGCGTCTTCACAGCATCATCACTACATCATCACAGCATCATCACTGCGTCATCAGAGCATCATCACAAAATCATCACAGCGTCATTACTGCATCATCACTGCATCATCACAGCGTCATCACCGCATCATCACTGCATTGTCACAACATCATGGCGTCATAATAACTGCATCATAACAGCATGATCAAAGCATCATCACAGCGTCATCACAGCGTCATAACTGCATAAACACTGCATCATCAAAGAACCATCACAGCATCATCACAGCGTCATAACAGCATCATCAGAGCATCATCACATCGTCATCACATCGTCATCAAAGAATCTTCACAGCATCATCGCTATGTCATCATAGCATCATCATAATATTATCACAGCTTCATCACAGCGTCATAACAACATCATCACTGCATCATCACAGCATCATCATTATTGCATCATGACTGCATCATTACAGCATCATCAGAGCAGAATCAGTGCGTCGTCACAGCATCATTACTGCATCACCACATCACCACTGTGTTATCGCAGCGTCATCACAGCATCATCACAACATCATCACAGAATCATCACAGCATCATTGCAGCATCATCACATCATCATCACAGCGTCATCACAACATCATCGTAGCATCATCATGCATCATCACAGCATCATTACTGCATCATCACAGCATCATCACAGCATCATCACTGCATCATCACTGAATAATCACAGCATCATCACTGCATCATCACGGCATCGTTACAGCATCGTCATATCATCATAACTGCATCATCACAACAACATAACAAAATCATCAAAGCATCATCACCGCGTCATCACAGAGTCATAACTGCATCGTCACTGCATCTAAACTGCATCATCAAAAAATCATCACTGCATCACATCATAATCACAACATCATCAAAGCGTCATCACAGCATCATCACTGCGTTATCACAGCATCATCTCAGCATCATCACAGTATCATTACTGCTTATTCACTGCATCATCACAACATCATCACAGCGTCATTACAGTGTCATAAATGCATCATCACAGTGTCATCAAAGCGTCCTAACTGCATAATCACTGCATCATCGCAGCTTCATCACAGCATCATGACAGCGTCATCACAGCATCAAAAATGCGTAATCACTTCATCCTCACATCATCATCATAGCATCATAGCTGCATAATCATAGAGTCATCACAGCATCATCACTACATCATCAAATTGTCATCACTGTATCATCACAGCATCATCATAGCATCATCACTGCATAATCACAGTGTCATAACAGCATCATTACAACACCATGACTACGTCATCACAGCATCACGACAGCGTCATTACAGTGTCATCACAGCATCATCACTGCATTATCACAACATCATCACAACATCATCACTGCGTCATCAGAGCGTCATCACTACATAATCACTTCTTACTCAGTGAATCCTCACTGCATCATCACATAATCACAGCATCATCTCAGCATAATCACAGTATCATCACAGCGTCATCACTACATCATCAATGCATCATCACTGCATCATCACAGCATCATCACTGCATCATCACAGCATCATCAGAGCATCATCACAGCATCATCACAACATCATCACAGAGTCATCACAGCGTCATCACTGCATAATCACTGCATCATCACAGCATCCTCACAGCATCAATACAGCATCATCACAACGTCAACAATGAATCATTACAGCATCATCTCAGTATAGTCACAGCATAATCACTGCATAATCACTGCATCATCATATCGTCATCACTGCATCATCACTGCATCATCACAGCACCATCACAGCATCATAGCTGCATAATCACAGCATCATCACATCATCATCGCATAGTCATCACAGCGTCATCACTGCATCATCACAGCATCATTACTGCAGAATCACTGCATCATCACAGCATCCTCACAGCAACATCGCAGCATCATCACAGCATCATTGCATCATCATCACAGTGTCATGACAGCATCATCACTGCATAATCACCGCATAATCACAGCATCATCACAGCATAATCACAGTATCATCACAGCGTCATCACTACATCATCACTGCATCATCACAGAATCATCACTGCGTCATCACAGCATCATCAGAGCATCATCACAGCATCATCACAGCATAATCACAGTATCATCACAGCATCATCACTACATCATCACTGCATCATCACAGAATCATCACTGCGTCATCACAGCATCATCAGAGCATCATCACAGCATCATCACAGCATAATCACAGTATCATCACAGCATCATCACTACATCATTACTGCATCATCACAGAATCATCACTGCGTCATCACAGCATCATCAGAGCATCATCACAGCATCATCACATCATCATCTCAGCATCATTACTGCTTACTCACTGCATCATCATAGCATCATCACATCATCATCACAACATCATCAGTTTCATGTCAGCATCATCACTGCATAATCACTGCATCATCACAGCATCCTCACAGCATCAACACAGCGTCATCACAGCGTCATCAATGCATCATTACAGCATCATCTCAGTATAGTCACAGAATTATTACAGCATAATCACTGCATCATCATATCATCACTGCATCATCACTGCATCATCACTGCATCATCACAGCACCATCACAGCATCATTACTTCAGAATCACTGCATCATCACAGCATCCTCACAGCAACATCGCAGCATCATCACAGCATCATCACACTGTCATGACAGCATCATCACTGCATAATCACTGCATAATCTCCGCATAATCACAGCATCATCACATCATCATCACAATATCATCACAGCGTCATCACTACACATCACTGCATCATCACTACATCATCACAGCATCATCACTTCGTCATCATCAGAGCATCATCACAGCATCCTCACTGCATCATGAGTGCATCATCATCACAGCATCATAACTGCATCATCAAAGCATCATCTCGGCATAATCACAATGTCATAAATACATCATCACTCCATCATCACAGCATTATCACATCATCATCACAACGTTTTCAGTGTCATCACAGCATCATAACAACGACATCAAACTGTCATCACAGCATCATCACCAAATCATCACAGAATCATCACAGCATCATTACTGCATCATCACAGCATCTTTGCATCGTCATCAGAGCATCACCACTGCATCATCACATCATCATCTCAGCATCATCACAGCATCATTACTGCTTACTCACTGCATCATCACAGCGTCATGACAGTGTCATCACTGCATCATAACATCATAGCTTCATCATCAGAACATTATCACAGCATCATCACTGCATCATCACATCATCATTATAGCATCTTCACTGTCATCAATACATCATCACAGCATCATCACATCATTATCACAGCATCATCAGTGTCATCTCAGCATCATCACTGCATCATGACTGCATCATAGCAGCATAATCACAGCATCATCACAGAATCATCACAGCATCATCATAAGGTCATCACAGCATCATCACTACGTCATCAGATTGTAATCACAGCATCATCACAGTGTCCTCACTGAATCATCACTGCACCATCACTGCAACATCACAGCATCATCTCAGCATCATCATGGCATCATTACTGCATCATCACTGCTTACTCACTGCATCATCACAGCATCATCTCAGCATCATCACAGAATCATTTCTGCATAATCATTGCATTTTCACAGCGTCATCACAGTATCATCACTGCATCATCACAGTGTCATCACAGCATCATCAAAGCATCACGACAGCGTCATCTCACCATCACGACAGCGTCATCAAAGCATCATCACTGCATCATAACAACATCATCTCAGCATCATCACAGAATCATTTCTGCATAATCACTGCATCATCATAGTGTCATCACAGTATATTCACTGCATCATCACATCATCACAGTGTCATCACAGAATCATCACTGAATCATCCAAGCATCATCCAAGCATCATCACAGCACCACCAATGCATCATCACAGTATCATCACTGCATCATCACTGCATCATCACCGCATCATCACTGCATCAACACTGCATCATTGCTGCATCATCACATCATTGTCACAGTATCATCAAAATATCATCACAGCATCATCACACCATCATAACAACATCATCACAGCGTCATCACAGTATCGTAAATGCATCATCACAGAATCATCACTGAATCATCATAGCATCTTCATATCATCATCACAATATCATCACAGCATCATCACTGCATCATCACAGCATCATCACTGCATAATCACTGCATCATCACCACATCATCACAGCATCATCACTGCATAATCACTGCATCATCACAGCATCATCACATCGTCATCAAAACATCATTACAAGTATCAACACAACATAATCACAGTGTCATCACAGCATCATCATTGCATCCTTACTGCATGATCACAGCATCTCCGCATCGTAATCACATCATCATCACTGACTCCTCACTGAATCATCACTGTACCATCACTGCATCATCAGAGCATAATCTGAGCATAATCTCAGCATAATCACAGCATCATCACAGAATCATCACAGCATCATTACTGCATCATCACAGCATCTTTGCATCGTCATCAGAGCATCACCACTGCATCATCACTACATCATCACATCATCATCACAGCATTTTAGCTACATAATCACAGAATCATCATAGCGTAACGACAGCATCATCACAACATCATTACAGCATCATCACAGCGTCATCGTAACATCATGACTGTATCATCACAGCATCATCACAGCATCACCGCAGCGTCATCACTGCATCATCACAGCATCATCACAGCATCATCACGGCATCGTTACAGCATCGTCATATCATCATAACTGCATCATCACAACAACATAACAAAATCATCAAAGCATCGTCACAGCATCATCACCGCGTCATCACAGCGTCATAACTGCATCGTCACTGCATCTAAACTGCAGCATCACAAAATCATCACAGCTTCATCACTGCAGCATCACAGCATCATCAAAGCATCATCGCAGCATCATCACTGCATCATCACAGAATCATTACTGTTTACTCACTGCGGCATCACAGCATTATCACGGTGTCATAACTGCATCATCACTGCACCATTACTGCATCATCACAGTGTCATCTCAGCATCATCACAGCATCATTACTGCCTAATCATTGCATTATCACAACGTCATCACAGTATCATCAGTGCATCATCACAGCATCATTACTGCATCATCACATCATCATCACAGAATCACGATAGTGTCATCACAGCGTCATCACTGCATCATCACAGCGTCATCTCAGCATCATCAGAGACTCATCACAGCGTCATCACTGCATCATCACTGCATCACCACAGTATCATCACAGCATCATCACAAAATTATAAGAGCGTCATCACAGCGTTATTACTGCATCATCACAGCATCAATAGAGCATCATCACAGCGTCATCACAGCGTTATCACAGCGTCATCACAGCATCATCACAGCATCACGACATCATCATCACAGCTTCACGACAGTGTCATGAGAGCGTCTTCACAGCATCATCACTACATCATCACAGCATCATCACTGCGTCATCAGAGCATCATCACAAAATCATCACAGCGTCATTACTGCATCATCACTGCATCATCACAGCGTCATCACCGCATCATCACTGCATTGTCACAACATCATGGCGTCATAATAACTGCATCATAACAGCATGATCAAAGCATCATCACAGCGTCATCACAGCGTCATAACTGCATAAACACTGCATCATCAAAGAACCATCACAGCATCATCACAGCGTCATAACAGCATCATCAGAGCATCATCACATCGTCATCACATCGTCATCAAAGAATCTTCACAGCATCATCGCTATGTCATCATAGCATCATCATAATATTATCACAGCTTCATCACAGCGTCATAACAACATCATCACTGCATCATCACAGCATCATCATTATTGCATCATGACTGCATCATTACAGCATCATCAGAGCAGAATCAGTGCGTCGTCACAGCATCATTACTGCATCACCACATCACCACTGTGTTATCGCAGCGTCATCACAGCATCATCACAACATCATCACAGAATCATCACAGCATCATTGCAGCATCATCACATCATCATCACAGCGTCATCACAACATCATCGTAGCATCATCATGCATCATCACAGCATCATTACTGCATCATCACAGCATCATCACAGCATCATCACTGCATCATCACTGAATAATCACAGCATCATCACTGCATCATCACGGCATCGTTACAGCATCGTCATATCATCATAACTGCATCATCACAACAACATAACAAAATCATCAAAGCATCATCACAGCATCATCACCGCGTCATCACAGCGTCATAACTGCATCGTCACTGCATCTAAACTGCATCATCAAAAAATCATCACTGCATCACATCATAATCACAACATCATCAAAGCGTCATCACAGCATCATCACTGTGTTATCACAGCATCATCTCAGCATCATCACAGTATCATTACTGCTTATTCACTGCATCATCACAACATCATCACAGCGTCATTACAGTGTCATAAATGCATCATCACAGTGTCATCAAAGCGTCCTAACTGCATAATCACTGCATCATCGCAGCTTCATCACAGCATCATGACAGCGTCATCACAGCATCAAAAATGCATAATCACTTCATCCTCACATCATCATCATAGCATCATAGCTGCATAATCATAGAGTCATCACAGCATCATCACTACATCATCAAATTGTCATCACTGTATCATCACAGCATCATCATAGCATCATCACTGCATAATCACAGTGTCATAACAGCATCATTACAACACCATGACTACGTCATCACAGCATCACGACAGCGTCATTACAGTGTCATCACAGCATCATCACTGCATTATCACAACATCATCACAACATCATCACTGCGTCATCAGAGCGTCATCACTACATAATCACTTCTTACTCAGTGAATCATCACTGCATCATCACATTATCACAGCATCATCTCAGCATAATCACAGTATCATCACAGCGTCATCACTACATCATCAATGCATCATCACTGCATCATCACAGAATCATCACTGCATCATCACAGCATCATCAGAGCATCATCACAGCATCATCACAACATCATCACTGCATAATCACTGCATCATCACAGCATCCTCACAGCATCAATACAGCGTCATCACAACGTCAACAATGCATCATTACAGCATCACCTCAGTATAGTCACAGCATAATCACTGCATAATCACTGCATCATCATATCGTCATCACTGCATCATCAGAGCATCATCATATCGTCATCACTGCATCATCACTGCATCATCACAGCACCATCACAGCATCCTCACAGCATCAATACAGCGTCATCACAACGTCAACAATGCATCATTACAGCATCACCTCAGTATAGTCACAGCATAATCACTGCATAATCACTGCATCATCATATCGTCATCACTGCATCATCACTGCATCATCAGAGCACCATCACAGCATCATTACTGCAGAATCACTGCATCATCACAGCATCATCACATCGTCATCAAAACATCATTACAAGTATCAACACAACATAATCACAGTGTCATCACAGCATCATCATTGCATCCTTACTGCATGATCACAGCATCTCCGCATCGTAATCACATCATCATCACTGACTCCTCACTGAATCATCACTGTACCATCACTGCATCATCAGAGCATAATCTGAGCATAATCTCAGCATAATCACAGCATCATCACAGAATCATCACAGCATCATTACTGCATCATCACAGCATCTTTGCATCGTCATCAGAGCATCACCACTGCATCATCACTACATCATCACATCATCATCACAGCATTTTAGCTACATAATCACAGAATCATCATAGCGTAACGACAGCATCATCACAACATCATTACAGCATCATCACAGCGTCATCGTAACATCATGACTGTATCATCACAGCATCATCACAGCATCACCGCAGCGTCATCACTGCATCATCACAGCATCATCACAGCATCATCACGGCATCGTTACAGCATCGTCATATCATCATAACTGCATCATCACAACAACATAACAAAATCATCAAAGCATCGTCACAGCATCATCACCGCGTCATCACAGCGTCATAACTGCATCGTCACTGCATCTAAACTGCAGCATCACAAAATCATCACAGCTTCATCACTGCAGCATCACAGCATCATCAAAGCATCATCGCAGCATCATCACATCATCATCACTGCATCATCACAGAATCATTACTGTTTACTCACTGCGGCATCACAGCATTATCACGGTGTCATAACTGCATCATCACTGCACCATTACTGCATCATCACAGTGTCATCTCAGCATCATCACAGCATCATTACTGCCTAATCATTGCATTATCACAACGTCATCACAGTATCATCAGTGCATCATCACAGCATCATTACTGCATCATCACATCATCATCACAGAATCACGATAGTGTCATCACAGCGTCATCACTGCATCATCACAGCGTCATCTCAGCATCATCAGAGACTCATCACAGCGTCATCACTGCATCATCACTGCATCAGCACAGTATCATCACAGCATCATCACAAAATTATAAGAGCGTCATCACAGCGTTATTACTGCATCATCACAGCATCAATAGAGCATCATCACAGCGTCATCACAGCGTCATCACAGCGTCATCACAGCATCATCACAGCATCACGACATCATCATCACAGCTTCACGACAGTGTCATGAGAGCGTCTTCACAGCATCATCACTACATCATCACAGCATCATCACTGCGTCATCAGAGCATCATCACAAAATCATCACAGCGTCATTACTGCATCATCACTGCATCATCACAGCGTCATCACCGCATCATCACTGCATTGTCACAACATCATGGCGTCATAATAACTGCATCATAACAGCATGATCAAAGCATCATCACAGCGTCATCACAGCGTCATAACTGCATAAACACTGCATCATCAAAGAACCATCACAGCATCATCACAGCGTCATAACAGCATCATCAGAGCATCATCACATCGTCATCACATCGTCATCAAAGAATCTTCACAGCATCATCGCTATGTCATCATAGCATCATCATAATATTATCACAGCTTCATCACAGCGTCATAACAACATCATCACTGCATCATCACAGCATCATCATTATTGCATCATGACTGCATCATTACAG
Organism: Clangula hyemalis; assembly: GCA_963989345.1. The sequence continues at coordinate 523,864 of CAXDIO010000151.1, forward strand.
CATCATCAGAGCAGAATCAGTGCGTCGTCACAGCATCATTACTGCATCACCACATCACCACTGTGTTATCGCAGCGTCATCACAGCATCATCACAACATCATCACAGAATCATCACAGCATCATTGCAGCATCATCACATCATCATCACAGCGTCATCACAACATCATCGTAGCATCATCATGCATCATCACAGCATCATTACTGCATCATCACAGCATCATCACAGCATCATCACTGCATCATCACTGAATAATCACAGCATCATCACTGCATCATCACGGCATCGTTACAGCATCGTCATATCATCATAACTGCATCATCACAACAACATAACAAAATCATCAAAGCATCATCACAGCATCATCACCGCGTCATCACAGCGTCATAACTGCATCGTCACTGCATCTAAACTGCATCATCACAAAATCATCACTGCATCACATCATAATCACAACATCATCAAAGCGTCATCACAGCATCATCACTGCGTTATCACAGCATCATCTCAGCATCATCACAGTATCATTACTGCTTATTCACTGCATCATCACAACATCATCACAGCGTCATTACAGTGTCATAAATGCATCATCACAGTGTCATCAAAGCGTCCTAACTGCATAATCACTGCATCATCGCAGCTTCATCACAGCATCATGACAGCGTCATCACAGCATCAAAAATGCATAATCACTTCATCCTCACATCATCATCATAGCATCATAGCTGCATAATCATAGAGTCATCACAGCATCATCACTACATCATCAAATTGTCATCACTGTATCATCACAGCATCATCATAGCATCATCACTGCATAATCACAGTGTCATAACAGCATCATTACAACACCATGACTACGTCATCACAGCATCACGACAGCGTCATTACAGTGTCATCACAGCATCATCACTGCATTATCACAACATCATCACAACATCATCACTGCGTCATCAGAGCGTAATCACTACATAATCACTTCTTACTCAGTGAATCATCACTGCATCATCACATCATCACAACATCATCTCAGCATAATCACAGTATCATCACAGCGTCATCACTACATCATCAATGCATCATCACTGCATCATCACAGCATCATCACTGCATCATCACAGCATCATCAGAGCATCATCACAGCATCATCACAACATCATCACAGAGTCATCACAGCATCATCACTGCATAATCACTGCATCATCACAGCATCCTCACAGCATCAATACAGCGTCATCACAACGTCAACAATGCATCATTACAGCATCATCTCAGTATAGTCACAGCATAATCACTGCATAATCACTGCATCATCGTATCGTCATCACTGCATCATCACTGCATCATCACAGCACCATCACAGCATCATTACTGCAGAATCACTGCATCATCACAGCATCATAGCTGCATAATCACAGCATCATCACATCATCATCGCATAGTCATCACAGCGTCATCACTGCATCATCACAGCATCATTACTGCAGAATCACTGCATCATCACAGCATCCTCACAGCAACATCGCAGCATCATCACACCATCATAACAACATCATCACAGCGTCATCACAGTATCGTAAATGCATCATCACAGAATCATCACTGCGTCATCACAGCATCATCACTGCATCATCACAGAATCATCACTGAGTCATCACAGCATCATCAGAGCATCATCACAGCATAATCACAGTATCATCACAGCATCATCACTACATCATCACTGCATCATCACAGAATCATCACTGCGTCATCACAGCATCATCAGAGCATCATCACAGCATCATCACATCATCATCTCAGCATCATTACTGCTTACGCACATCATCATCATAGCATCATCACATCATCATCACAACATCATCAGTTTCATGTCAGCATCATCACTGCATAATCACTGCATCATCACAGCATCCTCACAGCATCAACACAGCGTCATCACAGCGTCATCAATGCATCATCTCAGTATAGTCACAGAATTATTACAGCATAATCACTGCATCATCATATCATCACTGCATCATCACTGCATCATCACTGCATCATCACAGCACCATCACAGCATCATTACTTCAGAATCACTGCATCCTCACAGCATCCTCACAGCAACATCGCAGCATCATCACAGCATCATCACACTGTCATGACAGCATCATCACTGCATAATCACTGCATAATCTCCGCATAATCACAGCATCATCACATCATCATCACAATATCATCACAGCGTCATCACTACACATCAGTGCATCATCACTACATCATCACAGCATCATCACTTCGTCATCATCAGAGCATCATCACAGCATCATCACTGCATCCTCACTGCATCATGAGTGCATCATCATCACAGCATCATAACTGCATCATCAAAGCATCATCTCGGCATAATCACAATGTCATAAATACATCATCACTCCATCATCACAGCATTATCACATCATCATCACAACGTTTTCAGTGTCATCACAGCATCATAACAACGTCATCAAACTGTCATCACAGCATCATCACCAAATCATCACAGAATCATCACAGCATCATTACTGCATCATCACAGCATCTTTGCATCGTCATCAGAGCATCACCACTGCATCATCACATCATCATCTCAGCATCATCACAGCATCATTACTGCTTACTCACTGCATCATCACAGCGTCATGACAGTGTCATCACTGCATCATAACATCATAGCTTCATCATCAGAACATTATCACAGCATCATCACTGCATCATCACATCATCATTATAGCATCTTCACTGTCATCAATACATCATCACAGCATCATCACATCATTATCACAGCATCATCAGTGTCATCTCAGCATCATCACTGCATCATGACTGCATCATAGCAGCATAATCACAGCATCATCACAGAATCATCACAGCATCATCATAAGGTCATCACAGCATCATCACTACGTCATCAAATTGTAATCACAGCATCATCACAGTGTCCTCACTGAATCATCACTGCACCATCACTGCAACATCACAGCATCATCTCAGAATCATCATGGCATCATTACTGCATCATCACTGCTTACTCACTGCATCATCACAGCATCATCTCAGCATCATCACAGAATCATTTCTGCATAATCATTGCATTTTCACAGCGTCATCACAGTATCATCACTGCATCATCACAGTGTCATCACAGCATCATCAAAGCATCACGACAGCGTCATCTCACCATCACGACAGCGTCATCAAAGCATCATCACTGCATCATAACAACATCATCTCAGCATCATCACAGAATCATTTCTGCATAATCACTGCATCATCATAGTGTCATCATAGTATATTCACTGCATCATCACATCATCACAGTGTCATCACAGAATCATCACTGAATCATCCAAGCATCATCCAAGCATCATCACAGCACCACCAATGCATCATCACAGTATCATCACTGCATAATCACTGCATCATCACCGCATCATCACTGCGTCATCACCGCATCATCACATCATCAACACTGCATCATTGCTGCATCATCACATCATTGTCACAGTATCATCAAAATATCATCACAGCATCATCACACCATCATAACAACATCATCACAGCGTCATCACAGTATCGTAAATGCATCATCACAGAATCATCACTGAATCATCATAGCATCTTCATATCATCATCACAATATCATCACAGCATCATCACTGCATCATCACAGCATCATCACTGCATAATCACTGCATCATCACCACATCATCACAGCATCATCACTGCATAATCACTGCATCATCACAGCATCATCACATCGTCATCAAAACATCATTACAAGTATCAACACAACATAATCACAGTGTCATCACAGCATCATCATTGCATCCTTACTGCATGATCACAGCATCTCCGCATCGTAATCACATCATCATCACTGACTCCTCACTGAATCATCACTGTACCATCACTGCATCATCAGAGCATAATCTGAGCATAATCTCAGCATAATCACAGCATCATCACAGAATCATCACAGCATCATTACTGCATCATCACAGCATCTTTGCATCGTCATCAGAGCATCACCACTGCATCATCACTACATCATCACATCATCATCACAGCATTTTAGCTACATAATCACAGAATCATCATAGCGTAACGACAGCATCATCACAACATCATTACAGCATCATCACAGCGTCATCGTAACATCATGACTGTATCATCACAGCATCATCACAGCATCACCGCAGCGTCATCACTGCATCATCACAGCATCATCACAGCATCATCACGGCATCGTTACAGCATCGTCATATCATCATATCTGCATCATCACAACAACATAACAAAATCATCAAAGCATCGTCACAGCATCATCACCGCGTCATCACAGCGTCATAACTGCATCGTCACTGCATCTAAACTGCATCATCACAAAATCATCACAGCTTCATCACTGCAGCATCACAGCATCATCAAAGCATCATCGCAGCATCATCACATCATCATCACTGCATCATCACAGAATCATTACTGTTTACTCACTGCGGCATCACAGCATTATCACGGTGTCATAACTGCATCATCACTGCACCATTACTGCATCATCACAGTGTCATCTCAGCATCATCACAGCATCATTACTGCCTAATCATTGCATTATCACAACGTCATCACAGTATCATCAGTGCATCATCACAGCATCATTACTGCATCATCACATCATCATCACAGAATCACGATAGTGTCATCACAGCGTCATCACTGCATCATCACAGCGTCATCTCAGCATCATCAGAGACTCATCACAGCGTCATCACTGCATCATCACTGCATCAGCACAGTATCATCACAGCATCATCACAAAATTATAAGAGCGTCATCACAGCGTTATTACTGCATCATCACAGCATCAATAGAGCATCATCACAGCGTCATCACAGCGTTATCACAGCGTCATCACAGCATCACGACATCATCATCACAGCTTCACGACAGTGTCATGAGAGCGTCTTCACAGCATCATCACTACATCATCACAGCATCATCACTGCGTCATCAGAGCATCATCACAAAATCATCACAGCGTCATTACTGCATCATCACTGCATCATCACAGCGTCATCACCGCATCATCACTGCATTGTCACAACATCATGGCGTCATAATAACTGCATCATAACAGCATGATCAAAGCATCATCACAGCGTCATCACAGCGTCATAACTGCATAAACACTGCATCATCAAAGAACCATCACAGCATCATCACAGCGTCATAACAGCATCATCAGAGCATCATCACATCGTCATCACATCGTCATCAAAGAATCTTCACAGCATCATCGCTATGTCATCATAGCATCATCATAATATTATCACAGCTTCATCACAGCGTCATAACAATATCATCACTGAATCATCACAGCATCATCATTATTGCATCATGACTGCATCATTACAGCATCATCAGAGCAGAATCAGTGCGTCGTCACAGCATCATTACTGCATCACCACATCATCACTGTGTTATCGCAGCGTCATCACAGCATCATGACAGCGTCATCACAGCATCAAAAATGCATAATCACTTCATCCTCACATCATCATCATAGCATCATAGCTGCATAATCATAGAGTCATCACAGCATCATCACTACATCATCAAATTGTCATCACTGTATCATCACAGCATCATCATAGCATCATCACTGCATAATCACAGTGTCATAACAGCATCATTACAACACCATGACTACGTCATCACAGCATCACGACAGCGTCATTACAGTGTCATCACAGCATCATCACTGCATTATCACAACATCATCACAACATCATCACTGCGTCATCAGAGCGTCATCACTACATAATCACTTCTTACTCAGTGAATCATCACTGCATCATCACATCATCACAGCATCATCTCAGCATAATCACAGTATCATCACAGCGTCATCACTACATCATCACAGAGTCATCACAGCATCATCACTGCATAATCACTGCATCATCACAGCATCCTCACAGCATCAATACAGTGTCATCACAACGTCAACAATGCATCATTACAGCATCATCTCAGTATAGTCACAGCATAATCACTGCATAATCACTGCATCATCGTATCGTCATCACTGCATCATCACTGCATCATCACAGCACCATCACAGCATCATTACTGCAGAATCACTGCATCATCACAGCATCATAGCTGCATAATCACAGCATCATCACATCATCATCGCATAGTCATCACAGCGTCATCACTGCATCATCACAGCATCATTACTGCAGAATCACTGCATCATCACAGCATCCTCACAGCAACATCGCAGCATCATCACACTATCATAAAAACATCATCACAGCGTCATCACAGTATCGTAAATGCATCATCACAGAATCATCACTGCGTCATCACAGCATCATCACTGCATCATCACAGAATCATCACTGAGTCATCACAGCATCATCAGAGCATCATCACAGCATACTCACAGTATCATCACAGCATCATCACTACATCATCACTGCATCATCACAGAATCATCACTGCGTCATCACAGCATCATCAGAGCATCATCACAGCATCATCACATCATCATCTCAGCATCATTACTGCTTACGCACATCATCATCATAGCATCATCACATCATCATCACAACATCATCAGTTTCATGTCAGCATCATCACTGCATAATCACTGCATCATAACAGCATCCTCACAGCATCAACACAGCGTCATCACAGCGTCATCAATGCATCATTACAGCATCATCTCAGTATAGTCACAGAATTATTACAGCATAATCACTGCATCATCATATCATCACTGCATCACCACTGCATCATCACTGCATCATCACAGCACCATCACAGCATCATTACTTCAGAATCACTGCATCATCACAGCATCCTCACAGCAACATCGCAGCATCATCACAGCATCATCACACTGTCATGACAGCATCATCACTGCATAATCACTGCATAATCTCCGCATAATCACAGCATCATCACATCATCATCACAATATCATCACAGCGTCATCACTACACATCAGTGCATCATCACTACATCATCACAGCATCATCACTTCGTCATCATCAGAGCATCATCACAGCATCATCACTGCATCCTCACTGCATCATGAGTGCATCATCATCACAGCATCATAACTGCATCATCAAAGCATCATCTCGGCATAATCACAATGTCATAAATACATCATCACTCCATCATCACAGCATTATCACATCATCATCACAACGTTTTCAGTGTCATCACAGCATCATAACAACGTCATCAAACTGTCATCACAGCATCATCACCAAATCATCACAGAATCATCACAGCATCTTTGCATCGTCATCAGAGCATCACCACTGCATCATCACATCATCATCTCAGCATCATCACAGCATCATTACTGCTTACTCACTGCATCATCACTGCATCATCACAGCGTCATCACCGCATCATCACTGCATTGTCACAACATCATGGCGTCATAATAACTGCATCATAACAGCATGATCAAAGCATCATCACAGCGTCATCACAGCGTCATAACTGCATAAACACTGCATCATCAAAGAACCATCACAGCATCATCACAGCGTCATAACAGCATCATCAGAGCATCATCACATCGTCATCACATCGTCATCAAAGAATCTTCACAGCATCATCGCTATGTCATCATAGCATCATCATAATATTATCACAGCTTCATCACAGCGTCATAACAATATCATCACTGAATCATCACAGCATCATCATTATTGCATCATGACTGCATCATTACAGCATCATCAGAGCAGAATCAGTGCGTCGTCACAGCATCATTACTGCATCACCACATCATCACTGTGTTATCGCAGCGTCATCACAGCATCATCACAACATCATCACAGAATCATCACAGCATCATTGCAGCATCATCACATCATCATCACAGCATCATCACAACATCATCGTAGCATCATCATGCATCATCACAGCATCATTACTGCATCATCACAGCATCATCACAGCATCATCACTGCATCATCACTGAATAATCACAGCATCATCACTGCATCATCACGGCATCGTTACAGCATCGTCATATCATCATAACTGCATCATCACAACAACATAACAAAATCATCAAAGCATCATCACAGCATCATCACCGCGTCATCACAGCGTCATAACTGCATCGTCACTGCATCTAAACTGCATCATCAAAAAATCATCACTGCATCACATCATAATCACAACATCATCAAAGCGTCATCACAGCATCATCACTGCGTTATCACAGCATCATCTCAGCATCATCACAGTATCATTACTGCTTATTCACTGCATCATCACAACATCATCACAGCGTCATTACAGTGTCATAAATGCATCATCACAGTGTCATCAAAGCGTCCTAACTGCATAATCACTGCATCATCGCAGCTTCATCACAGCATCATGACAGCGTCATCACAGCATCAAAAATGCATAATCACTTCATCCTCACATCATCATCATAGCATCATAGCTGCATAATCATAGAGTCATCACAGCATCATCACTACATCATCAAATTGTCATCACTGTATCATCACAGCATCATCATAGCATCATCACTGCATAATCACAGTGTCATAACAGCATCATTACAACACCATGACTACGTCATCACAGCATCACGACAGCGTCATTACAGTGTCATCACAGCATCATCACTGCATTATCACAACATCATCACAATATCATCACTGCGTCATCAGAGCGTCATCACTACATAATCACTTCTTACTCAGTGAATCATCACTGCATCATCACATCATCACAGCATCATCTCAGCATAATCACAGTATCATCACAGCGTCATCACTACATCATCACAGAGTCATCACAGCATCATCACTGCATAATCACTGCATCATCACAGCATCCTCACAGCATCAATACAGCGTCATCACAACGTCAACAATGCATCATTACAGCATCATCTCAGTATAGTCACAGCATAATCACTGCATAATCACTGCATCATCGTATCGTCATCACTGCATCATCACTGCATCATCACAGCACCATCACAGCATCATTACTGCAGAATCACTGCATCATCACAGCATCATAGCTGCATAATCACAGCATCATCACATCATCATCGCATAGTCATCACAGCGTCATCACTGCATCATCACAGCATCATTACTGCAGAATCACTGCATCATCACAGCATCCTCACAGCAACATCGCAGCATCATCACACCATCATAACAACATCATCACAGCGTCATCACAGTATCGTAAATGCATCATCACAGAATCATCACTGCGTCATCACAGCATCATCACTGCATCATCACAGAATCATCACTGAGTCATCACAGCATCATCAGAGCATCATCACAGCATAATCACAGTATCATCACAGCATCATCACTACATCATCACTGCATCATCACAGAATCATCACTGCGTCATCACAGCATCATCAGAGCATCATCACAGCATCATCACATCATCATCTCAGCATCATTACTGCTTACGCACATCATCATCATAGCATCATCACATCATCATCACAACATCATCAGTTTCATGTCAGCATCATCACTGCATAATCACTGCATCATCACAGCATCCTCACAGCATCAACACAGCGTCATCACAGCGTCATCAATGCATCATCTCAGTATAGTCACAGAATTATTACAGCATAATCACTGCATCATCATATCATCACTGCATCATCACTGCATCATCACTGCATCATCACAGCACCATCACAGCATCATTACTTCAGAATCACTGCATCATCACAGCATCCTCACAGCAACATCGCAGCATCATCACAGCATCATCACACTGTCATGACAGCATCATCACTGCATAATCACTGCATAATCTCCGCATAATCACAGCATCATCACATCATCATCACAATATCATCACAGCGTCATCACTACACATCAGTGCATCATCACTACATCATCACAGCATCATCACTTCGTCATCATCAGAGCATCATCACAGCATCATCACTGCATCCTCACTGCATCATGAGTGCATCATCATCACAGCATCATAACTGCATCATCAAAGCATCATCTCGGCATAATCACAATGTCATAAATACATCATCACTCCATCATCACAGCATTATCACATCATCATCACAACGTTTTCAGTGTCATCACAGCATCATAACAACGTCATCAAACTGTCATCACAGCATCATCACCAAATCATCACAGAATCATCACAGCATCATTACTGCATCATCACAGCATCTTTGCATCGTCATCAGAGCATCACCACTGCATCATCACATCATCATCTCAGCATCATCACAGCATCATTACTGCTTACTCACTGCATCATCACAGCGTCATGACAGTGTCATCACTGCATCATAACATCATAGCTTCATCATCAGAACATTATCACAGCATCATCACTGCATCATCACATCATCATTATAGCATCTTCACTGTCATCAATACATCATCACAGCATCATCACATCATTATCACAGCATCATCAGTGTCATCTCAGCATCATCACTGCATCATGACTGCATCATAGCAGCATAATCACAGCATCATCACAGAATCATCACAGCATCATCATAAGGTCATCACAGCATCATCACTACGTCATCAAATTGTAATCACAGCATCATCACAGTGTCCTCACTGAATCATCACTGCACCATCACTGCAACATCACAGCATCATCTCAGAATCATCATGGCATCATTACTGCATCATCACTGCTTACTCACTGCATCATCACAGCATCATCTCAGCATCATCACAGAATCATTTCTGCATAATCATTGCATTTTCACAGCGTCATCACAGTATCATCACTGCATCATCACAGTGTCATCACAGCATCATCAAAGCATCACGACAGCGTCATCTCACCATCACGACAGCGTCATCAAAGCATCATCACTGCATCATAACAACATCATCTCAGCATCATCACAGAATCATTTCTGCATAATCACTGCATCATCATAGTGTCATCACAGTATATTCACTGCATCATCACATCATCACAGTGTCATCACAGAATCATCACTGAATCATCCAAGCATCATCCAAGCATCATCACAGCACCACCAATGCATCATCACAGTATCATCACTGCATAATCACTGCATCATCACCGCATCATCACTGCGTCATCACCGCATCATCACATCATCAACACTGCATCATTGCTGCATCATCACATCATTGTCACAGTATCATCAAAATATCATCACAGCATCATCACACCATCATAACAACATCATCACAGCGTCATCACAGTATCGTAAATGCATCATCACAGAATCATCACTGAATCATCATAGCATCTTCATATCATCATCACAATATCATCACAGCATCATCACTGCATCATCACAGCATCATCACTGCATAATCACTGCATCATCACCACATCATCACAGCATCATCACTGCATAATCACTGCATCATCACAGCATCATCACATCGTCATCAAAACATCATTACAAGTATCAACACAACATAATCACAGTGTCATCACAGCATCATCATTGCATCCTTACTGCATGATCACAGCATCTCCGCATCGTAATCACATCATCATCACTGACTCCTCACTGAATCATCACTGTACCATCACTGCATCATCAGAGCATAATCTGAGCATAATCTCAGCATAATCACAGCATCATCACAGAATCATCACAGCATCATTACTGCATCATCACAGCATCTTTGCATCGTCATCAGAGCATCACCACTGCATCATCACTACATCATCACATCATCATCACAGCATTTTAGCTACATAATCACAGAATCATCATAGCGTAACGACAGCATCATCACAACATCATTACAGCATCATCACAGCGTCATCGTAACATCATGACTGTATCATCACAGCATCATCACAGCATCACCGCAGCGTCATCACTGCATCATCACAGCATCATCACAGCATCATCACGGCATCGTTACAGCATCGTCATATCATCATATCTGCATCATCACAACAACATAACAAAATCATCAAAGCATCGTCACAGCATCATCACCGCGTCATCACAGCGTCATAACTGCATCGTCACTGCATCTAAACTGCATCATCACAAAATCATCACAGCTTCATCACTGCAGCATCACAGCATCATCAAAGCATCATCGCAGCATCATCACATCATCATCACTGCATCATCACAGAATCATTACTGTTTACTCACTGCGGCATCACAGCATTATCACGGTGTCATAACTGCATCATCACTGCACCATTACTGCATCATCACAGTGTCATCTCAGCATCATCACAGCATCATTACTGCCTAATCATTGCATTATCACAACGTCATCACAGTATCATCAGTGCATCATCACAGCATCATTACTGCATCATCACATCATCATCACAGAATCACGATAGTGTCATCACAGCGTCATCACTGCATCATCACAGCGTCATCTCAGCATCATCAGAGACTCATCACAGTGTCATCACTGCATCATCACTGCATCACCACAGTATCATCACAGCATCATCACAAAATTATAAGAGCGTCATCACAGCGTTATTACTGCATCATCACAGCATCAATAGAGCATCATCACAGCGTCATCACAGCGTTATCACAGCGTCATCACAGCATCACGACATCATCATCACAGCTTCACGACAGTGTCATGAGAGCGTCTTCACAGCATCATCACTACATCATCACAGCATCATCACTGCGTCATCAGAGCATCATCACAAAATCATCACAGCGTCATTACTGCATCATCACTGCATCATCACAGCGTCATCACCGCATCATCACTGCATTGTCACAACATCATGGCGTCATAATAACTGCATCATAACAGCATGATCAAAGCATCATCACAGCGTCATCACAGCGTCATAACTGCATAAACACTGCATCATCAAAGAACCATCACAGCATCATCACAGCGTCATAACAGCATCATCAGAGCATCATCACATCGTCATCACATCGTCATCAAAGAATCTTCACAGCATCATCGCTATGTCATCATAGCATCATCATAATATTATCACAGCTTCATCACAGCGTCATAACAATATCATCACTGAATCATCACAGCATCATCATTATTGCATCATGACTGCATCATTACAGCATCATCAGAGCAGAATCAGTGCGTCGTCACAGCATCATTACTGCATCACCACATCATCACTGTGTTATCGCAGCGTCATCACAGCATCATCACAACATCATCACAGAATCATCACAGCATCATTGCAGCATCATCACATCATCATCACAGCATCATCACAACATCATCGTAGCATCATCATGCATCATCACAGCATCATTACTGCATCATCACAGCATCATCACAGCATCATCACTGCATCATCACTGAATAATCACAGCATCATCACTGCATCATCACGGCATCGTTACAGCATCGTCATATCATCATAACTGCATCATCACAACAACATAACAAAATCATCAAAGCATCATCACAGCATCATCACCACGTCATCACAGCGTCATAACTGCATCGTCACTGCATCTAAACTGCATCATCAAAAAATCATCACTGCATCACATCATAATCACAACATCATCAAAGCGTCATCACAGCATCATCACTGCGTTATCACAGCATCATCTCAGCATCATCACAGTATCATTACTGCTTATTCACTGCATCATCACAACATCATCACAGCGTCATTACAGTGTCATAAATGCATCATCACAGTGTCATCAAAGCGTCCTAACTGCATAATCACTGCATCATCGCAGCTTCATCACAGCATCATGACAGCGTCATCACAGCATCAAAAATGCATAATCACTTCATCCTCACATCATCATCATAGCATCATAGCTGCATAATCATAGAGTAATCACAGCATCATCACTACATCATCAAATTGTCATCACTGTATCATCACAGCATCATCATAGCATCATCACTGCATAATCACAGTGTCATAACAGCATCATTACAACACCATGACTACGTCATCACAGCATCACGACAGCGTCATTACAGTGTCATCACAGCATCATCACTGCATTATCACAACATCATCACAACATCATCACTGCGTCATCAGAGCGTCATCACTACATAATCACTTCTTACTCAGTGAATCATCACTGCATCATCACATCATCACAGCATCATCTAAGCATAATCACAGTATCATCACAGCGTCATCACTACATCATCAATGCATCATCACTGCATCATCACAGCATCATCGCATCATCATCACAGTGTCATGACAGCATCATCACTGCATAATCACCGCATAATCACAGCATCATCACAGCATAATCACAGTATCATCACAGCGTCATCACTACATCATCACTGCATCACCACAGAATCATCACTGCGTCATCACAGCATCATCAGAGCATCATCACAGCATCATCACAGCATAATCACAGTATCATCACAGCATCATCACTACATCATCACTGCATCATCACAGAATCATCACTGCGTCATCACAGCATCATCAGAGCATCATCACAGCATCATCACATCATCATCTCAGCATCATTACTGCTTACTCACTGCATCATCAGAGCATCATCACATCATCATCACAACATCATCAGTTTCATGTCAGCATCATCACTGCATCATCACTGCATCATCACAGCATCCTCACAGCATCAACACAGCGTCATCACAGTGTCATCAATGCATCATTACAGCATCATCTCAGTATAGTCACAGAATTATTACAGCATAATCACTGCATCATCATATCATCACTGCATCATCACAGCACCATCACAGCATCATTACTTCAGAATCACTGCACCATCACAGCATCCTCACAGCAACATCGCAGCATCATCACAGCATCATCACACTGTCATGACAGCATCATCACTGCATAATCACTGCATAATCTCCGCATAATCACAGCATCATCACATCATCATCACAATATCATCACAGCGTCATCACTACACATCAGTGCATCATCACTACATCATCACAGCATCATCACTTCGTCATCATCAGAGCATCATCACAGCATCATCACTGCATCCTCACTGCATCATGAGTGCATCATCATCACAGCATCATAACTGCATCATCAAAGCATCATCTCGGCATAATCACAATGTCATAAATACATCATCACTCCATCATCACAGCATTATCACATCATCATCACAACGTTTTCAGTGTCATCACAGCATCATAACAACGTCATCAAACTGTCATCACAGCATCATCACCAAATCATCACAGAATCATCACAGCATCATTACTGCATCATTACAGCATCTTTGCATCGTCATCAGAGCATCACCACTGCATCATCACATCATCATCTCAGCATCATCACAGCATCATTACTGCTTACTCACTGCATCATCACAGCGTCATGACAGTGTCATCACTGCATCATAACATCATAGCTTCATCATCAGAACATTATCACAGCATCATCACTGCATCATCACATCATCATTATAGCATCTTCACTGTCATCAATACATCATCACAGCATCATCACATCATTATCACAGCATCATCAGTGTCATCTCAGCATCATCACTGCATCATGACTGCATCATAGCAGCATAATCACAGCATCATCACAGAATCATCACAGCATCATCATAAGGTCATCACAGCATCATCACTACGTCATCAAATTGTAATCACAGCATCATCACAGTGTCCTCACTGAATCATCACTGCACCATCACTGAACCATCACAGCATCATCTCAGCATCATCATGGCATCATTACTGCATCATCACTGCTTACTCACTGCATCATCACAGCATCATCTCAGCATCATCACAGAATCATTTCTGCATAATCATTGCATTTTCACAGCGTCATCACAGTATCATCACTGCATCATCACAGTGTCATCACAGCATCATCAAAGCATCACGACAGCGTCATCTCACCATCACGACAGCGTCATCAAAGCATCATCACTGCATCATAACAACATCATCTCAGCATCATCACAGAATCATTTCTGCATAATCACTGCATCATCATAGTGTCATCACAGTATATTCACTGCATCATCACATCATCACAGTGTCATCACAGAATCATCACTGAATCATCCAAGCATCATCCAAGCATCATCACAGCACCACCAATGCATCATCACAGTATCATCACTGCATAATCACTGCATCATCACCGCATCATCACATCATCAACACTGCATCATTGCTGCATCATCACATCATTGTCACAGTATCATCAAAATATCATCACAGCATCATCACACCATCATAACAACATCATCACAGCGTCATCACAGTATCGTAAATGCATCATCACAGAATCATCACTGAATCATCATAGCATCTTCATATCATCATCACAATATCATCACAGCATCATCACTGCATCATCACAGCATCATCACTGCATCATCACTGCATCATCACCACATCATCACAGCATCATCACTGCATAATCACTGCATCATCACAGCATCATCACATCGTCATCAAAACATCATTACAAGTATCAACACAACATAATCACAGTGTCATCACAGCATCATCATTGCATCCTTACTGCATGATCACAGCATCTCCGCATCGTAATCACATCATCATCACTGACTCCTCACTGAATCATCACTGTACCATCACTGCATCATCAGAGCATAATCTGAGCATAATCTCAGCATAATCACAGCATCATCACAGAATCATCACAGCATCATTACTGCATCATCACATCATCATCACAGCATTTTAGCTACATAATCACAGAATCATCATAGCGTAACGACAGCATCATCACAACATCATTACAGCATCATCACAGCATCTTTGCATCGTCATCAGAGCATCACCACTGCATCATCACATCATCATCTCAGCATCATCACAGCATCATTACTGCTTACTCACTGCATCATCACAGCGTCATGACAGTGTCATCACTGCATCATAACATCATAGCTTCATCATCAGAACATTATCACAGCATCATCACTGCATCATCACATCATCATTATAGCATCTTCACTGTCATCAATACATCATCACAGCATCATCACATCATTATCACAGCATCATCAGTGTCATCTCAGCATCATCACTGCATCATGACTGCATCATAGCAGCATAATCACAGCATCATCACAGAATCATCACAGCATCATCATAAGGTCATCACAGCATCATCACTACGTCATCAAATTGTAATCACAGCATCATCACAGTGTCCTCACTGAATCATCACTGCACCATCACTGCAACATCACAGCATCATCTCAGCATCATCATGGCATCATTACTGCATCATCACTGCTTACTCACTGCATCATCACAGCATCATCTCAGCATCATCACAGAATCATTTCTGCATAATCATTGCATTTTCACAGCGTCATCACAGTATCATCACTGCATCATCACAGTGTCATCACAGCATCATCAAAGCATCACGACAGCGTCATCTCACCATCACGACAGCGTCATCAAAGCATCATCACTGCATCATAACAACATCATCTCAGCATCATCACAGAATCATTTCTGCATAATCACTGCATCATCATAGTGTCATCACAGTATATTCACTGCATCATCACATCATCACAGTGTCATCACAGAATCATCACTGAATCATCCAAGCATCATCCAAGCATCATCACAGCACCACCAATGCATCATCACAGTATCATCACTGCATAATCACTGCATCATCACCGCATCATCACATCATCAACACTGCATCATTGCTGCATCATCACATCATTGTCACAGTATCATCAAAATATCATCACAGCATCATCACACCATCATAACAACATCATCACAGCGTCATCACAGTATTGTAAATGCATCATCACAGAATCATCACTGAATCATCATAGCATCTTCATATCATCATCACAATATCATCACAGCATCATCACTGCATCATCACAGCATCATCACTGCATAATCACTGCATCATCACCACATCATCACAGCATCATCACTGCATAATCACTGCATCATCACAGCATCATCACATCGTCATCAAAACATCATTACAAGTATCAACACAACATAATCACAGTGTCATCACAGCATCATCATTGCATCCTTACTGCATGATCACAGCATCTCCGCATCGTAATCACATCATCATCACTGACTCCTCACTGAATCATCACTGTACCATCACTGCATCATCAGAGCATAATCTGAGCATAATCTCAGCATAATCACAGCATCATCACAGAATCATCACAGCATCATTACTGCATCATCACAGCATCTTTGCATCGTCATCAGAGCATCACCACTGCATCATCACTACATCATCACATCATCATCACAGCATTTTAGCTACATAATCACAGAATCATCATAGCGTAACGACAGCATCATCACAACATCATTACAGCATCATCACAGCGTCATCGTAACATCATGACTGTATCATCACAGCATCATCACAAAATCATCACAGCTTCATCACTGCATCATCACAGCATCATCACAGCATCATCACGGCATCGTTACAGCATCGTCATATCATCATAACTGCATCATCACAACAACATAACAAAACCATCAAAGCATCGTCACAGCATCATCACCGCGTCATCACAGCGTCATAACTGCATCGTCACTGCATCTAAACTGCATCATCACAAAATCATCACAGCTTCATCACTGCAGCATCACAGCATCATCAAAGCATCATCGCAGCATCATCACAGAATCATTACTGTTTACTCACTGCGGCATCACAGCATTATCACGGTGTCATAACTGCATCATCACTGCACCATTACTGCATCATCACAGTGTCATCTCAGCATCATCACAGCATCATTACTGCCTAATCATTGCATTATCACAACGTCATCACAGTATCATCAGTGCATCATCACAGCATCATTACTGCATCATCACATCATCATCACAGAATCACGATAGTGTCATCACAGCGTCATCACTGCATCATCACAGCGTCATCTCAGCATCATCAGAGACTCATCACAGCGTCATCACTGCATCATCACTGCATCACCACAGTATCATCACAGCATCATCACAAAATTATAAGAGCGTCATCACAGCGTTATTACTGCATCATCACAGCATCAATAGAGCATCATCACAGCGTCATCACAGCGTTATCACAGCGTCATCACAGCATCATCACAGCATCACGACATCATCATCACAGCGTCACGACAGTGTCATGAGAGCGTCTTCACAGCATCATCACTACATCATCACAGCATCATCACTGCGTCATCAGAGCATCATCACAGCGTCATTACTGCATCATCACTGCATCATCACAGCGTCATCACCGCATCATCACTGCATTGTCACAACATCATGGCGTCATAATAACTGCATCATAACAGCATGATCAAAGCATCATCACAGCATCATCACAGCGTCATAACTGCATAAACACTGCATCATCAAAGAAACATCACAGCATCATCACAGCGTCATAACAGCATCATCAGAGCATCATCACATCGTCATCACATCGTCATCAAAGAATCTTCACAGCATCATCGCTATGTCATCATAGCATCATCATAATATTATCACAGCTTCATCACAGCGTCATAACAACATCATCACTGCATCATCACAGCATCATCATTATTGCATCATGACTGCATCATTACAGCATCATCAGAGCAGAATCAGTGCGTCGTCACAGCATCATTACTGCATCACCACATCACCACTGTGTTATCGCAGCGTCATCACAGCATCATCACAACATCATCACAGAATCATCACAGCATCATTGCAGCATCATCACATCATCATCACAGCGTCATCAAAACATCATCGTAGCATCATCATGCATCATCACAGCATCATTACTGCATCATCACAGCATCATCACTGCATCATCACTGAATCATCACAGCATCATCACTGCATCATCACGGCATCGTTACAGCATCGTCATATCATCATAACTGCATCATCACAACAACATAACAAAATCATCAAAGCATCATCACAGCATCATCACCGCGTCATCACAGCGTCATAACTGCATCGTCACTGCATCTAAACTGCATCATCAAAAAATCATCACTGCATCACATCATAATCACAACATCATCAAAGCGTCATCACAGCATCATCACTGCGTTATCACAGCATCATCTCAGCATCATCACAGTATCATTACTGCTTATTCACTGCATCATCACAACATCATCACAGCGTCATTACAGTGTCATAAATGCATCATCACAGTGTCATCAAAGCGTCCTAACTGCATAATCACTGCATCATCGCAGCTTCATCACAGCATCATGACAGCGTCATCACAGCATCAAAAATGCATAATCACTTCATCCTCACATCATCATCATAGCATCATAGCTGCATAATCATAGAGTCATCACAGCATCATCACTACATCATCAAATTGTCATCACTGTATCATCACAGCATCATCATAGCATCATCACTGCATAATCACAGTGTCATAACAGCATCATTACAACACCATGACTACGTCATCACAGCATCACGACAGCGTCATTACAGTGTCATCACAGCATCATCACTGCATTATCACAACATCATCACAACATCATCACTGCGTCATCAGAGCGTCATCACTACATAATCATTTCTTACTCAGTGAATCATCACTGCATCATCACATCATCACAGCATCATCTCAGCATAATCACAGTATCATCACAGCGTCATCACTACATCATCAATGCATCATCACTGCATCATCACAGCATCATCACTGCATCATCACAGCATCATCTCAGCATCATCACAGAATCATTTCTGCATAATCATTGCATTTTCACAGCGTCATCACAGTATCATCACTGCATCATCACAGTGTCATCACAGCATCATCAAAGCATCACGACAGCGTCATCTCACCATCACGACAGCGTCATCAAAGCATCATCACTGCATCATAACAACATCATCTCAGCATCATCACAGAATCATTTCTGCATAATCACTGCATCATCATAGTGTCATCACAGTATATTCACTGCATCATCACATCATCACAGTGTCATCACAGAATCATCACTGAATCATCCAAGCATCATCCAAGCATCATCACAGCACCACCAATGCATCATCACAGTATCATCACTGCATAATCACTGCATCATCACCGCATCATCACATCATCAACACTGCATCATTGCTGCATCATCACATCATTGTCACAGTATCATCAAAATATCATCACAGCATCATCACACCATCATAACAACATCATCACAGCGTCATCACAGTATCGTAAATGCATCATCACAGAATCATCACTGAATCATCATAGCATCTTCATATCATCATCACAATATCATCACAGCATCATCACTGCATCATCACAGCATCATCACTGCATAATCACTGCATCATCACCACATCATCACAGCATCATCACTGCATAATCACTGCATCATCACAGCATCATCACATCGTCATCAAAACATCATTACAAGTATCAACACAACATAATCACAGTGTCATCACAGCATCATCATTGCATCCTTACTGCATGATCACAGCATGTCCGCATCGTAATCACATCATCATCACTGACTCCTCACTGAATCATCACTGTACCATCACTGCATCATCAGAGCATAATCTGAGCATAATCTCAGCATAATCACAGCATCATCACAGAATCATCACAGCATCATTACTGCATCATCACAGCATCTTTGCATCGTCATCAGAGCATCACCACTGCATCATCACTACATCATCACATCATCATCACAGCATTTTAGCTACATAATCACAGAATCATCATAGCGTAACGACAGCATCATCACAACATCATTACAGCATCATCACAGCGTCATCGTAACATCATGACTGTATCATCACAGCATCATCACAGCATCACCGCAGCGTCATCACTGCATCATCACAGCATCATCACAGCATCATCACGGCATCGTTACAGCATCGTCATATCATCATAACTGCATCATCACAACAACATAACAAAATCATCAAAGCATCGTCACAGCATCATCACCGCGTCATCACAGCGTCATAACTGCATCGTCACTGCATCTAAACTGCATCATCACAAAATCATCACAGCTTCATCACTGCAGCATCACAGCATCATCAAAGCATCATCGCAGCATCATCACATCATCATCACTGCATCATCACAGAATCATTACTGTTTACTCACTGCGGCATCACAGCATTATCACGGTGTCATAACTGCATCATCACTGCACCATTACTGCATCATCACAGTGTCATCTCAGCATCATCACAGCATCATTACTGCCTAATCATTGCATTATCACAACGTCATCACAGTATCATCAGTGCATCATCACAGCATCATTACTGCATCATCACATCATCATCACAGAATCACGATAGTGTCATCACAGCGTCATCACTGCATCATCACAGCGTCATCTCAGCATCATCAGAGACTCATCACAGCGTCATCACTGCATCATCACTGCATCACCACAGTATCATCACAGCATCATCACAAAATTATAAGAGCGTCATCACAGCGTTATTACTGCATCATCACAGCATCAATAGAGCATCATCACAGCGTCATCACAGCGTTATCACAGCGTCATCACAGCATCATCACAGCATCACGACATCATCATCACAGCGTCACGACAGTGTCATGAGAGCGTCTTCACAGCATCATCACTACATCATCACAGCATCATCACTGCGTCATCAGAGCATCATCACAAAATCATCACAGCGTCATTACTGCATCATCACTGCATCATCACAGCGTCATCACCGCATCATCACTGCATTGTCACAACATCATGGCGTCATAATAACTGCATCATAACAGCATGATCAAAGCATCATCACAGCGTCATCACAGCGTCATAACTGCATAAACACTGCATCATCAAAGAACCATCACAGCATCATCACAGCGTCATAACAGCATCATCAGAGCATCATCACATCGTCATCACATCGTCATCAAAGAATCTTCACAGCATCATCGCTATGTCATCATAGCATCATCATAATATTATCACAGCTTCATCACAGCGTCATAACAACATCATCACTGCATCATCACAGCATCATCATTATTGCATCATGACTGCATCATTACAGCATCATCAGAGCAGAATCAGTGCGTCGTCACAGCATCATTACTGCATCACCACATCACCACTGTGTTATCGCAGCGTCATCACAGCATCATCACAACATCATCACAGAATCATCACAGCATCATTGCAGCATCATCACATCATCATCACAGCGTCATCACAACATCATCGTAGCATCATCATGCATCATCACAGCATCATTACTGCATCATCACAGCATCATCACTGCATCATCACTGAATCATCACAGCATCATCACTGCATCATCACTGCATCATCACGGCATCGTTACAGCATCGTCATATCATCATAACTGCATCATCACAACAACATAACAAAATCATCAAAGCATCATCACAGCATCATCACCGCGTCATCACAGCGTCATAACTGCATCGTCACTGCATCTAAACTGCATCATCAAAAAATCATCACTGCATCACATCATAATCACAACATCATCAAAGCGTCATCACAGCATCATCACTGCGTTATCACAGCATCATCTCAGCATCATCACAGTATCATTACTGCTTATTCACTGCATCATCACAACATCATCACAGCGTCATTACAGTGTCATAAATGCATCATCACAGTGTCATCAAAGCGTCCTAACTGCATAATCACTGCATCATCGCAGCTTCATCACAGCATCATGACAGCGTCATCACAGCATCAAAAATGCATAATCACTTCATCCTCACATCATCATCATAGCATCATAGCTGCATAATCATAGAGTCATCACAGCATCATCACTACATCATCAAATTGTCATCACTGTATCATCACAGCATCATCATAGTATCATCACTGCATAATCACAGTGTCATAACAGCATCATTACAACACCATGACTACGTCATCACAGCATCACGACAGCGTCATTACAGTGTCATCACAGCATCATCACTGCATTATCACAACATCATCACAACATCATCACTGCGTCATCAGAGCGTCATCACTACATAATCACTTCTTACTCAGTGAATCATCTCTGCATCATCACATCATCACAGCATCATCTCAGCATAATCACAGTATCATCACAGCGTCATCACTACATCATCAATGCATCATCACTGCATCATCACAGCATCATCACTGCATCATCACAGCATCATCAGAGCATCATCACAGCATCATCACAACATCATCACAGAGTCATCACAGCATCATCACTGCATAATCACTGCATCATCACAGCATCCTCACAGCATCAATACAGCGTCATCACAACGTCAACAATGCATCATTACAGCATCATCTCAGTATAGTCACAGCATAATCACTGCATAATCACTGCATCATCATATCGTCATCACTGCATCATCACAGCACCATCACAGCATCATAGCTGCATAATCACAGCATCATCACATCATCATCGCATAGTCATCACAGCATCATCACTGCATCATCACAGCATCATCATATCGTCATCACTGCATCATCACAGCACCATCACAGCATCATAGCTGCATAATCACAGCATCATCACATCATCATCGCATAGTCATCACAGCGTCATCACTGCATCATAGCTGCATCATCACAGCATCATTACTGCAGAATCACTGCATCATCACAGCATCCTCACAGCAACATCGCAGCATCATCACAGCATCATCGCATCATCATCACAGTGTCATGACAGCATCATCACTGCATAATCACCGCATAATCACAGCATCATCACAGCATAATCACAGTATCATCACAGCATCATCACTACATCATCACTGCATCATCACAGAATCATCACTGCGTCATCACAGCATCATCAGAGCATCATCACAGCATCATCACATCATCATCTCAGCATCATTACTGCTTACTCTCTGCATCATCATAGCATCATCACATCATCATCACAACATCATCAGTTTCATGTCAGCATCATCACTGCATAATCACTGCATCATCACAGCATCCTCACAGCATCAACACAGCGTCATCACAGCGTCATCAATGCATCATTACTGCATCATCTCAGTATAGTCACAGAATTATTACAGCATAATCACTGCATCATCATATCATCACTGCATCATCACTGCATCATCACTGCATCATCACAGCACCATCACAGCATCATTACTTCAGAATCACTGCATCATCACAGCATCCTCACAGCAACATCGCAGCATCATCACAGCATCATCACAGCGTCATCACAACATCATCACTGCATAATCACTGCATAATCTCCGCATAATCACAGCATCATCACATCATCATCACAATATCATCACAGCGTCATCACTACACATCACTGCATCATCACTACATCATCACAGCATCATCACTTCGTCATCATCAGAGCATCATCACAGCATCATCACTGCATCCTCACTGCATCATGAGTGCATCATCATCACAGCATCATAACTGCATCATCAAAGCATCATCTCGGCATAATCACAATGTCATAAATACATCATCACTCCATCATCACAGCATTATCACATCATCATCACAACGTTTTCAGTGTCATCACAGCATCATAACAACGTCATCAAACTGTCATCACAGCATCATCACCAAATCATCACAGAATCATCACAGCATCATTACTGCATCATCACAGCATCTTTGCATCGTCATCAGAGCATCACCACTGCATCATCACATCATCATCTCAGCATCATCACAGCATCATTACTGCTTACTCACTGCATCATCACAGCGTCATGACAGTGTCATCACTGCATCATAACATCATAGCTTCATCATCAGAACATTATCACAGCATCATCACTGCATCATCACATCATCATTATAGCATCTTCACTGTCATCAATACATCATCACAGCATCATCACATCATTATCACAGCATCATCAGTGTCATCTCAGCATCATCACTGCATCATGACTGCATCATAGCAGCATAATCACAGCATCATCACAGAATCATCACAGCATCATCATAAGGTCATCACAGCATCATCACTACGTCATCAGATTGTAATCACAGCATCATCACAGTGTCCTCACTGAATCATCACTGCACCATCACTGCACCATCACAGCATCATCTCAGCATCATCATGGCATCATTACTGCATCATCACTGCTTACTCACTGCATCATCACAGCATCATCTCAGCATCATCACAGAATCATTTCTGCATAATCATTGCATTTTCACAGCGTCATCACAGTATCATCACTGCATCATCACAGTGTCATCACAGCATCATCAAAGCATCACGACAGCGTCATCTCACCATCACGACAGCGTCATCAAAGCATCATCACTGCATCATAACAACATCATCTCAGCATCATCACAGAATCATTTCTGCATAATCACTGCATCATCATAGTGTCATCACAGTATATTCACTGCATCATCACATCATCACAGTGTCATCACAGAATCATCACTGAATCATCCAAGCATCATCCAAGCATCATCACAGCACCACCAATGCATCATCACAGTATCATCACTGCATAATCACTGCATCATCACCGCATCATCACATCATCAACACTGCATCATTGCTGCATCATCACATCATTGTCACAGTATCATCAAAATATCATCACAGCATCATCACACCATCATAACAACATCATCACAGCGTCATCACAGTATCGTAAATGCATCATCACAGAATCATCACTGAATCATCATAGCATCTTCATATCATCATCACAATATCATCACAGCATCATCACTGCATCATCACAGCATCATCACTGCATAATCACTGCATCATCACCACATCATCACAGCATCATCACTGCATAATCACTGCATCATCACAGCATCATCACATCGTCATCAAAACATCATTACAAGTATCAACACAACGTAATAACAGTGTCATCACAGCATCATCATTGCATCCTTACTGCATGATCACAGCATCTCCGCATCGTAATCACATCATCATCACTGACTCCTCACTGAATCATCACTGTACCATCACTGCATCATCAGAGCATAATCTGAGCATAATCTCAGCATAATCACAGCATCATCACAGAATCATCACAGCATCATTACTGCATCATCACAGCATCTTTGCATCGTCATCAGAGCATCACCACTGCATCATCACTACATCATCACATCATCATCACAGCATTTTAGCTACATAATCACAGAATCATCATAGCGTAACGACAGCATCATCACAACATCATTACAGCATCATCACAGCGTCATCGTAACATCATGACTGTATCATCACAGCATCATCACAGCATCACCGCAGCGTCATCACTGCATCATCACAGCATCATCACAGCATCATCACGGCATCGTTACAGCATCGTCATATCATCATAACTGCATCATCACAACAACATAACAAAATCATCAAAGCATCGTCACAGCATCATCACCGCGTCATCACAGCGTCATAACTGCATCGTCACTGCATCTAAACTGCATCATCACAAAATCATCACAGCTTCATCACTGCAGCATCACAGCATCATCAAAGCATCATCGCAGCATCATCACATCATCATCACTGCATCATCACAGAATCATTACTGTTTACTCACTGCGGCATCACAGCATTATCACGGTGTCATAACTGCATCATCACTGCACCATTACTGCATCATCACAGTGTCATCTCAGCATCATCACAGCATC
Organism: Clangula hyemalis; assembly: GCA_963989345.1. The sequence continues at coordinate 551,611 of CAXDIO010000151.1, forward strand.
ATTACTGCATCATCACAGAATCACGATAGTGTCATCACAGCGTCATCACTGCATCATCACAGCGTCATCTCAGCATCATCAGAGACTCATCACAGCGTCATCACTGCATCATCACTGCATCACCACAGTATCATCACAGCATCATCACAAAATTATAAGAGCGTCATCACAGCGTTATTACTGCATCATCACAGCATCAATAGAGCATCATCACAGCGTCATCACAGCGTTATCACAGCGTCATCACAGCATCATCACAGCATCACGACATCATCATCACAGCTTCACAACAGTGTCATGAGAGCGTCTTCACAGCATCATCACTACATCATCACAGCATCATCACTGCGTCATCAGAGCATCATCACAAAATCATCACAGCGTCATTACTGCATCATCACTGCATCATCACAGCGTCATCACCGCATCATCACTGCATTGTCACAACATCATGGCGTCATAATAACTGCATCATAACAGCATGATCAAAGCATCATCACAGCGTCATCACAGCGTCATAACTGCATAAACACTGCATCATCAAAGAACCATCACAGCATCATCACAGCGTCATAACAGCATCATCAGAGCATCATCACATCGTCATCACATCGTCATCAAAGAATCTTCACAGCATCATCGCTATGTCATCATAGCATCATCATAATATTATCACAGCTTCATCACAGCGTCATAACAACATCATCACTGCATCATCACAGCATCATCATTATTGCATCATGACTGCATCATTACAGCATCATCAGAGCAGAATCAGTGCGTCGTCACAACATCATTACTGCATCACCACATCATCACTGTGTTATCGCAGCGTCATCACAGCATCATCACAACATCATCACAGAATCATCACAGCATCATTGCAGCATCATCACATCATCATCACAGCATCATCACTGCATCATCACTGAATAATCACAGCATCATCACTGCATCATCACGGCATCGTTACAGCATCGTCATATCATCATAACTGCATCATCACAACAACATAACAAAATCATCAAAGCATCATAACAGCATCATCACCGCGTCATCACAGCGTCATAACTGCATCGTCACTGCATCTAAACTGCATCATCAAAAAATCATCACTGCATCACATCATAATCACAACATCATCAAAGCGTCATCACAGCATCATCACTGCGTTATCACAGCATCATCTCAGCATCATCACAGTATCATTACTGCTTATTCACTGCATCATCACAACATCATCACAGCGTCATTACAGTGTCATAAATGCATCATCACAGTGTCATCAAAGCGTCCTAACTGCATAATCACTGCATCATCGCAGCTTCATCACAGCATCATGACAGCGTCATCACAGCATCAAAAATGCATAATCACTTCATCCTCACATCATCATCATAGCATCATAGCTGCATAATCATAGAGTCATCACAGCATCATCACTACATCATCAAATTGTCATCACTGTATCATCACAGCATCATCATAGCATCATCACTGCATAATCACAGTGTCATAACAGCATCATTACAACACCATGACTACGTCATCACAGCATCACGACAGCGTCATTACAGTGTCATCACAGCATCATCACTGCATTATCACAACATCATCACAACATCATCACTGCGTCATCAGAGCGTCATCACTACATAATCACTTCTTACTCAGTGAATCATCACTGCATCATCACATCATCACAGCATCATCTCAGCATCATCAGAGCATCATCACAGCGTCATCACTACATCATCAATGCATCATCACTGCATCATCACAGCATCATCACTGCATCATCACAGCATCATCAGAGCATCATCACAGCATCATCACAACATCATCACAGAGTCATCACAACATCATCACTGCATAATCACTGCATCATCACAGCATCCTCACAGCATCAATACAGCGTCATCACAACGTCAACAATGCATCATTACAGCATCATCTCAGTATAGTCACAGCATAATCACTGCATAATCACTGCATCATCATATCGTCATCACTGCATCATCACTGCATCATCACAGCACCATCACAGCATCATTACTGCAGAATCACTGCATCATCACAGCATCATAGCTGCATAATCACAGCATCATCACATCATCATCGCATAGTCATCACAGCGTCATCACTGCATCATCACAGCACCATCACAGCATCATTACTGCAGAATCACTGCATCATCACAGCATCCTCACAGCAACATCGCAGCATCATCACAGCATCATCGCATCATCATCACAGTGTCATGACAGCATCATCACTGCATAATCACCGCATAATCACAGCATCATCACAACATCATCAGTTTCATGTCAGCATCATCACTGCATAATCACTGCATCATCACAGCATCCTCACAGCATCAACACAGCGTCATCACAGCGTCATCAATGCATCATTACAGCATCATCTCAGTATAGTCACAGAATTATTACAGCATAATCACTGCATCATCATATCATCACTGCATCATCACTGCATCATCACTGCATCATCACTGCATCATCACAGCACCATCACAGCATCATTACTTCAGAATCACTGCATCATCACAGCATCCTCACAGCAACATCGCAGCATCATCACAGCATCATCACACTGTCATGACAGCATCATCACTGCATAATCACTGCATAATCTCCGCATAATCACAGCATCATCACATCATCATCACAATATCATCACAGCGTCATCACTACACATCACTGCATCATCACTACATCATCACAGCATCATCACTTCGTCATCATCAGAGCATCATCACAGCATCATCACTGCATCCTCACTGCATCATGAGTGCATCATCATCACAGCATCATAACTGCATCATCAAAGCATCATCTCGGCATAATCACAATGTCATAAATACATCATCACTCCATCATCACAGCATTATCACATCATCATCACAACGTTTTCAGTGTCATCACAGCATCATAACAACGTCATCAAACTGTCATCACAGCATCATCACCAAATCATCACAGAATCATCACAGCATCATTACTGCATCATCACAGCATCTTTGCATCGTCATCAGAGCATCACCACTGCATCATCACATCATCATCTCAGCATCATCACAGCATCATTACTGCTTACTCACTGCATCATCACAGCGTCATGACAGTGTCATCACTGCACCATAACATCATAGCTTCATCATCAGAACATTATCACAGCATCATCACTGCATCATCACATCATCATTATAGCATCTTCACTGTCATCAATACATCATCACAGCATCATCACATCATTATCACAGCATCATCAGTGTCATCTCAGCATCATCACTGCATCATGACTGCATCATAGCAGCATAATCACAGCATCATCACAGAATCATCACAGCATCATCATAAGGTCATCACAGCATCATCACTACGTCATCAAATTGTAATCACAGCATCATCACAGTGTCCTCACTGAATCATCACTGCACCATCACTGCAACATCACAGCATCATCTCAGCATCATCATAGCATCATTACTGCATCATCACTGCTTACTCACTGCATCATCACAGCATCATCAGAGCATCATCACAGAATCATTTCTGCATAATCATTGCATTTTCACAGCGTCATCACAGTATCATCACTGCATCATCACAGTGTCATCACAGCATCATCAAAGCATCACGACAGCGTCATCTCACCATCACGACAGCGTCATCAAAGCATCATCACTGCATCATAACAACATCATCTCAGCATCATCACAGAATCATTTCTGCATAATCACTGCATCATCATAGTGTCATCACAGTATATTCACTGCATCATCACATCATCACAGTGTCATCACAGAATCATCACTGAATCATCCAAGCATCATCCAAGCATCATCACAGCACCACCAATGCATCATCACAGTATCATCACTGGATAATCACTGCATCATCACCGCATCATCACATCATCAACACTGCATCATTGCTGCATCATCACATCATTGTCACAGTATCATCAAAATATCATCACAGCATCATCACACCATCATAACAACATCATCACAGCGTCATCACAGTATCGTAAATGCATCATCACAGAATCATCACTGAATCATCATAGCATCTTCATATCATCATCACAATATCATCACAGCATCATCACTGCATCATCACAGCATCATCACTGCATAATCACTGCATCATCACAGCATCATCACTGCATAATCACTGCATCATCACAGCATCATCACATCGTCATCAAAACATCATTACAAGTATCAACACAACATAATCACAGTGTCATCACAGCATCATCATTGCATCCTTACTGCATGATCACAGCATGTCCGCATCGTAATCACATCATCATCACTGACTCCTCACTGAATCATCACTGTACCATCACTGCATCATCAGAGCATAATCTGAGCAAAATCTCAGCATAATCACAGCATCATCACAGAATCATCACAGCATCATTACTGCATCATCACAGCATCTTTGCATCGTCATCAGAGCATCACCACTGCATCATCACTACATCATCACATCATCATCACAGCATTTTAGCTACATAATCACAGAATCATCATAGCGTAACGACAGCATCATCACAACATCATTACAGCATCATCACAGCGTCATCGTAACATCATGACTGTATCATCACAGCATCATCACAGCATCACCGCAGCGTCATCACTGCATCATCACAGCATCATCACAGCATCATCACGGCATCGTTACAGCATCGTCATATCATCATAACTGCATCATCACAACAACATAACAAAATCATCAAAGCATCGTCACAGCATCATCACCGCGTCATCACAGCGTCATAACTGCATCGTCACTGCATCTAAACTGCATCATCACAAAATCATCACAGCTTCATCACTGCAGCATCACAGCATCATCAAAGCATCATCGCAGCATCATCACATCATCATCACTGCATCATCACAGAATCATTACTGTTTACTCACTGCGGCATCACAGCATTATCACGGTGTCATAACTGCATCATCACTGCACCATTACTGCATCATCACAGTGTCATCTCAGCATCATCACAGCATCATTACTGCCTAATCATTGCATTATCACAACGTCATCACAGTATCATCAGTGCATCATCACAGCATCATTACTGCATCATCACATCATCATCACAGAATCACGATAGTGTCATCACAGCGTCATCACTGCATCATCACAGCGTCATCTCAGCATCATCAGAGACTCATCACAGCGTCATCACTGCATCATCACTGCATCACCACAGTATCATCACAAAATTATAAGAGCGTCATCACAGCGTTATTACTGCATCATCACAGCATCAATAAAGCATCATCACAGCGTCATCACAGCGTTATCACAGCGTCATCACAGCATCATCACAGCATCACGACATCATCATCACAGCTTCACGACAGTGTCATGAGAGCGTCTTCACAGCATCATCACTACATCATCACAGCATCATCACTGCGTCATCAGAGCATCATCACAAAATCATCACAGCGTCATTACTGCATCATCACTGCATCATCACAGCGTCATCACCGCATCATCACTGCATTGTCACAACATCATGGCGTCATAATAACTGCATCATAACAGCATGATCAAAGCATCATCACAGCGTCATCACAGCGTCATAACTGCATAAACACTGCATCATCAAAGAACCATCACAGCATCATCACAGCGTCATAACAGCATCATCAGAGCATCATCACATCGTCATCACATCGTCATCAAAGAATCTTCACAGCATCATCGCTATGTCATCATAGCATCATCATAATATTATCACAGCTTCATCACAGCGTCATAACAACATCATCACTGCATCATCACAGCATCATCATTATTGCATCATGACTGCATCATTACAGCATCATCAGAGCAGAATCAGTGCGTCGTCACAGCATCATTACTGCATCACCACATCACCACTGTGTTATCGCAGCGTCATCACAGCATCATCACAACATCATCACAGAATCATCACAGCATCATTGCAGCATCATCACATCATCATCACAGCGTCATCACAACATCATCGTAGCATCATCATGCATCATCACAGCATCATTACGGCATCATCACAGCATCATCACAGCATCATCACTGCATCATCACTGAATAATCACAGCATCATCACTGCATCATCACGGCATCGTTACAGCATCATCATATCATCATAACTGCATCATCACAACAACATAACAAAATCATCAAAGCATCATCACCGCGTCATCACAGCGTCATAACTGCATCGTCACTGCATCTAAACTGCATCATCAAAAAATCATCACTGCATCACATCATAATCACAACATCATCAAAGCGTCATCACAGCATCATCACTGCGTTATCACAGCATCATCTCAGCATCATCACAGTATCATTACTGCTTATTCACTGCATCATCACAACATCATCACAGCGTCATTACAGTGTCATAAATGCATCATCACAGTGTCATCAAAGCGTCCTAACTGCATAATCACTGCATCATCGCAGCTTCATCACAGCATCATGACAGCGTCATCACAGCATCAAAAATGCATAATCACTTCATCCTCACATCATCATCATAGCATCATAGCTGCATAATCATAGAGTCATCACAGCATCATCAAATTGTCATCACTGTATCATCACAGCATCATCATAGCATCATCACTGCATAATCACAGTGTCATAACAGCATCATTACAACACCATGACTACGTCATCACAGCATCACGACAGCGTCATTACAGTGTCATCACAGCATCATCACTGCATTATCACAACATCATCACAACATCATCACTGCGTCATCAGAGTGTCATCACTACATAATCACTTCTTACTCAGTGAATCCTCACTGCATCATCACATCATCACAGCATCATCTCAGCATAATCACAGTATCATCACAGCGTCATCACTACATCATCAATGCATCATCACTGCATCATCACAGCATCATCACTGCATCATCACAGCATCATCAGAGCATCATCACAGCATCAATACAGCGTCATCACAACGTCAACAATGCATCATTACAGCATCATCTCAGTATAGTCACAGCATAATCACTGCATAATCACTGCATCATCATATCGTCATCACTGCATCATCACTGCATCATCACAGCACCATCACAGCATCATTACTGCAGAATCACTGCATCATCACAGCATCATAGCTGCATAATCACAGCACTGATGATGCTGTGATGATGCTGTAATGAAGCAGTGATGATGCAGTAATGATGCAGTGATGATGCTGTGATGATGCTGTGATGACGCTGCGATGATGCTGTGATGATGCAGTGATGACGCTGTGATGATCCACTGATGATGCTGTGATGACGCAGTGATGACTCTGTGATGATGCTGTAATAATGCTGTGCTTATAGGATGATGCTCTAGTGATGCCGTGATGATGCTCTGATGACACTTTGATGACGCTGTGATGCTTTGATGATGCTGTGATGATGCTCTGATGACGCTGTAATGATGCAGTGATGATGTAGTGATGATGCTGTGATGACGCTTTGATGACGCTGTGATGATTTTGTTATGATGCTGTTGTGATGCTGTGATGATGCTGTGATGATGCTCTGATGACGCTGTAATGATGCAGTTATGACGTAGTGATGATGCTGTGATAACGCTGTGATGACGCTTTGACGACGCTGTGATGATTTTGTTGTGATGCTGTGTTGACGCTTTGATGACACTATGATAATGTTCTGATGATGCAGTAATCATGCAGTGATGATGCAGTGATGATGCTGTGATGGTGCTGTAATGATGCAGCGATGATGCTGTGATGATGTTGTGATTATGCTGTGATGACGCTACGATAATGTTGTTATGATGCTGTGATAATGCTGCGATGATGCTTTCATGATTCTGTGAAGATGCAGTGATGACAACATGACGCTGTGATGATGTTGTTATGACGCAGTGATGATGCTGTGACGATGTAGTGGTGATGACGCATTGATGACGCTGTGATGATGCTGTGATGATGATGTGATGATGCTTTGATGACACAATGATGATACAGTGATGACACTGTGATGGCACTGTGATGCCTTGTTGAAGCTTTGATGATGAATTGATAATGCACTGATTATGCAGTGATGATGTTGTCTTGATACTGTGATGATGCTGTGATGATACTGTGATGACGGTTTGATGACACTGTGATGACGTTCTGATGATGCAGTGATGATGCTGTGATGATGCTGTGATGACGCTGCGATGATGATGTTGTAATGCTCTGATAATGTTATGATGACGCTTTGATGACACTGTGATGATGTTCTGATGATGCAGTGATGATGCTGTGATGATGTTGTGATGCTCTGATGATGATGTTATGATGCTGTGATGATGCAGCGATGATGCTGTGATAATGCTGTGATGATGTTGTGATGATGCTGTGATTATGCTGTGATGATGCTGTGATGATGCTGTGATGATGCTGTTATGACGCTGTGATGATGTTGTTATGATGGTGTGATTATGCTATGCTGATGCTGTGATGACGCTCTCATAACATTTTGATGACGCTCTGATGCTGTGGTGATGTTGTGATACTGCTGTGATTATGCTGTTGTGATGCTGTTATGATGCTGTGATGACGCTTTGATGACAATATGATGATGTTTTGATGATGCAATAATGATGCTGTGATGACGTATTGATGATGTTGTGTTTATGCTTTGATGATGCTGTTACGATGCAGTAATGATGTTGAGATGATGCTGTGATGACGCTGTGATGATGCTGTGATGACGCTTTGATCACTGCATCATCTCTGCATCATCACTGCATCGCCACAGCATCATCACTACGTAATCAAAACATCATCACAGCATATGCACAACATCATCACTGTGTCCTCACTGCATCCTCACAGCATCATCACTGCATCATAAAAGCATCATCTCAGTGTCATCACAGCATCATTTCTGCATAATCACTGCATTATCACAGCGTCATCACAGTATCATCACTGCATCATCACATCATCATCACTTCATAATCCCATCATCATCACTGCATCATCACAGCTTCATCACAACATCATCACAGCAACAATAAAGTGTCTTTGCATAAAAACCGTATAATCACAGCATCATCACAGCATCATTGCAGCATCATTACTGCTTAGTCACTGCATCATCACAGCGTCATCACGGTGTATTCACTGCATCATAACACCATCATATCTGCATCATCACATCATCATCACTGCATCAACACAACATCATCACACCACCATCATGGTTTCATCACTGCGTCATCACAGCATCATAACAGCATCATCGCAGCGTCATAACTTTGTGATCAGAGCGTCATCACATCACCATCACTACATCATCACAGAATCATCATCTCAGCATCTTCGCAGTGTCATCAATGCATCATTACAGCATCATCACAATATCATCACAGCATCATCACTGCATCATCACTGCATCACCACTGCATCATCACAATATCCTCACAACATCATAAATGCATAATCACTGCATCATCACCGCATCATCACAGGGTCATCACAGCATCATCACAGCATCATCACTGCATCATCACTGCATCATGACATCATCATCACTGCATCATCGCTGCATCATCACAGCATCATCTCAGCGTCATTACAGAATTATTACTGCATAATCACTGCATCATCACAGCGTCATCACAGTATCATCATTGCATCATCATCATCACAGTGTCCTCACAGCATCCACACAGCATGATCATAGCATCATCACAGCATCCTCACTACGTCATCACATCATCATCACTGCATCATAACAACGTCATCACAGCATCATCACATCATCATCACTGCATCATCCCATATTCATCACAGCATCATCACATTATCATCGCAGCGTCATCACTTTGTCATCAGAGCGTCATCACAACACCATCACTGCATCATCACAGAATCATCATCTCAGCATCTTCACAGTGTCATCAATGCATCGTTACAGCATCATCACAATATCATCACAGCATCATAAATGCATAATCACTGCATCATCACCGCATCATCACAGGGTCATCACAGCATCATCACAGCATCATCACATTATCATCACTACATCATCACTGCATCATCACATCATCATCACAATATCATGTAAGTGTCACCACAGCATAATCACTGTCATCACAGCGTCATCACAGCATCATCACAGCATCATCACAGCTTCATAGATCCATAATCACAGCATCATCACTACATCATTACAGCATCATCATAAATCATCAAAAAATCATCAGTGTCATAACAGCATCATCACAGCATTATCACAGAATCATTACTGCATAAACACTGCATCATCACAGCGTTATCACAGTATCATCACTGCATCATCAGAGCATCATCAAAACATCATCACAGCATCATCACAGCATCATCATAGCGTCATCACAGCATCATCACTGTGTCATCAGAGCGTCATCACAGCATAATCACAGCATCATCACAGCAGCATCAGAGCAGCATCATGGCGTCATGACAGAATCATCACTACGTCATCAAATTGTCATCAGAGCAGCCCACAGCATCATCACAGCATCATTGCAGCATCATAACAGCATCATCAAAGCATCTTTACTGCTTACTCACTGCATCCTCACAGCATCATCACACTACTGTCAGTGCATCATCAGAGCATCATCACTGCATCATCACACCATAATCACAAAATCATCACACCGTCATCACAGTGTCATAACTGCATCATCACAGGGTCATCACAGGGTCATAACTGCATCATCACATAGTCATCACAACATCATCGCAGTGTCATAAATGCCTCATCACTACATCATCACAACATAATCATAGCATCATCACTGTATCATCACTGCATCGTCACAGCATTATCAAATCATCACTGCACCATCACATCATCATCACTGCATCATCAATGCTTCATCTCATCCTCATCACAGTATCAATACTGTGGAATCACTGCATCATCACATCAAAATATCTGCATCATCACGTCACCATCACTGCATCATCACATCATCATCACAAAATCATTACAGCATCATCACTGCATAATCATATCATCATCACTGCGTCATCACTGCATCATCACTGCATCATCACAGCATCACCTCAGCATCATCACAGCATCATTACTTCAGAATCACAGCATCATCACAGCATCATCACTGCATCATCATTGCATCATCACAGCATCATCACAGCGTTATCACATAATCACCATACAGTCATCACAGAGTCATCGCAGAATCATCACAGCATCATCACTGCGTCATCACAGCGTCGTTACAGCATCATCACAATATCATCACAGCCTCATATCTGCATCATCACTGTATAATGACTGCATCATAACAGCATCATAACTACGTCATCATATTGTCATCACAGCATCACGACAGCGTCATCACAACATCACGACAGGGTCATCACTGCATCGTCACAGAATCATGACAGCGTCATCAGAGCTTCAACACAACATCATCACATCATCATCCCTGCATCATCACATCATCATTACTGCATCATCCAGCATCATCACAGCATAATCTCAGCATCATCACAGTATCAGTACTGCAGAATCATTGCATCATCACACCATCATCACAACATCATCAGAGTGCCATCACAGTATCATCACTGCATCATCAGAGCATCATCAAAACATAATCATAGCATCATCACAGCGTCATCACTGCATCATCAAGGAATCATCACAGCATCATCTCAGCAACATCACAGCATCATTACTGCTTACTCACTGCATCATAACAGCGTCATCACAGTATCATCACTGCATCATCACAGCATCATCACTGCATCTTCATATCATCATCACTGCATCATCAAAGCGTCATCACAGAATCATCAAAGCGTCATCATAGCATCATCACAGTGTCATCACAGCGTCATCACTGCGTCATCAAAGCATCATCTCTGCATCATCACTGCATCATCAGATCATCATCACATCAACGTCACAGCGTCATCACTGCATCAACACAGCGTTACCACATCATCCTCACTGCATCGTCACAGCATCATCACAACATCATCACAGCATCATCGGATCATCGTCACATCATCATCACATCATCATAACTGCATCATCACGGAATCGTAGCTGCATAATCACAGCATCATCACAGCATCATCACAGCATTATAATAAGGTCATCACAGCGTCATCACTGCATCATCAAAATATCATCTCAGCATCATCACAGAATCATTAATGCATAATGACTGCATCATCACAACGTCATCACAGTATCATCACTGCAATCATCATATCATCATCACCGCATCATCACAGTGTCATCACAGCATCATCAAAGCGTCATCACAACATCAACACTGCATCATCACTGCGTCATCAAAGCATCATCACTGAGTCATCACAGCGTCATCACTACATCATCACTGAATCATCACTGCATCGTCACTGCATCATCACTACATCATCACTGCATCATCACAGCATCTCGCTGCATCATCACAGCGTCATCACTGCATCATCTAAGCATCATCACTGCATCACCACAGCACCATCACTGAGTAATCAAAACATCATCACAGCACCAGCACAACATCATTTCTGCATAATCACTGCCTCATCAGAGCATCATTACAGTGTCATGACAGCATCATCACTGCATAATCACTGCATCATAACCGCATAATCACAGCATCATCACAGCATCATCGCAGCATCATTACTGCTTACTCACTGCATCATCACAGCGTCATCACAGTATCATCACTGCATCATCAAAGCATCATATCAGCATCATCACAGCGTCATCACAGTATCATCACATCATCTTCACTACTTAATCACAGTGTCATCACTGCATCATCAGTGCATCATCACAGCATCATCACAGAATCACAACACGGTCATCACTGCTTCATCACAGCATCACCATTGCATCATAAGAGCGTCATCACGGCATCATCACATCACAGCATCATCACACCATCACAGCAGCGTCATCACAGTATTACGACAGCGTCATCACAGCATTATCATAGCATCACCACAATATCGTCACAGCATCATCACTGCTTATTCACAGCATCATCACAGCTTCATCACTGTTTCATCAGAGCATCATCACAACATTATTGCTGCATCATCAAAGAGTCATCACAGCATCATTACTGCATCATCATCACTTCGTAATCAGAGCATCATGACTTCATCATCACAGCACCATTACTGCATCATCACAACATCATCACAGTGTCATCACAGCATCATCACAGCGTCATAACTGCATCCTCACTGCATCATCACCGCATCACCATCATCACAGCATCACAAGCTGTGATGACACTGTAAGGACGCTGTGTTGATGCTGTGATGATGCGGTGATGATGCTTTGATGATACTATGGTGATGCTGTGATGATGCTGTGATGCTCTGATCATGTGTGCTGTGCATCACAGCGTCATCACAGCATCATCACGGCATCATAGCGTCATCAAATTATCATCACTGCATCATCAGAGCATCACCAGAACTTCATCGCAGCATCATCAAAGCAACATCTCAGCGTCATCACAGCGTCACTACTGCAACATCACTACATCATCAGAGCATCATCAGAGCATTGGTGTAGATGCACTTCAGCTGGGCCATTGCCTAACCACCGACCTTGCCATTGTTCCCCCTGGCACAGCCCCAGCAATCCTTGCTTCAGCCCCATCCCCCTTCTTACCTAGTTTAAAGCCCTCTCAATGAGCCCTGCCAGCTCCTGGCCCAGGATCCTTTTTTCCCTAAAAGATAGGGACCCGTCTGTGGCCATCAGGCCAGGTGCTGAGTAAAGTGACCCATGGTCAAAAAAAAAAAAAAACAAGATTTCTGCGTTGGCACCAGAAATGATGATGTTATGATGCTGTGATGATGCTGTTGTGATGATGCTGTGATGATGATTTGATGACACAGTGATGATGCAGTTATGATGCTGTGATGATGCAGTGATGACGCTATGATGACGCTTTGATTACACTGTGATGCTTTGATGATGCTGTGATGACGATGTTATTATGCTGTGATGACGCTGTGATGATGCTGTTATGACAATTTGATGATGCTGTGATTATGCAGCTATGATGCTCTCAGGATGATATGATGATGCAGTGATGATGCTGTGATGATGCAGTCATGATGCTGTGATGACGCTGTCGTGATTCAATGATGATGTTTTGATGACGCTGTGATGATGTTGTGATGATGCTGCGATGATGCACAGATGAGGCTGTGTTGATGCTGTGATGATGCTCTGATGATGCTGTGCTGATGTAGTGTTTATGCAGTGATGATGCAGTTATGATACTGCAATGAAGCTTTGATGATGCTGTGATGAAGCTTTGATGATGCTGTGATTACACAGCTATGATGCTTTCATGATTATATGATGATGCAGTGATGATGCTGTGATGACGCTGTTATGGTGCAGTGATGACACTGAATATGCTGTGATGACGCTGTGATGCTTTCATGATGCTATGATGATGCTGTGATGATGCTGTGATGATTCAGTGATGACGCTGCGATGATGCTGTGATGATGCATTGATAACGCTGCGAAGATGCTGCGATGATGTTGTCATGATGCTGTGATGATGCTATGATGATGCTGTGATGATGCTTTGATGACACTGCGATGATGTTGTGATGATGCTCTGATGATGCTGTGATGACTCAGTGATGATGTAGTGATGCTGCTGTGATGACGCTGTGATGATGCTTTGATGACGCTGTGATGCTGTGAACATGTATTGATGATGCTGTGATGATGCATTTATGATGATGTGTTTATGCTGTGATGACGCTGTGATGATGCAGCGATAATGCACTGCTGATGCAGTTATGACGCTGTGGTGAGGCTGTGATAATAGTGTGATGATGCTGTGATGATGGTGTGATGACACTGCGATGATGCTGTGATGATGCTGTGATGACTCTGTGATAACGCTTTGATGACACTGTAATGATGCTGTAATGACGCCGTGATGAAGCTGTGATGACGCTGTGATGGTGCTTTGATGACGCTGTGATGACGCAGTGATGATGTTGTGATGACGCTCTGATGACGCTGTGATGCTTTGATGATGCTGTGATGATGGTGTGATGACGCAGTGATGATGTTGTGATGACGCTCTGATGACGCTGTGATGCTTTGATGACGCAGTGATGACACTGCGATGATATGGTAATGATGCAGTGATGATGCTGTGATGATGCAGTGATGATGCTTTGGTGATGCTGTGATGATGCTCTGATGACGCTGTAATGACGGAGTGATGATGCAGTGATGATGCTGTGATGACATTGTTATGACACTTTGATGATGCTGTGATGCTGTGATGATGTAGGTATGATGCTTTAATGAAGCTGTGATGATGCTGTGATGATGTTGTGATGGTGTTGTGATGATGCTGTGATCATGCTGTGATGATGCAGTGATACCGCTGCGATGATACAGTGATGATTCTGTGATGATGCAGTGATGGCGACGCTGTGATGCATTGATGATGCTGTGATGATGCTGCGATGATGCTGTTGTGATGCTTTGATGATGCAGTGATGACGATGCGATGGTGATGTTGTGATGATGCTGTGACAATGCTTTGATAGCACTGTGATGATGTTGTGATGATGCAGTAATGATGCTGTGATGACTCAGTGATGGTACAGTGATGATGTGATGATGACGCTGTGATGATTCTGTGATGACGCTGTGATGACGCTGTGATAATGCTGTGATGATGCATTGATGACACTGTGATGAGTCTGTGACGATGTAGTTATGATGACGCATTGATTATACTGTGATGATGCAGTGATGACGCTGTGATGGCGCTGCGATGAGGCTTTGATTATTTGATGATGCTGTGATGACGCTGTGATGAGGCTTTGATTATTTGATGATGCTGTGATGACGCTGTGATGACGCTGTGATGACGCTGTGATGATGCTGTGATGATGCATTGATGACACTGTGATGATGCTGTGACGATGTATTTATGATGACGCATTGATTACACTGTGATGACGCTGCGATGATGCAGTGATGATGCTGTGATGATGCTGTGATGATGCTTTGATGAGGTTTTGATTATTTGATGATGCTGTGATGATGCTGTGATGACGCTGTGATGTCACTGTGATGCTGTGATGATGTTGTGATAATGCTGTGGTGAAGCTGTGATGACGTTTTCATGATGCAGTGATCATGATGTTATGATGCTGTGATAATGCTTTGATGACGCTTTGATGACACTGTGATGATGCAGTGATGATGCTGTGATGATGCAGTGATGATGCAGTGATGGTGCTACGATGATGCTGTTGTGATGCTGTGATGATGCTGTGATGACGCTTTGATGACACTATGATAATGTTGTGATAATGCAGTAATGATGCAGTGATGACTCAGTGATGATGCTGTGATGACGCTGTGATCATGTTGTGATGATTCTGTGATGGCACTGTGATGCTTTGTTTAAGCTCTGATGATGCTGTGATGATGCTGTAATGATGTCGTGATGATGCTGTGATGATGCCGTGATGATGCTGTTATTATGCTGTGATCATGTAGTGAAATGATGTGATGATGCTCTGATGATACAGTGATGATGCAGTGATGATCCAGTTATGACGATGTGGTGAGGCTGTGATAATATTGTGATGATGCTGTGATGACGCTATGATGATGCTGTGATGATACAATGATGACGCTGTGATTCTTTGGTGATGCTGTGATGATGCTGTGATGATGCAGTGATGATGATGTGATGATGTTGTTATGATGCTGTGATGATGCAGTGATCATTCACATGATGCTGTTATGATGCAGTGATGACGCTGCGATGATGCAGTGATGACGATGCGATGATGCTGTGTTGATGCTGTAATGATGATGTGGTGACGCTGTGATGACGCACTGACAATGTAGTTATTACGCTGTGATGATTCTATGATGACGCGCTGATGATGATGTGATGACGCTTTGAAGACACTGTGATGATGCTGTGTTGATGCTGTGATGAAGCTGTGATGACGAGGTGATGGTTCTTTGATGACGCTCTGATGACGCAGTGGTGATGTTTTTGATGACGCTGCGATGAGTCTTTGATGATTCTGTGAAGATGCAGTGATGACGACGTGATGACGCTGTGATGACGCTGTCATGACGCTGTTATGACGCAGCGATGATGCAGTGATGATGCTGTGACGATGTAGTGGTGATGACGCATTGATGACGCTGTGATGATGCTTTGATGATGATGTGATGATGCTGTGATGACTCTATGATGATGCAGTGATGACACTGTGATGGCACTGTGATGCCTTGTTGAAGCTCTGATGATGCATTGAAAATGCACTGATTATGCAGTGATGATGTTGTCTTGATACTGTGATGATGCTGTGATGACGGTTCTATGACACTGTGATTATGTTCTGATGACCCAGTGATCATGCTGTGATGATGCAGTGATGACGCGGTGATGATGCTGTTGTGATGCTCTGATGATGCTGTGATGACTGTTTGATGACACTGTGATGACGTTCTGATGCTGCAGTGATGATGCTGTGATGATGCTGTGATGACGCTGCGATGATGTTGTTGTGATGGTCTGATGATGCTGTGATGACGGTTTGATGACACTGTGATGATGTTCTGATGATGCAGTGATGATGCTGTCATGATGCTGTCATGATGCTTCGATGATGCTGTTGTGATGCTCTGATAATGCTATGATGACGCTTTGATGACACTGTGATGCTGTTGTTGTGATGCAGTGATGACGTTGTGATGATGCTGTGATGCTCTGATGATGATGTTATGATGCTGTGATGATGCAGTAATGATGCTGTGATGGTGATGTGATGACGCTTTGATTACTGCATCATAACTGCATCATCACTGCATCACCACAGCATCATCACTGCCTAATCAAAACATCATCACAGCATCAGCACAACATCATCACTGCATCATCACAGCATCATCACTGCGTCATCACAGCGTCCAAACAGCATCATCACAGCATCATCATTGCATCATCACTGCATCATCTCAGCATCACAGAATCTTTACTGCATAAATACTGCATCATAACAGCGTCATCACATTATCTTCACAGCATCACCCCGGCATCATCACATTATCATCACAACATCATCAGAGTGTCATCACAGCATCATCACTCCGTCATCACAGCGTCATCACGGTATAATCACAGCATCATCACAGCACCATAGCTGCATAATCACTGCATCATCACAGCATAATGAAAGCATCACCACTGTGCCTTCACAGCATCATCACTGCACCATCACTGCATCATCACAGCATCTTCAAATCATCATCGCAGCATCATCACTGCGTCATCGCTGCATCATCACTGCACCATCACTGCATCATCTCAGCATTATCACAGCATCATTACTGCATAATCAATGCATTATCACAGCGTCATCACAGTATCATTACTGCATCATGACATCAGCATCACTGCATCATCCCATCATCTTCACTGCATCATCACAGCATCATCACTGCATAGACACTGCATCATCACTGCATCATCACAGCGTCATCACTGCTTCATTATATCATCATCACTGCATCATCATAGCGTCATCACAGCATCAACACACCATCATCGCTGCGTCATCACAGCGTCATCACTGCACCATCACAGCATCATTACAGCATCATCAGATCATCAGAAGTGCATCATCATTGCATCATGACATCATCATCACAGCATCATCATATCATCATCACAGTGTCATCACAGCATCATCACTATGTCATCACAGCGTCATAGCTGCATAATCACAGAATCATCACAACATCATCACAGCATCATCATATCATCATCACCACATAATCACAGTGTCATCACAGCATCATCAAGGCGCCATCACTGCATCATCACAGCATCTTCGCATTGTCATCACAGCATCATCTCTGCGTCCTCACTGCATCATCACTACAGCATCAGAGCATTATCTCAGTGTCATCAGAGTATCATTACAGCATAATCATTGCATTATCACAGCATCATCACATTATCATCACTACATCATCACATCATCATCACTGCATCATCGCAGCATCATAACAACTTCCACACAGCAACATCACTGCATCATCTCTGCATCATCAGAGCATCATTAGAGTATCATGACAGCATCATCACTGCATAATCACTGCATCATCACCTCATCGTCAGAGCATAATCACAGCATCATCGCAGCATCATTACTGCTGACTCACTGCATCATCACAATATTATCACAATATTATCACAATAATTGGTGACTATGCGATGATGATGTGATGATGCTGTGATTATGCAGCTATGATGCTGTGATGGTGCTGTGATGATGCAGTGATGATGCAGTGATGACGATATGATGATGCAGTGATTATGCAGTGATTATGCTGTGACTATACTGAGATGATGCTGTAATGATGCATTGTTGACGTTGTGATGACGCTGTATTGATGCTGTGAGGATGCTGTGATGATGCAGTGATTATGCAGTGATGATGCTGTGATGACTCTGTGATGATGTTGTGATGATGCTGTGATGATGCTCTGATGATACTGTAATGATGCAGTGATGATGCTGTGATGATGCAGTGATGATGCATTGATGATGTAGTGATGACGCTGTGATGATACTGTGATTATGCTGAGATGATGCTGTGATGATGTGATGATGCAGTGATGATTCACTGAGTAAGAAGTGATTATGTAGTGATGACGCTCTGATGACGCAGTGATGATGTTGTGATGATGTTGTGATAATGCAGTGATGATGCTGTGATGACACTGTAATGACGCTGTCGTGATGCTGTGATGACGTAGTCATGGTGTTGTAATGATGCTGTTATGACACTGTGATTATGCAGTGATGATGCTATGATGATGCTGTGATGATACAGTGATGACAATTTGATGATGTAGTGATGATGCTGTGATGACTCTATGATTATGCAGCTATGATGCTATGATGATGATGTGAGGATGAAGTGATTATGCATTTTTGATGCTGTGATGACGCTGTCATGATGCTGTGATGAAGCTGCGATGATGCAGTGATTATGCAGTTAGGACGCTTTGATGACACTGTGATGATGCATTTATGACACTGTAATGACGCTGTGATGATGTTGTGATGATGCAGTGAATAAGCAGTAATGATACTGTGATGATGTTGAGATGATGCTGTGATAACGCAGTGATGATGCTGTGATGACGCTTTGATGATGTTGTGATTATGATGTGATGCAGTGATGATTTTTTGATGATGCAGTTTAGATGCAGTGACGATGCAGTTATGACGCTGTGATGACGCGGTGATGATGCTGTGATGATGCTTTGATGATTTTGTTATGTTGTTGTGATGATGCAGTTATGATGATATGACGATGCTGTAACGATGCCGTGATGATGCAGTGATGATGCTGTGATTATTCAGTGATGATGCCGTGATGATGCAGTGATGATGCTGTGATGATTCAGTGATGATGCAGTGATGACGCTGTGATGATGATGTGATGATGCTGCAATGATGCTGTGATGATTCTGTGATGATGTTGTGATGATGCTGTGATGACGCTGCGATAACACAGTGATGATGTGGTGATGCAGTAATGATGCTGTGACGACGCACTGATTCTGCTCTGATGATGCTGTAATGATGCAGTCATGATGCAATAATGATGATGCTGTGATGATGCAGTGATGATGTTGTTATGACGCTGTGATGAAGCTGTGATAATATTATGATGATGCTATGATGACATAGCGATGATGCTGTGAAGATTCTTTGATGACGATGTGATGACGATGTGATGATGCTCTGATGATGCTGTTATGACGCTGTGATGATGCTGTGATGGTTCTTTGATGATGCAGTGTTTATGCAGTTATGACGCTGTGATGACGCTGTGATGATGCTTTGATCATGCTGTTATGATGCAGTTATTATGACGCCATGATGTTGTGACAATGCAGTGATGATGCGGTGATGATGCAGTAATGACGCTGTGATGATGCTCTGATGACGCAGTGATGATGCTGTGATGATGTAGTGATGATGCTGTGAAGACGCTCTCATGACACTGTCGTGAAGCTGTGATGATGATGTCGTGATGCTGTGATGATGCTGTGATGACGCTGTGATAACGCTGTGATGACGCTGTGATGATGCTCTATTGATGCTGTGATGATGCAGTAATAACGCTGTGATGACGCTCTTATAATTTTGTGATGATGCTGTGATGATGCTGTGGTGATGCAGTGATGATGCAGTGATGACGCTGTGATGAGTCTCTGATGATGCTGAGATGACGCTGTGATGATGCAGTGATGACGCTGTGATGACACTATCGTGATTCTGTGATGATGATGTGATGATGCAGTAATGATGCTGTGATGATGCACTGATGATACTGTGATGACGTTGTGATAATGCAATGATTAGGCAGTAATGATGCTGTGATGATGCTGAGATGACACTGTGATGATGCAGTAATGGTGCAGTGATGATGCAGTTATGACACCGTGATAATGCTGTGATGCCGCAGTGAGTAAACAGTAATGATTCTGTGATGATGCAGTGATGATGATGTGATGATGCTGCGATGATGCTTTGATGATGCTGTGATGCTGCAGTGATGAAGCTGTGATGATTTTGTGATGATGCAGTTTAGATGCAGTGACGATGCAGTTATGACGCTGTGATGACGCGGTGATGATGCTGTGACGATGCTTTGATGATTTTGTTATGTTGTTGTGATGATGCAGTTATGATGATATGACGATGCCGTGATGATGCTGTGATGATGCTGTGATGATGCAGTGATGACGCTGCGGTGATGCTGTGATGATGCTGTGATGATACAGTCATGATGTTACGATGACGCTGTGATGATGCTGTAATGATGTTGTGATGATGCTGTCGTTACGCTATGATGATTCTGTGATTATGTAGCTAAAATGCTGTGATGATGATGTGATGATGTAGTGATGATGCAGTGGTGATGCTCTGATGACGATGCAAAGATGCTGTGATGATGCAGTAATGATGCTGTGATGATTCTGTGATGATGCTGTGATTATGCTGAGATTATGCTCAGATTATGCTCTGATGATGCAGTGTTGGTACAGTGATGATTCAGTGAGGAGTCAGTGATGATGATGTG
Organism: Clangula hyemalis; assembly: GCA_963989345.1. Next base: position 573,878 of record CAXDIO010000151.1, read on the forward strand.
ATTACGATGCGGAGATGCTGTGATCATGCAGTAAGGATGCAATGATGATGCTGTGATGACACTGTGATTACGTTGTGTTGATACTTGTAATGATGTTTTGATGACGATGTGATGATGCTGTGATGATGCAGTGATTATGCAGTGATGATGCTGTGATGATGTGGTGATGATGCAGTGATTATGCAGTGATGATGCTGTGATGATGCAGTGATGATGCTGTGATGATATTGTGATGATGATATGAAGATGCTATGATGATTCAGTGATGATTCTGTGATGATGCATTTACGATACTGTGATGACGCTGTGATGATGTTGTTATGATGGTGTGATGATGCTGTGATGATATTTTGATGATACTGTGACAATGATGTGATGATGCAGCAATGATGCAGTGTTGATGATGTGATGATGCGGTGATGACGCAGTGATGATGCGGTGATGATGCAGTGATTATGCAGTGATGATACTGTGATGATGCATTGGTGGTGCTGTGATGATGCTTGGATGATGCTTGGATGATTCAGTGATGATTCTGTGATGACACTGTGATGATGTGATGATGCAGTGAATATACTGTGATGACACTATGATGATGCAGTGATTATGCAGAAATGATTCTGTGATGATGCTGAGATGATGTTGTTATGATGCAGTGATGATGCTTTGATGACGCTGTCGTGATGGTGAGATGACGCTGTCGTGATGCTTTGATGATGCTGTGATGACACTGTGATGATGCAGTGATGATACTGTGATGACGCTGTGAAAATGCAATGATTATGCAGAAATGATTCTGTGATGATGCTGAGATGATGCTGTGATGATGCAGTGAGTAAGCAGTGATGATGCAGTAATGATGCCATGATGATGCTGAGATGATGCTGTGATGTTGCAGTGATGGTGCAGTGATGATTCAGTGAGGACACTGTGATGATGCTGTGATTACAATTTGATGACGTAGTGATGATGCTGTGATGACCTTATGATGATGCTGTGATGATTCTGTGATGATGCTGTGATTATGCTGCTATGATGCAGTCATGATGTAGTGACGATGCTGAGATGACACTGATGATGCTGTGATAATGATGTGATGATGCTGTGATGATGTATTGATGACAGTGAAGATGCTATAATGATGATGTGATGATGCAGTGATGATGCTGTGATAATGTTCTGATGATGAAGCTATGATGTTATGATGCAGTGATGACACTGTCATGACGCTGTGATGATGCAGTGAGTAAGCAGTAATGATGCTGTGATGATGCTGAGATGATGATGTGATGATGCAGTGGTGATGCTCTGATGACGATGCAAAGATGCTGTGATGATGCAGTAATGATGCTGTGATGATTCTGTGATGATTTGGTGATGATGCTGTGATGACAGTTTGATGACGTTGTTATGATGCTGTGATGACACTGAAAACGTTGTGATGATGATGTGATAATGCTGTGATGATGGAGTGATGATGTATTTATGACATTGTGATTATGCCGAGATGATGCTTTGATGATGCAGTTATGATGCTGTGATGATGATGCACTCATGATGCAGTGAGGATGCAGTGATGATGCTGTGATGATGCTGAGATGATGATGTGATGATGCAGTGGTGATGCTCTGATGACGATGCAAAGATGCTGTGATGATGCAGTAATGATGCTGTGATGATTCTGTGATGATTTGGTGATGATGCTGTGATGACAGTTTGATGACGTTGTTATGATGCTGTGATGACACTGAAAACGTTGTGATGATGATGTGATAATGCTGTGATGATGGAGTGATGATGTATTTATGACATTGTGATTAAGCCGAGATGATGCTTTGATGATGCAGTTATGATGCTGTGATGATGATGCACTCATGATGCAGTGAGGATGCAGTGATGATGCTGTGATGATGCTCTGATGATGACGAAGTGATGATGCTGTGATGATGTAGTGATGATGCAGTGATGTGTAGTGATGACGCTGTGATGATATTGTGATGATGATGTGATGATGCTGTGATTACGCGGAGATTATGCAGTGATTATGCAGTGATGATGCTGTCATGACAGTGTGATGATGCTGCGATGTTGCTGTGAGGATGCTGTGATGATGCAGTGATTCTGAAGTAATGATGCTGTGATGGTGCTGTGATGATGCAGTGATGATGCAGTGATGATGCAGTGATGATATGATGATGCAGTGATTATGCTGTAATAATTCTGTGACTATACTGAGATGATGCTGTAATGATGCATTGATGACGCTGTGATGACGCTGTGTTGATGCTGTGAGGATGCTGTGATGATGCAGTGATTATGCAGTGATGATGCTGACATGAAACTGATGATGTTGTGATGATGATGTGATGATGCTCTGATGATGCAGTGAGTAAGCAGTAATGATGCTGAGATGATGATGTGATGATGCTGTGATGATGCTCTGATGATGCTGTGATGACGCAGTGATGATTCTGTGATGATGCAGTGATGATGTAGTGATGACGCTGTGATGATACTGTGATTATGCTGTGATGATGCTGTGATTATGCGGTGATTATGCAGTGATGATGCTGTCATGACACTGATGATGATGCGATGATGCTGTGATGATGCTGCGATGTTGCTGTGAGGATGCTGTGATGATGCAGTGATTCTGCAGTAATGATGCTGTGATGATGCTGTGATGATGCAGTGATGACGCTGTGATGACTATGCGATGATGATGTGATGATGCTGTGATTATGCAGCTATGATGCTGTGATGATGCAGTGATTCTGCAGTAATGATGCTGTGATGATGCTGTGATGATGCAGTGATGATGCTGTGATGACTATGCGATGATGATGTGATGATGCTGTGATTATGCAGCTATGATGCTGTGATGGTGCTGTGATGATGCAGTGATGACGATATGATGATGCAGTGATTATGCAGTGATTATGCTGTGACTATACTGAGATGATGCTGTAATGATGCATTGTTGACGTTGTGATGACGCTGTATTGATGCTGTATTGATGCTGTGATGATGCAGTGATTATGCAGTGATGATGCTGTGATGACTGTGATGATGTTGTGATGATGCTGTGATGATGCTCTGATGATGCTGTGATGATGCAGTGATGATGCTGTGATGATGCAGTGATGATGCATTGATGATGTAGTGATGACGCTGTGATGATACTGTGATTATGCTGAGATGATGCTGTGATGATGTGATGATGCAGAGATGATTCACTGAGTAAGAAGTGATTATGTAGTGATGACGCTCTGATGACGCAGTGATGATGTTGTGATGATGTTGTGATAATGCAGTGATGATGCTGTGATGACACTGTAATGACGCTGTCGTGATGCTGTGATGACGTAGTCATGGTGTTGTAATGATGCTGTTATGACACTGTGATTATGCAGTGATGATACTATGATGATGCTGTGATGATACAGTGATGACAATTTGATGATGTAGTGATGATGCTGTGATGACTCTATGATTATGCAGCTATGATGCTATGATGATGATGTGAGGATGAAGTGATTATGCATTTTTGATGCTGTGATGACGCTGTCATGATGCTGTGATGAAGCTGCGATGATGCAGTGATTATGCAGTTAGGACGCTTTGATGACACTGTGATGATGCATTTATGACACTGTAATGACGCTGTGATGATGTTGTGATGATGCAGTGAATAAGCAGTAATGATACTGTGATGATGCTGAGATGATGCTGTGATAACGCAGTGATGATGCTGTGATGACGCTTTGATGATGTTGTGATTATGATGTGATGCAGTGATGATTTTTTGATGATGCAGTTTAGATGCAGTGACGATGCAGTTATGACGCTGTGATGACGCGGTGATGATGCTGTGATGATGCTTTGATGATTTTGTTATGTTGTTGTGATGATGCAGTTATGATGATATGACGATGCTGTAACGATGCCGTGATGATGCAGTGATGATGCTGTGATTATTCAGTGATGATGCAGTGATGCTGCTGTGATGATGCTGTGATGATGCAGTAATGATGCTGTGATGATGCATGATGATGCTACGATGATGTTGTGATGACGCTGTGATGATGATGTGATGATGCTGCAATGATGCTGTGATGATTCTGTGATGATGTTGTGATGATGCTGTGATGACGCTGCGATAACACAGTGATGATGTGGTGATGCAGTAATGATGCTGTGACGACGCACTGATTCTGCTCTGATGATGCTGTAATGATGCAGTCATGATGCAATAATGATGATGCTGTGATGATGCAGTGATGATGTTGTTATGACGCTGTGATGAAGCTGTGATAATATTATGATGATGCTATGATGGCATAGCGATGATGCTGTGAAGATTCTTTGATGACGATGTGATGACGATGTGATGATGCTCTGATGATGCTGTTATGACGCTGTGATGATGCTGTGATGGTTCTTTGATGATGCAGTGTTTATGCAGTTATGACGCTGTGATGACGCTGTGATGATGCTTTGATCATGCTGTTATGATGCAGTTATTATGACGCCATGATGTTGTGACAATGCAGTGATGATGCGGTGATGACGCTGTGATGATGCAGTGATGATGCAGTAATGACGCTGTGATGATTTTGTGATGATGCTCTGATGACGCAGTGATGATGCTGTGATGATGTAGTGATGATGCTGTGAAGACGCTCTCATGACACTGTCGTGAAGCTGTGATGATGATGTCGTGATGCTGTGATGATGCTGTGATGACGCTGTGATAACGCTGTGATGACGCTGTGATGATGCTCTATTGATGCTGTGATGATGCAGTAATAACGCTGTGATGACGCTCTTATAATTTTGTGATGATGCTGTGATGATACTGTGGTGATGCAGTGATGATGCAGTGATGACGCTGTGATGAGTCTCTGATGATGCTGAGATGACGCTGTGATGATGCAGTGATGACGCTGTGATGACACTATCGTGATTCTGTGATGATGATGTGATGATGCAGTAATGATGCTGTGATGATGCACTGATGATACTGTGATGACGTTGTGATAATGCAATGATTAGGCAGTAATGATGCTGTGATGATGCTGAGATGACACTGTGATGATGCAGTAATGGTGCAGTGATGATGCAGTTATGACACCGTGATAATGCTGTGATGCCGCAGTGAGTAAACAGTAATGATTCTGTGATGATGCAGTGATGATGATGTGATGATGCTGCGATGATGCTTTGATGATGCTGTGATGCTGCAGTGATGAAGCTGTGATGATTTTGTGATGATGCAGTTTAGATGCAGTGACGATGCAGTTATGACGCTGTGATGACGCGGTGATGATGCTGTGACGATGCTTTGATGATTTTGTTATGTTGTTGTGATGATGCAGTTATGATGATATGACGATGCTGTAACGATGCCGTGATGATGCTGTGATGATGCTGTGATGATGCAGTGATGACGCTGCGGTGATGCTGTGATGATGCTGTGATGATACAGTCATGATGTTACGATGACGCTGTGATGATGCTGTAATGATGTTGTGATGATGCTGTCGTTACGCTATGATGATTCTGTGATTATGTAGCTAAAATGCTGTGATGATGATGTGATGATGTAGTGATGATGCAGTGGTGATGCTCTGATGACGATGCAAAGATGCTGTGATGATGCAGTAATGATGCTGTGATGATTCTGTGATGATGCTGTGATTATGCTGAGATTATGCTCAGATTATGCTCTGATGATGCAGTGATGGTACAGTGATGATTCAGTGAGGAGTCAGTGATGATGATGTGATTACGATGCGGACATGCTGTGATCATGCAGTAAGGATGCAATGATGATGCTGTGATGACACTGTGATTATGTTGTGTTGATACTTGTAATGATGTTTTGATGACGATGTGATGATGTTGTGATGATGCAGTGATTATGCAGTGATGATGCTGTGATGATGTGGTGATGATGCAGTGATTATGCAGTGATGATGCTGTGATGATGCAGTGATGATGCTGTGATGATATTGTGATGATGATATGAAGATGCTATGATGATTCAGTGATGATTCTGTGATGATGCATTTACGATACTGTGATGACGCTGTGATGATGTTGTTATGATGGTGTGATGATGCTGTGATGATATTTTGATGATACTGTGACAATGATGTGATGATGCAGCAATGATGCAGTGTTGATGATGTGATGATGCGGTGATGATGCAGTGATTATGCAGTGATGATACTGTGATGATGCATTGGTGGTGCTGTGATGATGCTTGGATGATGCTTGGATGATTCAGTGATGATTCTGTGATGACACTGTGATGATGTGATGATGCAGTGAATATACTGTGATGACACTATGATGATGCAGTGATTATGCAGAAATGATTCTGTGATGATGCTGAGATGATGTTGTTATGATGCAGTGATGATGCTTTGATGACGCTGTCGTGATGGTGAGATGACGCTGTCGTGATGCTTTGATGATGCTGTGATGACACTGTGATGATGCAGTGATGATACTGTGATGACGCTGTGAAAATGCAATGATTATGCAGAAATGATTCTGTGATGATGCTGAGATGATGCTGTGATGATGCAGTGAGTAAGCAGTGATGATGCAGTAATGATGCCATGATGATGCTGAGATGATGCTGTGATGTTGCAGTGATGGTGCAGTGATGATTCAGTGAGGACACTGTGATGATGCTGTGATTACAATTTGATGACGTAGTGATGATGCTGTGATGACCTTATGATGATGCTGTGATGATTCTGTGATGATGCTGTGATTATGCTGCTATGATGCAGTCATGATGCAGTGATGATGCTGAGATGACACTGATGATGCTGTGATAATGATGTGATGATGCTGTGATGATGTATTGATGACAGTGAAGATGCTATAATGATGATGTGATGATGCAGTGATGATGCTGTGATAATGTTCTGATGATGAAGCTATGATGTTATGATGCAGTGATGACACTGTCATGACGCTGTGATGATGCAGTGAGTAAGCAGTAATGATGCTGTGATGATGCTGAGATGATGATGTGATGATGCAGTGGTGATGCTCTGATGACGATGCAAAGATGCTGTGATGATGCAGTAATGATGCTGTGATGATTCTGTGATGATTTGGTGATGATGCTGTGATGACAGTTTGATGACGTTGTTATGATGCTGTGATGACACTGAAAACGTTGTGATGATGATGTGATAATGCTGTGATGATGGAGTGATGATGTATTTATGACATTGTGATTATGCCGAGATGATGCTTTGATGATGCAGTTATGATGCTGTGATGATGATGCACTCATGATGCAGTGAGGATGCAGTGATGATGCTGTGATGATGCTCTGATGATGACGAAGTGATGATGCTGTGATGATGTAGTGATGATGCACTGATGTGTAGTGATGACGCTGTGATGATATTGTGATGATGATGTGATGATGCTGTGATTATGCGGAGATTATGCAGTGATTATGCAGTGATGATGCTGTCATGACAGTGTGATGATGCTGTGATGATGCTGCGATGTTGCTGTGAGGATGCTGTGATGATGCAGTGATTCTGAAGTAATGATGCTGTGATGGTGCTGTGATGATGCAGTGATGATGCAGTGATGATGCAGTGATGATATGATGATGCAGTGATTATGCTGTAATAATTCTGTGACTATACTGAGATGATGCTGTAATGATGCATTGATGACGCTGTGATGACGCTGTGTTGATGCTGTGAGGATGCTGTGATGATGCAGTGATGATGCAGTGATGATGCTGACATGAAACTGATGATGTTGTGATGATGATGTGATGATGCTATGATGATGCAGTGAGTAAGCAGTAATGATGCTGAGATGATGATGTGATGATGCTGTGATGATGCTCTGATGATGCTGTGATGACGCAGTGATGATTCTGTGATGATGCAGTGATGATGTAGTGATGATGCTGTGATGATACTGTGATTATGCTGTGATGATGCTGTGATGATGCTCTGATGATGCTGTGATGACGCAGTGATGATTCTGTGATGATGCAGTGATGATGTAGTGATGACGCTGTGATGATACTGTGATTATGCTGTGATGATGCTGTGATTATGCGGTGATTATGCAGTGATGATGCTGTCATGACACTGTGATGATGATGCGATGATGCTGTGATGATGCTGCGATGTTGCTGTGAGGATGCTGTGATGATGCAGTGATTCTGCAGTAATGATGCTGTGATGATGCTGTGATGATGCTGTGATGACTATGCGATGATGATGTTATGATGCTGTGATTATGCAGCTATGATGCTGTGATGATGCAGTGATTCTGCAGTAATGATGCTGTGATGGTGCTGTGATGATGCAGTGATGATGCAGTGATGACGATATGATGATGCAGTGATTATGCAGTGATGATGCTCTGATGATGCTGTGATGATGCAGTGATGATGCTGTGATGATGCAGTGATGATGCATTGATGATGTAGTGATGACGCTGTGATGATACTGTGATTATGCTGAGATGATGCTGTGATGATGTGATGATGCAGTGATGATTCACTGAGTAAGAAGTGATTATGTAGTGATGACGCTCTGATGACGCAGTGATGATGTTGTGATGATGTTGTGATAATGCAGTGATGATGCTGTGATGACACTGTAATGACGCTGTCGTGATGCTGTGATGACGTAGTCATGGTGTTGTAATGATGCTGTTATGACACTGTGATTATGCAGTGATGATGCTATGATGATGCTGTGATGATACAGTGATGACAATTTGATGATGTAGTGATGATGCTGTGATGACTCTATGATTATGCAGCTATGATGCTATGATGATGATGTGAGGATGAAGTGATTATGCATTTTTGATGCTGTGATGACGCTGTCATGATGCTGTGATGAAGCTGCGATGATGCAGTGATTATGCAGTTAGGACGCTTTGATGATACTGTGATGATGCATTTATGACACTGTAATGACGCTGTGATGATGTTGTGATGATGCAGTGAATAAGCAGTAATGATACTGTGATGATGCTGAGATGATGCTGTGATAACGCAGTGATGATGCTGTGATGACGCTTTGATGATGTTGTGATTATGATGTGATGCAGTGATGATTTTTTGATGATGCAGTTTAGATGCAGTGACGATGCAGTTATGACGCTGTGATGACGCGGTGATGATGCTGTTATGATGCTTTCATGATTTTGTTATGTTGTTGTGATGATGCAGTTATGATGATATGACGATGCTGTAACGATGCCGAGATGATGCAGTGATGATGCTGTGATTATTCAGTGATGATGCAGTGATGATGCTGTGATGATGATGTGATGATGCTGCAATGATGCTGTGATGATTCTGTGATGATGTTGTGATGATGCTGTGATGACGCTCCGATAACACAGTGATGATGTGGTGATGCAATAATGATGCTGTGACGACGCACTGATTCTGCTCTGATGATGCTGTAATGATGCAGTCATGATGCAATAATGATGATGCTGTGATGATGCAGTGATGATGTTGTTATGACGCTGTGATGAAGCTGTGATAATATTATGATGATGCTATGATGACATAGCGATGATGCTGTGAAGATTCTTTGATGACGATGTGATGACGATGTGATGATGCTCTGATGATGCTGTTATGACGCTGTGATGATGCTGTGATGGTTCTTTGATGATGCAGTGTTTATGCAGTTATGACGCTGTGATGACGCTGTGATGATGCTTTGATCATGCTGTTATGATGCAGTTATTATGATGCCATGATGTTGTGACAATGCAGTGATGATGCGGTGATGACGCTGTGATGATGCAGTGATGATGCAGTAATGACGCTGTGATGATTTTGTGATGATGCTCTGATGACGCAGTGATGATGCTGTGATGATGTAGTGATGATGCTGTGAAGACGCTCTCATGACACTGTCGTGAAGCTGTGATGATGATGTCGTGATGCTGTGATGATGCTGTGATGACGCTGTGATGACGCTGTGATAACGCTGTGATGACGCTGTGATGATGCTCTATTGATGCTGTGATGATGCAGTAATAACGCTGTGATGACGCTCTTATAATTTTGTGATGATGCTGTGATGATACTGTGGTGATGCAGTGATGACGCTGTGATGAGTCTCTGATGATGCTGAGATGACGCTGTGATGATGCAGTGATGACGCTGTGATGACGTTGTGATAATGCAATGATTAGGCAGTAATGATGCTGTGATGATGCTGAGATGACACTGTGATGATGCAGTAATGGTGCAGTGATGATGCAGTTATGACACCGTGATAATGCTGTGATGCCGCAGTGAGTAAACAGTAATGATTCTGTGATGATGCAGTGATGATGATGTGATGATGCTGCGATGATGCTTTGATGATGCTGTGATGCTGCAGTGATGAAGCTGTGATGATTTTGTGATGATGCAGTTTAGATGCAGTGACGATGCAGTTATGACGCTGTGATGACGCGGTGATGATGCTGTGACGATGCTTTGATGATTTTGTTATGTTGTTGTGATGATGCAGTTATGATGATATGACGATGCTGTAACGATGCCGTGATGATGCTGTGATGATGCAGTGATGATGCAGTGATGACGCTGCGGTGATGCTGTGATGATGCTGTGATGATGTTGTGATGATGCTGTCGTTACGCTATGATGATTCTGTGATTATGTAGCTAAAATGCTGTGATGATGATGTGATGATGTAGTGATGATGCAGTGGTGATGCTCTGATGACGATGCAAAGATGCTGTGATGATGCAGTAATGATGCTGTGATGATTCTGTGATGATGCTGTGATTATGCTGAGATTATGCTCAGATTATGCTCTGATGATGCAGTGATGGTACAGTGATGATTCAGTGAGGAGTCAGTGATGATGATGTGATTACGATGCGGAGATGCTGTGATCATGCAGTAAGGATGCAATGATGATGCTGTGATGACACTGTGATTACGTTGTGTTGATACTTGTAATGATGTTTTGATGACGATGTGATGATGCTGTGATGATGCAGTGATTATGCAGTGATGATGCTGTGATGATGTGGTGATGATGCAGTGATTATGCAGTGATGATGCTGTGATGATGCAGTGATGATGCTGTGATGATATTGTGATGATGATATGAAGATGCTATGATGATTCAGTGATGATTCTGTGATGATGCATTTACGATACTGTGATGACGCTGTGATGATGTTGTTATGATGGTGTGATGATGCTGTGATGATATTTTGATGATACTGTGACAATGATGTGATGATGCAGCAATGATGCAGTGTTGATGATGTGATGATGCGGTGATGATGCAGTGATTATGCAGTGATGATACTGTGATGATGCATTGGTGGTGCTGTGATGATGCTTGGATGATGCTTGGATGATTCAGTGATGATTCTGTGATGACACTGTGATGATGTGATGATGCAGTGAATATACTGTGATGACACTATGATGATGCAGTGATTATGCAGAAATGATTCTGTGATGATGCTGAGATGATGTTGTTATGATGCAGTGATGATGCTTTGATGACGCTGTCGTGATGGTGAGATGACGCTGTCGTGATGCTTTGATGATGCTGTGATGACACTGTGATGATGCAGTGATGATACTGTGATGACGCTGTGAAAATGCAATGATTATGCAGAAATGATTCTGTGATGATGCTGAGATGATGCTGTGATGATGCAGTGAGTAAGCAGTGATGATGCAGTAATGATGCCATGATGATGCTGAGATGATGCTGTGATGTTGCAGTGATGGTGCAGTGATGATTCAGTGAGGACACTGTGATGATGCTGTGATTACAATTTGATGACGTAGTGATGATGCTGTGATGACCTTATGATGATGCTGTGATGATTCTGTGATGATGCTGTGATTATGCTGCTATGATGCAGTCATGATGCAGTGATGATGCTGAGATGACACTGATGATGCTGTGATAATGATGTGATGATGCTGTGATGATGTATTGATGACAGTGAAGATGCTATAATGATGATGTGATGATGCAGTGATGATGCTGTGATAATGTTCTGATGATGAAGCTATGATGTTATGATGCAGTGATGACACTGTCATGACGCTGTGATGATGCAGTGAGTAAGCAGTAATGATGCTGTGATGATGCTGAGATGATGATGTGATGATGCAGTGGTGATGCTCTGATGACGATGCAAAGATGCTGTGATGATGCAGTAATGATGCTGTGATGATTCTGTGATGATTTGGTGATGATGCTGTGATGACAGTTTGATGACGTTGTTATGATGCTGTGATGACACTGAAAACGTTGTGATGATGATGTGATAATGCTGTGATGATGGAGTGATGATGTATTTATGACATTGTGATTATGCCGAGATGATGCTTTGATGATGCAGTTATGATGCTGTGATGATGATGCACTCATGATGCAGTGAGGATGCAGTGATGATGCTGTGATGATGCTCTGATGATGACGAAGTGATGATGCTGTGATGATGTAGTGATGATGCACTGATGTGTAGTGATGACGCTGTGATGATATTGTGATGATGATGTGATGATGCTGTGATTATGCGGAGATTATGCAGTGATTATGCAGTGATGATGCTGTCATGACAGTGTGATGATGCTGTGATGATGCTGCGATGTTGCTGTGAGGATGCTGTGATGATGCAGTGATTCTGAAGTAATGATGCAGTGATGATGCAGTGATGATGCAGTGATGATATGATGATGCAGTGATTATGCTGTAATAATTCTGTGACTATACTGAGATGATGCTGTAATGATGCATTGATGACGCTGTGATGACTATGCGATGATGATGTGATGATGCTGTGATTATGCAGCTATGATGCTGTGATGATGCAGTGATTCTGCAGTAATGATGCTGTGATGATGCTGTGATGATGCAGTGATGATGCTGTGATGACTATGCGATGATGATGTGATGATGCTGTGATTATGCAGCTATGATGCTGTGATGGTGCTGTGATGATGCAGTGATTATGCAGTGATGATGCTGACATGAAACTGATGATGTTGTGATGATGATGTGATGATGCTATGATGATGCAGTGAGTAAGCAGTAATGATGCTGAGATGATGATGTGATGATGCTGTGATGATGCTCTGATGATGCTGTGATGACGCAGTGATGATTCTGTGATGATGAAGTGATGATGTAGTGATGACGCTGTGATGATACTGTGATTATGCTGTGATGATGCTGTGATTATGCGGTGATTATGCAGTGATGATGCTGTCATGACACTGTGATGATGATGCGATGATGCTGTGATGATGCTGCGATGTTGCTGTGAGGATGCTGTGATGATGCAGTGATTCTGCAGTAATGATGCTGTGATGATGCTGTGATGATGCAGTGATGACGCTGTGATGACTATGCGATGATGATGTGATGATGCTGTGATTATGCAGCTATGATGCTGTGATGATGCAGTGATTCTGCAGTAATGATGCTGTGATGATGCTGTGATGATGCAGTGATGATGCTGTGATGACTATGCGATGATGATGTGATGATGCTGTGATTATGCAGCTATGATGCTGTGATGGTGCTGTGATGATGCAGTGATGACGATATGATGATGCAGTGATTATGCAGTGATTATGCTGTGACTATACTGAGATGATGCTGTAATGATGCATTGTTGACGTTGTGATGACGCTGTATTGATGCTGTGAGGATGCTGTGATGATGCAGTGATTATGCAGTGATGATGCTGTGATGACTCTGTGATGATGTTGTGATGATGCTGTGATGATGCTCTGATGATGCTGTGATGATGCAGTGATGATGCTGTGATGATGCAGTGATGATGCATTGATGATGTAGTGATGACGCTGTGATGATACTGTGATTATGCTGAGATGATGCTGTGATGATGTGATGATGCAGAGATGATTCACTGAGTAAGAAGTGATTATGTAGTGATGACGCTCTGATGACGCAGTGATGATGTTGTGATGATGTTGTGATAATGCAGTGATGATGCTGTGATGACACTGTAATGACGCTGTCGTGATGCTGTGATGACGTAGTCATGGTGTTGTAATGATGCTGTTATGACACTGTGATTATGCAGTGATGATGCTATGATGATGCTGTGATGATACAGTGATGACAATTTGATGATGTAGTGATGATGCTGTGATGACTCTATGATTATGCAGCTATGATGCTATGATGATGATGTGAGGATGAAGTGATTATGCATTTTTGATGCTGTGATGACGCTGTCATGATGCTGTGATGAAGCTGCGATGATGCAGTGATTATGCAGTTAGGACGCTTTGATGACACTGTGATGATGCATTTATGACACTGTAATGACGCTGTGATGATGTTGTGATGATGCAGTGAATAAGCAGTAATGATACTGTGATGATGCTGAGATGATGCTGTGATAACGCAGTGATGATGCTGTGATGACGCTTTGATGATGTTGTGATTATGATGTGATGCAGTGATGATTTTTTGATGATGCAGTTTAGATGCAGTGACGATGCAGTTATGACGCTGTGATGACGCGGTGATGATGCTGTGATGATGCTTTGATGATTTTGTTATGTTGTTGTGATGATGCAGTTATGATGATATGACGATGCTGTAACGATGCCGTGATGATGCAGTGATGATGCTGTGATTATTCAGTGATGATGCAGTGATGATGCTGTGATGATGCATGATGATGCTACGATGATGTTGTGATGACGCTGTGATGATGATGTGATGATGCTGCAATGATGCTGTGATGATTCTGTGATGATGTTGTGATGATGCTGTGATGACGCTGCGATAACACAGTGATGATGTGGTGATGCAGTAATGATGCTGTGACGACGCACTGATTCTGCTCTGATGATGCTGTAATGATGCAGTCATGATGCAATAATGATGATGCTGTGATGATGCAGTGATGATGTTGTTATGACGCTGTGATGAAGCTGTGATAATATTATGATGATGCTATGATGACATAGCGATGATGCTGTGAAGATTCTTTGATGACGATGTGATGACGATGTGATGATGCTCTGATGATGCTGTTATGACGCTGTGATGATGCTGTGATGGTTCTTTGATGATGCAGTGTTTATGCAGTTATGACGCTGTGATGACGCTGTGATGATGCTTTGATCATGCTGTTATGATGCAGTTATTATGACGTCATGATGTTGTGACAATGCAGTGATGATGCGGTGATGACGCTGTGATGATGCAGTGATGATGCAGTAATGATGCTGTGATGATTCTGTGATGATTTGGTGATGATGCTGTGATGACAGTTTGATGACGTTGTTATGATGCTGTGATGACACTGAAAACGTTGTGATGATGATGTGATAATGCTGTGATGATGGAGTGATGATGTATTTATGACATTGTGATTATGCCGAGATGATGCTTTGATGATGCAGTTATGATGCTGTGATGATGATGCACTCATGATGCAGTGAGGATGCAGTGATGATGCTGTGATGATGCTCTGATGATGACGAAGTGATGATGCTGTGATGATGCACTGATGTGTAGTGATGACGCTGTGATGATATTGTGATGATGATGTGATGATGCTGTGATTATGCGGAGATTATGCAGTGATTATGCAGTGATGATGCTGTCATGACAGTGTGATGATGCTGTGATGATGCTGCGATGTTGCTGTGAGGATGCTGTGATGATGCAGTGATTCTGAAGTAATGATGCAGTGATGATGCAGTGATGATGCAGTGATGATATGATGATGCAGTGATTATGCTGTAATAATTCTGTGACTATACTGAGATGATGCTGTAATGATGCATTGATGACGCTGTGATGACTATGCGATGATGATGTGATGATGCTGTGATTATGCAGCTATGATGCTGTGATGATGCAGTGATTCTGCAGTAATGATGCTGTGATGATGCTGTGATGATGCAGTGATGATGCTGTGATGACTATGCGATGATGATGTGATGATGCTGTGATTATGCAGCTATGATGCTGTGATGGTGCTGTGATGATGCAGTGATTATGCAGTGATGATGCTGACATGAAACTGATGATGTTGTGATGATGATGTGATGATGCTATGATGATGCAGTGAGTAAGCAGTAATGATGCTGAGATGATGATGTGATGATGCTGTGATGATGCTCTGATGATGCTGTGATGACGCAGTGATGATTCTGTGATGATGAAGTGATGATGTAGTGATGACGCTGTGATGATACTGTGATTATGCTGTGATGATGCTGTGATTATGCGGTGATTATGCAGTGATGATGCTGTCATGACACTGTGATGATGATGCGATGATGCTGTGATGATGCTGCGATGTTGCTGTGAGGATGCTGTGATGATGCAGTGATTCTGCAGTAATGATGCTGTGATGATGCTGTGATGATGCAGTGATGACGCTGTGATGACTATGCGATGATGATGTGATGATGCTGTGATTATGCAGCTATGATGCTGTGATGATGCAGTGATTCTGCAGTAATGATGCTGTGATGATGCTGTGATGATGCAGTGATGATGCTGTGATGACTATGCGATGATGATGTGATGATGCTGTGATTATGCAGCTATGATGCTGTGATGGTGCTGTGATGATGCAGTGATGACGATATGATGATGCAGTGATTATGCAGTGATTATGCTGTGACTATACTGAGATGATGCTGTAATGATGCATTGTTGACGTTGTGATGACGCTGTATTGATGCTGTGAGGATGCTGTGATGATGCAGTGATTATGCAGTGATGATGCTGTGATGACTCTGTGATGATGTTGTGATGATGCTGTGATGATGCTCTGATGATGCTGTGATGATGCAGTGATGATGCTGTGATGATGCAGTGATGATGCATTGATGATGTAGTGATGACGCTGTGATGATACTGTGATTATGCTGAGATGATGCTGTGATGATGTGATGATGCAGTGATGATTCACTGAGTAAGAAGTGATTATGTAGTGATGACGCTCTGATGACGCAGTGATGATGTTGTGATGATGTTGTGATAATGCAGTGATGATGCTGTGATGACACTGTAATGACGCTGTCGTGATGCTGTGATGACGTAGTCATGGTGTTGTAATGATGCTGTTATGACACTGTGATTATGCAGTGATGATGCTATGATGATGCTGTGATGATACAGTGATGACAATTTGATGATGTAGTGATGATGCTGTGATGACTCTATGATTATGCAGCTATGATGCTATGATGATGATGTGAGGATGAAGTGATTATGCATTTTTGATGCTGTGATGACGCTGTCATGATGCTGTGATGAAGCTGCGATGATGCAGTGATTATGCAGTTAGGACGCTTTGATGACACTGTGATGATGCATTTATGACACTGTAATGACGCTGTGATGATGTTGTGATGATGCAGTGAATAAGCAGTAATGATACTGTGATGATGCTGAGATGATGCTGTGATAACGCAGTGATGATGCTGTGATGACGCTTTGATGATGTTGTGATTATGATGTGATGCAGTGATGATTTTTTGATGATGCAGTTTAGATGCAGTGACGATGCAGTTATGACGCTGTGATGACGCGGTGATGATGCTGTGATGATGCTTTGATGATTTTGTTATGTTGTTGTGATGATGCAGTTATGATGATATGACGATGCTGTAACGATGCCGTGATGATGCAGTGATGATGCTGTGATTATTCAGTGATGATGCAGTGATGATGCTGTGATGATGCTGTGATGATGCAGTAATGATGCTGTGATGATGCATGATGATGCTACGATGATGTTGTGATGACGCTGTGATGATGATGTGATGATGCTGCAATGATGCTGTGATGATTCTGTGATGATGTTGTGATGATGCTGTGATGACGCTGCGATAACACAGTGATGATGTGGTGATGCAGTAATGATGCTGTGACGACGCACTGATTCTGCTCTGATGATGCTGTAATGATGCAGTCATGATGCAATAATGATGATGCTGTGATGATGCAGTGATGATGTTGTTATGACGCTGTGATGAAGCTGTGATAATATTATGATGATGCTATGATGACATAGCGATGATGCTGTGAAGATTCTTTGATGACGATGTGATGACGATGTGATGATGCTCTGATGATGCTGTTATGACGCTGTGATGATGCTGTGATGGTTCTTTGATGATGCAGTGTTTATGCAGTTATGACGCTGTGATGACGCTGTGATGATGCTTTGATCATGCTGTTATGATGCAGTTATTATGACGTCATGATGTTGTGACAATGCAGTGATGATGCGGTGATGACGCTGTGATGATGCAGTGATGATGCAGTAATGACGCTGTGATGATTTTGTGATGATGCTCTGATGACGCAGTGATGATGCTGTGATGATGTAGTGATGATGCTGTGAAGACGCTCTCATGACACTGTCGTGACGCTGTGATGATGATGTCGTGATGCTGTGATGATGCTGTGATGACGCTGTGATAACGCTGTGATGACGCTGTGATGATGCTCTATTGATGCTGTGATGATGCAGTAATAACGCTGTGATGACGCTCTTATAATTTTGTGATGATGCTGTGATGATACTGTGGTGATGCAGTGATGATGCAGTGATGACGCTGTGATGAGTCTCTGATGATGCTGAGATGACGCTGTGATGATGCAGTGATGACGCTGTGATGACACTATCGTGATTCTGTGATGATGATGTGATGATGCAGTAATGATGCTGTGATGATGCACTGATGATACTGTGATGACGTTGTGATAATGCAATGATTAGGCAGTAATGATGCTGTGATGATGCTGAGATGACACTGTGATGATGCAGTAATGGTGCAGTGATGATGCAGTTATGACACCGTGATAATGCTGTGATGCCGCAGTGAGTAAACAGTAATGATTCTGTGATGATGCAGTGATGATGATGTGATGATGCTGCGATGATGCTTTGATGATGCTGTGATGCTGCAGTGATGAAGCTGTGATGATTTTGTGATGATGCAGTTTAGATGCAGTGACGATGCAGTTATGACGCTGTGATGACGCGGTGATGATGCTGTGACGATGCTTTGATGGTTTTGTTATGTTGTTGTGATGATGCAGTTATGATGATATGACGATGCTGTAACGATGCCGTGATGATGCTGTGATGATGCTGTGATGATGCAGTGATGACGCTGCGGTGATGCTGTGATGATGCTGTGATGATACAGTCATGATGTTACGATGACGCTGTGATGATGCTGTAATGATGTTGTGATGATGCTGTCGTTACGCTATGATGATTCTGTGATTATGTAGCTAAAATGCTGTGATGATGATGTGATGATGTAGTGATGATGCAGTGGTGATGCTCTGATGACGATGCAAAGATGCTGTGATGATGCAGTAATGATGCTGTGATGATTCTGTGATGATGCTGTGATTATGCTGAGATTTTGCTCAGATTATGCTCTGATGATGCAGTGATGGTACAGTGATGATTCAGTGAGGAGTCAGTGATGATGATGTGATTACGATGCGGAGATGCTGTGATCATGCAGTAAGGATGCAATGATGATGCTGTGATGACACTGTGATTATGTTGTGTTGATACTTGTAATGATGTTTTGATGACGATGTGATGATGCTGTGATGATGCAGTGATTATGCAGTGATGATGCTGTGATGATGTGGTGATGATGCAGTGATTATGCAGTGATGATGCTGTGATGATGCAGTGATGATGCTGTGATGATATTGTGATGATGATATGAAGATGCTATGATGATTCAGTGATGATTCTGTGATGATGCATTTACGATACTGTGATGACGCTGTGATGATGTTGTTATGATGGTGTGATGATGCTGTGATGATATTTTGATGATACTGTGACAATGATGTGATGATGCAGCAATGATGCAGTGTTGATGATGTGATGATGCGGTGATGATGCAGTGATTATGCAGTGATGATACTGTGATGATGCATTGGTGGTGCTGTGATGATGCTTGGATGATGCTTGGATGATTCAGTGATGATTCTGTGATGACACTGTGATGATGTGATGATGCAGTGAATATACTGTGATGACACTATGATGATGCAGTGATTATGCAGAAATGATTCTGTGATGATGCTGAGATGATGTTGTTATGATGCAGTGATGATGCTTTGATGACGCTGTCGTGATGGTGAGATGACGCTGTCGTGATGCTTTGATGATGCTGTGATGACACTGTGATGATGCAGTGATGATACTGTGATGACGCTGTGAAAATGCAATGATTATGCAGAAATGATTCTGTGATGATGCTCTGATGATGCTGTGATGATGCAGTGATGATGCAGTGATGATGTAGTGATGACGCTGTGATGATACTGTGATTATGCTGAGATGATGCTGTGATGATGTGATGATGCAGTGATGATTCACTGAGTAAGAAGTGATTATGTAGTGATGACGCTCTGATGACGCAGTGATGATGTTGTGATGATGTTGTGATAATGCAGTGATGATGCTGTGATGACACTGTAATGACGCTGTCGTGATGCTGTGATGACGTAGTCATGGTGTTGTAATGATGCTGTTATGACACTGTGATTATGCAGTGATGATGCTATGATGATGCTGTGATGATACAGTGATGACAATTTGATGATGTAGTGATGATGCTGTGATGACTCTATGATTATGCAGCTATGATGCTATGATGATGATGTGAGGATGAAGTGATTATGCATTTTTGATGCTGTGATGACGCTGTCATGATGCTGTGATGAAGCTGCGATGATGCAGTGATTATGCAGTTAGGACGCTTTGATGACACTGTGATGATGCATTTATGACACTGTAATGACGCTGTGATGATGTTGTGATGATGCAGTGAATAAGCAGTAATGATACTGTGATGATGCTGAGATGATGCTGTGATAACGCAGTGATGATGCTGTGATGACGCTTTGATGATGTTGTGATTATGATGTGATGCAGTGATGATTTTTTGATGATGCAGTTTAGATGCAGTGACGATGCAGTTATGACGCTGTGATGACGCGGTGATGATGCTGTGATGATGCTTTGATGATTTTGTTATGTTGTTGTGATGATGCA
Source organism: Clangula hyemalis (assembly GCA_963989345.1). The sequence goes on from CAXDIO010000151.1 coordinate 595,010, forward strand.
GTTATGATGATATGACGATGCTGTAACGATGCCGTGATGATGCAGTGATGATGCTGTGATTATTCAGTGATGATGCAGTGATGATGCTGTGATGATGCAGTAATGATGCTGTGATGATGCATGATGATGCTACGATGATGTTGTGATGACGCTGTGATGATGATGTGATGATGCTGCAATGATGCTGTGATGATTCTGTGATGATGTTGTGATGATGCTGTGATGACGCTGCGATAACACAGTGATGATGTGGTGATGCAGTAATGATGCTGTGATGACGCACTGATTCTGCTCTGATGATGCTGTAATGATGCAGTCATGATGCAATAATGATGATGCTGTGATGATGCAGTGATGATGTTGTTATGACGCTGTGATGAAGCTGTGATAATATTATGATGATGCTATGATGACATAGCGATGATGCTGTGAAGATTCTTTGATGACGATGTGATGACGATGTGATGATGCTCTGATGATGCTGTTATGACGCTGTGATGATGCTGTGATGGTTCTTTGATGATGCAGTGTTTATGCAGTTATGACGCTGTGATGACGCTGTGATGATGCTTTGATCATGCTGTTATGATGCAGTTATTATGACGCCATGATGTTGTGACAATGCAGTGATGATGCGGTGATGACGCTGTGATGATGCAGTGATGATGCAGTAATGACGCTGTGATGATTTTGTGATGATGCTCTGATGACGCAGTGATGATGCTGTGATGATGTAGTGATGATGCTGTGAAGACGCTCTCATGACACTGTCGTGACGCTGTGATGATGATGTCGTGATGCTGTGATGATGCTGTGATGACGCTGTGATAACGCTGTGATGACGCTGTGATGATGCTCTATTGATGCTGTGATGATGCAGTAATAACGCTGTGATGACGCTCTTATAATTTTGTGATGATGCTGTGATGATACTGTGGTGATGCAGTGATGATGCAGTGATGACGCTGTGATGAGTCTCTGATGATGCTGAGATGACGCTGTGATGATGCAGTGATGACGCTGTGATGACACTATCGTGATTCTGTGATGATGATGTGATGATGCAGTAATGATGCTGTGATGATGCACTGATGATACTGTGATGACGTTGTGATAATGCAATGATTGGGCAGTAATGATGCTGTGATGATGCTGAGATGACACTGTGATGATGCAGTAATGGTGCAGTGATGATGCAGTTATGACACCGTGATAATGCTGTGATGCCGCAGTGAGTAAACAGTAATGATTCTGTGATGATGCAGTGATGATGATGTGATGATGCTGCGATGATGCTTTGATGATGCTGTGATGCTGCAGTGATGAAGCTGTGATGATTTTGTGATGATGCAGTTTAGATGCAGTGACGATGCAGTTATGACGCTGTGATGACGCGGTGATGATGCTGTGACGATGCTTTGATGGTTTTGTTATGTTGTTGTGATGATGCAGTTATGATGATATGACGATGCTGTAACGATGCCGTGATGATGCTGTGATGATGCTGTGATGATGCAGTGATGACGCTGCGGTGATGCTGTGATGATGCTGTGATGATACAGTCATGATGTTACGATGACGCTGTGATGATGCTGTAATGATGTTGTGATGATGCTGTCGTTACGCTATGATGATTCTGTGATTATGTAGCTAAAATGCTGTGATGATGATGTGATGATGTAGTGATGATGCAGTGGTGATGCTCTGATGACGATGCAAAGATGCTGTGATGATGCAGTAATGATGCTGTGATGATTCTGTGATGATGCTGTGATTATGCTGAGATTATGCTCAGATTATGCTCTGATTATGCAGTGATGGTACAGTGATGATTCAGTGAGGAGTCAGTGATGATGATGTGATTACGATGCGGACATGCTGTGATCATGCAGTAAGGATGCAATGATGATGCTGTGATGACACTGTGATTATGTTGTGTTGATACTTGTAATGATGTTTTGATGACGATGTGATGATGCTGTGATGATGCAGTGATTATGCAGTGATGATGCTGTGATGATGTGGTGATGATGCAGTGATTATGCAGTGATGATGCTGTGATGATGCAGTGATGATGCTGTGATGATATTGTGATGATGATATGAAGATGCTATGATGATTCAGTGATGATTCTGTGATGATGCATTTACAATACTGTGATGACGCTGTGATGATGTTGTTATGATGGTGTGATGATGCTGTGATGATATTTTGATGATACTGTGACAATGATGTGATGATGCAGCAATGATGCAGTGTTGATGATGTGATGATGCGGTGATGATGCAGTGATTATGCAGTGATGATACTGTGATGATGCATTGGTGGTGCTGTGATGATGCTTGGATGATGCTTGGATGATTCAGTGATGATTCTGTGATGACACTGTGATGATGTGATGATGCAGTGAATATACTGTGATGACACTATGATGATGCAGTGATTATGCAGAAATGATTCTGTGATGATGCTGAGATGATGTTGTTATGATGCAGTGATGATGCTTTGATGACGCTGTCGTGATGGTGAGATGACGCTGTCGTGATGCTTTGATGATGCTGTGATGACACTGTGATGATGCAGTGATGATACTGTGATGACGCTGTGAAAATGCAATGATTATGCAGAAATGATTCTGTGATGATGCTCTGATGATGCTGTGATGATGCAGTGATGATGCTGTGATGATGCAGTGATGATGCAGTGATGATGTAGTGATGACGCTGTGATGATACTGTGATTATGCTGAGATGATGCTGTGATGATGTGATGATGCAGTGATGATTCACTGAGTAAGAAGTGATTATGTAGTGATGACGCTCTGATGACGCAGTGATGATGTTGTGATGATGTTGTGATAATGCAGTGATGATGCTGTGATGACACTGTAATGACGCTGTCGTGATGCTGTGATGACGTAGTCATGGTGTTGTAATGATGCTGTTATGACACTGTGATTATGCAGTGATGATGCTATGATGATGCTGTGATGATACAGTGATGACAATTTGATGATGTAGTGATGATGCTGTGATGACTCTATGATTATGCAGCTATGATGCTATGATGATGATGTGAGGATGAAGTGATTATGCATTTTTGATGCTGTGATGACGCTGTCATGATGCTGTGATGAAGCTGCGATGATGCAGTGATTATGCAGTTAGGACGCTTTGATGACACTGTGATGATGCATTTATGACACTGTAATGACGCTGTGATGATGTTGTGATGATGCAGTGAATAAGCAGTAATGATACTGTGATGATGCTGAGATGATGCTGTGATAACGCAGTGATGATGCTGTGATGACGCTTTGATGATGTTGTGATTATGATGTGATGCAGTGATGATTTTGTGATGATGCAGTTTAGATGCAGTGACGATGCAGTTATGACGCTGTGATGACGCTGTGATGATGCTGTGATGATGTTTTGATGATTTTGTTATGTTGTTGTGATGATGCAGTTATGATGATATGACGATGCTGTAACGATGCCGTGATGATGCAGTGATGATGCTGTGATTATTCAGTGATGATGCAGTGATGATGCTGTGATGATGCTGTGATGATGCCGTAATGATGCTGTGATGATGCATGATGATGCTACGATGATGTTGTGATGACGCTGTGATGATGATGTGATGATGCTGCAATGATGCTGTGATGATTCTGTGATGATGTTGTGATGATGCTGTGATGACGCTGCGATAACACAGTGGTGATGTGGTGATGCAGTAATGATGCTGTGACGACGCACTGATTCTGCTCTGATGATGCTGTAATGATGCAGTCATGATGCAATAATGATGATGCTGTGATGATGCAGTGATGATGTTGTTATGACGCTGTGATGAAGCTGTGATAATATTATGATGATGCTATGATGACATAGCGATGATGCTGTGAAGATTCTTTGATGACGATGTGATGACGATGTGATGATGCTCTGATGATGCTGTTATGACGCTGTGATGATGCTGTGATGGTTCTTTGATGATGCAGTGTTTATGCAGTTATGACGCTGTGATGACGCTGTGATGATGCTTTGATCATCACAGAATCACAGAATCACAGAATTTCTAGGTTGGAAGAGACCTCAAGATCATCGAGTCCAACCTTTGACCTAACGCTAACAGTCCCCACTAAACCATATCCCTAAGCTCTACATCTAAACGTCTTTTAAAGACTTCCAGGGATGGTGACTCCACCACCTCCCTGGGCAGCCTGTTCCAGTACCTAACAACCCTTTCAGTAAAGAAGTTTTTCCTAACATCTAACCTAAAACTCCCCTGGCGCAACTTTAGCCCATTCCCCCTCGTTCTGTCACCGGGCACGTGGGAGAACAGGCCAACCCCCACCTCACTACAGCCACCTTTAAGGTACCTGTAAAGAGCGATAAGGTCGCCCCTGAGCCTCCTCTTCTCCAGGCTGAACAAGCCCAGCTCCCTCAGCCGCTCCTCGTAGGACTTGTTCTCCAGGCCCCTCACCAGCTTCGTCGCCCTCCTCTGGACCCGCTCAAGAACCTCGATGTCCTTCTTGTAGCGAGGGGCCCAAAACTGAACACAGTACTCGAGGTGCGGCCTCACCAGAGCCGAGTACAGGGGGACGATCACCTCCCTAACCCTGCTGGCCACACTGTTTCTGATACAAGCCAGGATGCCGTTGGCCTTCTTGGCCACCTGAGCACACTGCTGGCTCATATCCAGCCGACTGTCCACCATCACTCCCAGGTCCTTCTCTGCCTGGCAGCTCTCCAACCAATCATGCTGTTATGATGCAGTTATTATGACGCCATGATGTTGTGACAATGCAGTGATGATGCGGTGATGACGCTGTGATCATGCAGTGATGATGCAGTAATGACGCTGTGATGATTTTGTGATGATGCTCTGATGACGCAGTGATGATGCTGTGATGATGTAGTGATGATGCTGTGAAGACGCTCTCATGACACTGTCGTGAAGCTGTGATGATGATGTCGTGATGC